>PRKT01000145.1:743785-805767 GCA_003671525.1 Saccostrea glomerata
TGGTGAAAACGGCACTTAGGAAATATGCAAAACGGCACTTGAGGGTAGTCAAAACGGCACTTTAGAAAAGTCAAAACGGCACTTTTTTTATTTTGAGAATTTGATATTGTTTATACAGAAAATGGATCTTTATATTACATTTATAGTAATAAATGTGTATATAATTATTGGTAAAAATGTTTTTAAAAATATTTTAAGAAGAAAAACTTAATTCATTTGAAAATTATTATAATTTTGTACAGTGGTTAGATTTTTTAAATGCACCCCCTCTTTAAATTATATGTCTATTATTTTCTACAAAAGATTAAATCCAAATTATGATTAGTATGATCCTTTTAAATTAAAGAAATTATAGTATTGCCAATATGTATACTACTCTGTTTTGGGGGTTGCCAGTCACAGCTGACTAATTAGAAGCCAGTTAGAGTATGTTTACTTAGAATACACTTGTAGGAATAGGAAACAAAAGACCATTTCACACCTCCCCTTCAATAATCTGTTGATCTTCAATTTGCAATCATATACAGCTACTATTGTGTATTTCTCGACAAAATGTCAAATGGGTTGTACACAAGTTAGAAAAATTTAGATAATCCTCTCCCAAATGTACATAAAATATGAATAGCCATACAAAATTTAACAATATAATAAACATGTAAATAGAAGAACAAAACATTTGTTTTTTTTTATAATGAAGATGATACAATGTTGATATCGTTAAAATAATTTCTACAGAATTAGAATAGAAATGTGAGTGACTTTTACTGTAAATATTTTTTTTAAAAAATCATTTACACCATTTCTTTTTTCATATTATCAACACTACACTACAAATATAATTATTCTTAATCCCACATATTATTGTGTTATAGCTAATAAATACTACCTTTGAAAATAGATTGAAAATAAAGCAAAATTGAAGCCACAAAAATTTCTAAAGTCAATAAATTAAATTTTGAATTAAAAAAGAACTTATGTCAAATATATATCATAACACAATTATATACTTTTTCCTCTAAGTGCCGTTTTAACCAAGTGCCGTTTTCACTAAGTGCCGTTTTAACCAAGTGCCGTTTTGCATATTCCAGGTGCCGTTTTCACCAGGTGCCATTTTCACTAGGTACCGTTCTAACCATAATTCAATTCATACCACTATTGTTCTTGATGCAAATATTTATTAGATAATTCATACCAAGAATAGTCTTGATTTGTGATAACAATTGTTTGTTTATATAATACGAAGACAAAAACAAAGTATTTTGACAAAGCTTATAAATGACTGGGTTTTCTGTAAGATTCTTCCATTAAATTAACCAAATTGAAGCTGAAATTCCCAATTCTTGAGGCACAAGCCCCAAGCCACAAAGTACTGACAAAAACCCCATTGTAATCAAATTGATTAAAAATTGTTAAAAACTAAGCATATTTTTCTTTAAACTTTGGACTAGTAATATTATGATACGGACTAGTGAAATATACTTGCTTAATAGTCCTTGGACCAGTGAATTTTTAGGGAAAATTTGAACCCCTGATTTGCAAAGTCTGAATTTTCTCTTTGCCAAGGCCTTGCTTTAAGAGCTCGCAGTTACGAGATTTGCTTCTGGACTCTCCTTGTGCTCACTATCACTATAAAACTTTCAGTCCTTAGTTTCAAAGGTTTAATTCCAGCCAAAATCAAGATGTTAAATTTTTCGTGGACATTATATTTGTTTAAACCTCCAATCCTGAAGAATTCCAGCAATAGGCTGCTTCAAACACTTTGTGTGGTTCATTTCTATAGGATAACAGACTTTGTAAACTAATAGCTAATCTATATCAAAATTTAGTCAAAGTATTTTTTCAGGTAGTAATATTTCATACATCAAACATTTGCTTTGTTAGGATGCAACCCCACATAAAGTTAGTGTGATCCAGATAGTGATACAGATAAAATGGGAGAAGATGAATTCAGGGTCCGCTGTATCATATCAGATGATGATGATGGACAAGAAAAAGCTTCAGAAGCCATGAAACAAGCTCACAAGGTAATTACCGATAATTAGACAAATGGTATAGATGTACATGTACTCTTACTAGAGTAAGCTATTTATTTCAATTTTCAGGAGGAAAATTATGATAGGGCTTTTGTATTGTTGAATTTTAATGTTTATAATTTCATTTTGTAGTGTTGAACTGTAATGTTTATATTTTTATTTGCAGAGCCTAATTGAAGAAGGATTCAAAGTTGAGTGGATGAAAGATTCAGACTGCCTGAAGGTCATTAAAAAAGAGAAGAACTGTGCTTATCTCTATGATCCATTTGGTGGCACATCTTTTAATCATATCAGAAATCTAGGATGCAGGTGAAAATATTTTTCATATGAATAAAATGAGTCTATTAGTGTGTTTTACATGTCTTTGAAAATTTATAATTGATGTTTTTTTGTAATACATCTATGTACTGTATCTTTACAGGATATTTGGACCGCTCTGCATTTTGTCCTCACTAGAGTATAAGCTGGTGAGTCTGATTTTGTGTCTGTTTTACATTTTGCATTGATTATAATGTTAAATCTCATTACTTTATACTGAGTTATGTTTGCCCTGAGTTATTTTCTCCCTATGACATTTGCAAACAATTTTGCCTTGTTTTAAATTCGCCCAGTCACAATTCTGTTTAAGAAACTGTACTGTGTTCTTTGAATGCGACCCATTTTAAATTTGCCCACATGTGAGTAGGGCAAAAGGGAGAAAAATAAAATGGGGGGGGGATGATTTCCCTGTATAAAGTATGTGTCCATATTTTAGGGGTGGGACGATACACACATCTTGCAATACGATACGTATCTCGATATATTGGGACGATATGATACGTATCTCGATATTATGATAAATTATAAAACTATTCTAAATAATAAGTATTTTATTTTTTTGTCTAGACATTAAATCAACAAATTATTCTACATCAAATCATGTTAACTTTGCTTTGAAATTAATACTTGAAGTTCATCAATTTCATTGACTAAAACTGTACAAAACAATGATACATGTACATGCTATTATTACTATTCAGAATTTGTTTACAAATAGATGTGTATTTCATCAGAGAACACGGACTAAAAATTCATTTAAAAACATCGATCATATTGTATGTATCGGTATATCGTCCCACCCCTACAATATTTATGCACTTTAAGTTGAATATGACATTTTTGTAATTGTTTTCAAGTCTGAAGGTGGAATTTGCAGATTTTTGTTATTATTGTATAGTAAGAAGGTTTCTATAATTAATTTTATGACTGGTGTTATTTCTAGGACATCCCTAAGAGGAGTGTTCCTGTGTACAATCTTGCCATGAAGGACATTGTAGTGTGCTGTACCAACCTTGTAAAACAGAAAAGGGTAAGCAATTCTTATGATAACATTCTGAATAATTACTTTTAGTTTATTGACCAAGAAATTTACACGTAGAACCATTCAAATTTGACTTATCTTTGTAAATAGAAAGATATGTGATTCTTTAGGACTCTATTTTCCATTTTTCTCTTTTCTTGAGAGAGGAGAGGGGGATTTGGAAAAAAGTCTGTTCTTAAAAGGAAGCACATTTAGTCAAAGTTGGTAGAATAATCATATTTATGAAGATTAGGATTATCAATGAGTTTTATTTTTGACAGAATGAGCTTCATGAGAAGGTGGAGGCAATGGGAGGCCTGGCCAGCAGGGACCTAACACACAATGTCACTCACCTCATTGCTGGGGAAGTGGGGAGCAAAAAGTACCAGGTATAGCAATGTTTTGTCTTTACACCAACATGAGAGGAAAATAAAATTGATACTTCTTGTATTTCAATGCATATGGGAAAATAATGAAATACAAAAGCTTTAAGAATTTATTAAATTGTGTATTCAAAGGACATCAGGCTCCAAGACCATAAACTGAGAACAGACTTAAGTCAAAATTTTGATTTTGAATAGCATGTCACTTATAATACATACGTTATCCAAAAGTTGCAGGTTTGTATAATCTTTCAGTTTAAACATATGGTAGAAATTTTGTGAGGATATCAAAACTGTATAAAAAGTTATATTGATTTTGAAATTTAAACTGAAGTCTGTTCTCAGTTTACGGTGCCCAGGCCTGTAAAACCATTAATTATAATCTTTGGTATATAGGAAATCATAAATTCACCTTGTTTTACATCTAAATCCCTGTATTTTGCTGTCACATTATTTAATCTTATTTAGTTTTAATAATTTTTGTTGGAAAATATTTAGGTTGCTACTTCTATGGGGAAACAGATTTATCTCCCTTGCTGGGTTGATAAAGTTTGGGAAGCCTCCCAGACCAAGTAAGTAGTAGTTTTCTCCCATCATAACATGATAACATTTAAGTGGAATTTTTTGCAAGATTGAAATTTATTGATAAGTTATTTTAGCGATTTTGTAATATCAAAAAGGAAAGCTATTAGAAACGATACAGAATGTATTGTTGGTGGATATTCAATTTTAGTGATCTCAAAAACCTTGCTAATTATGCCATAGATTTAATTCTCACTTAAATTTCTGCTTATATTATGTGATATGGTTAACTTGACCAGTTCTCTTGGCATGATTCTTAAGATACAGTTTGTAACAAAATGGGCATTGATAATGAATTTTATTATATACCTGACAGGGGCGACAGTGTATCACTCAATTTTACTGTAAATTTCGCACAATCATATGACTGCTTGATCTGAATTTCCAGATCACCACACTGTAGTTTTCTGAATCCATATCACTACTCTCTGAAACTGATGACATAGTACACAGAAACATGACATTATTTTTTTTGCGCATCACAAAGTTCCTTGACAAAGTGCTTTGTTTTATAGTAAGAAAATATTATATTATTGATCTCAAAGGTTTTTATACCCCCCGCAAACGAAGTTTAGGGGGGGTATATTGGAATCACCATGTCCGTCTGTCCGTCCGTCTGTCTGTCTGTCTGTCTGTAGACGAGATTTTGTCCGGACGATTTCTCAAAAACTATTGGAAGGATTTGTCTAAAAATTTATACACATATTATTCACCATATGAAGGTGTGCACCTGCTATTTTCATCTTGATTGGATGATTATTTTGAATTTTACAGGTGTTTTTTCATTTTTATTTTGTGGTCTTGTGCAGACCGTTTCTCACAAACTATTGCAAGGATTTATCTGAAAATTTGCTCACTTATTATTCACCATATGAAGGTGTGCACCTGGAATTTTCAACTTTATTTGTTTATTTTTCTGCATTTTACAGGTTTTACTTTTTATTTAAATTGACTTGTTCATTTTGGGCTCATTTATAAGGTTTGAGAGATAGAATCTAGAATATCTGTACAAAAATGTGAACTAGTACAGCTAAAAACAACTCATTAAAACTAAAAAAAAAAGAAACATCATCAAGTGTTTAAAACAGTTTTTGTAACATTACATAGAAGATAATGTCAATTCATTTGTCTCTTGGGAATAATGACTGGACATGCATCCAGTTAAAGATAAATTAATGAGTTTGGTGTTGGAGGTTGTTAAGGCATATCTCTTGTCAAGTGTGTGTGTGTTATCAAATCTCCAGGGAATAAGGCACAAGAATTAAAGATCTCTCTTCTCTTATTCTCTTAATTGTAATTTATTGTCTGTCAAAGCACTTCATTACTGGATGACCAGCTTTTTATTTTCAAAATGAATTTGATATAAAATTATCAAGATTAATATGATTTTGTATAATGATTTTTTTTTCAACAATTAGTTTGCAGAGTGTCATGACACATAATTGCAATATATTTCTTTAATGCAGAAATAAAAAAAATGTTACGATTGAATTACAGTGTATTAGTATTGATGTTTCATTTGGTTGCACTTTTGTTTCACTCATTAAAAACATAATGAGCACTTATATTTTACTGTTAATTTTTATAAGTAAATAGTGAACACCTCAAGATCCATTAAGTATTTTTGAATTGGCACCTTCTCTGAAAAAACCCAGCGGGGGGTATTTGTCCCTATTGGACAGTTCTAGTTAACACTATATTTTGCTAGTTGTGAGGGGGTACATAATAGATTTATCATTATATCAGTAATTTGATCCAAAGAGCTGTATCACATCTCATTGACAGGCGCAGATCATTAGATCAAACTTGACACTATATATACATGTATATGGATTACCATCCTTGTAGCATTGATCCCTGTATCTGTTTATATTGTACACTGCAGACACATCCATGGCAGTAGTGGGGAATTTCTAGAGTACTCTTGTCCAGTCTTCAAGGGTTTGGTCATCACTGTGTCTGGTTTGGACTCGGAGGAAAGAAATCAGGTCAAAAAGGCCGTGGAGGCAGAAGGTGAGATAATGTTGGAAAATTCTTATGATGATCCTGTCAAAGATTCAGTTCCATCCCTCATCTGTGCGGAGAAAAGCTTTTAAAGTTGATATACATGTATTTTGTGATGCTGTGCATTCATACAATTTGTTTACATTTCTAGGTGGAAAATATACAGGAGAAATGAAGGTCAATGAATGTACACACCTCATCATTAACAAACCCAAAGGTTAGTCTACATAATCATTTAATTAGAGAGCAATATTCATACCAAGAATTTTAATTTAATAACTGAAAAAGTTGTGATATCTTTTAACAATATATTTTACTTGGAAGATCCCGAATGTTCTATCAGTATTTCTGATCTGTAGGTGCTAAGTATGAGTTTGCCAAGAAGTGGAAGATTCACATAGTGAAGTCTGACTGGTTGTATGACTCTATTGAGCGGGGATGCTGTCTGGAGGAGAGGGATTTCTGTCTGACTGGTGACAGGGGGGAGGAAAGTGAAGGTGTCAAAACATCCACCCCTGAGAAAGAAAACGGAAGTAGAGGTATCATCTATCAGTATATTATGTTGGATCATTCTTCTATAATGAACATCTCTACTAGTAGTATGCAGAATTTATTTTAGGTTTGGAGGTTTCTTCTCAAATGAATATAAATTTTGTTTTCAGCCTTAGTTATTATAATTTCAAAGCATAAAAAAAGATAACCAGTATTTGTAAGGAAAATTGGCATAGAATTTTAAAACTGAAGTCTTAAGCGTTCCTTGCAATATTTTCCTCAATAACAATGAGGAATAGGGAGTCACTTCCTGATTTCAAATAGAAATATACAACTGAAGAAATACATATAATTTATACTCATTACAAGAAAAATGATAAATGAACACTGTTAATGGTGACTTTTGTAGTAGACAGGATGTCGACATTAGCGGATATCAGCTGTATATCAAATGTATCCACAATACAGACAACACATCTCAACGAAACCTCAGCTACCACTCAGAACAGGAAGTCAACGGACGAGTTTGAGACAACAGTAGAGTCCATCGATCTCACAAAGTCAACATCAGATCTCTTCTTAGATGGCTGTAAGGTAAGACTTGGTGAAAATTGAGAGGTTTTATGTAGAATTGAGATGGGAAGACAAAAAAAGATTCATGACTCTTGACTTTAAAAAATTAATTTACAGAATATATTTCAAGAACTAAAAGGAATGAATTTGTATTTTTAATTTCTTCTAGATTTATTTAAGTGGATTTAGAGGAGTTGCCTTGGAGAAACTTAGAAAAGTTATAAATGCTGGGGGAGCAACTAGGTATAGTACTAAACTTCATATGAATTTTACTTATTACACTAATTTACTAATCATATACATGCTCGTGTAAATGACTATTTGTACATGTGAATCCGAGACTGTGTGTAGATTTTCACTATCATGCGTTTGACAATCTGACATTTGTAGGTTGAACACTTTGAGTGACAACGTCACTCATGTTGTGGTCGGTGAAAGGATTGACAAAGATCTTGACACACTGAAAACTGCAACCTTCAGGTTTGTGTACCACCAATTCAAAAATAAATATTAAAAAAACACCCAATGAATTATGACATTCAAGAGTTTCCCAATGTGAATTCTGTATAAGGCTCTGATACTGGTACTTCATGCATGATATTTTACATCCCTTTTAAAAATAAAAATTGACTAGAATTTATCTTTTCTGCATAAAATAATCATTGATATGATTGGTTTGGTACAGATGCATCAAATATGAACTTCTTGTCCTTATGTAGAGTACTTCATTTCTAGGCCCCATGTTGTGACCCCAGTATGGATGGCAGAATGTTTTAGACAGGGTTACACTGTCAATGAAGATCCTTATAGACTCCCAGAGTTTCCTCCCTTAGACCCTCAGTCTCCTCATCTCAAAGGGTAGATAACATTTGTATTCTTCCAAGTTGAAAATTACAAGCATGAATAATATATGCATATCTGTTTATTGCTGTTTAATAACATGTTTATATAAGTTTTTAAATTCTGAATTAATATGTTTTTCGTGAAGGAAGAAGAAGTTATCTGAGATGAACAGTAAGGATGTGAAAGAGGTCAAGCCTGTGGAGAATGCAGGGGCCCCAGAAGGGGATGATGAATTCTCAGACATCATGAGCCAGTACCTTTTACAGGCAGATCAAGGTATCACTAATTCTCAAATTATTAGGGAATAAACCATATTTGGACTGATGATACATGTATGTTTATTCCATTCAATACTGTAAACCAACTTTAATTCGCGAGAGCCTTATGATCGCGAATATTTCTCGCCGCAAAGTCTCTGTGTCTTTTAATGACAGAGCTTTATCACGAAAATTAATCGTCACGAACTAGTTTATCCTCATAAAATCGCGAAATAAAGTTGCTGCAAACAAAAGTTGGTTTACAGTATTCTTTTGAAATGATTGGACAGAGAGACATGTACTGTGAAATCACAAATTTTCGTGGGGGATTAATTTTCATGGGTTTCAAGGTATGAAGTGACCCACAAATTTATGTCCACCAAGAAAAGCAATTTTTTACATCTAGATTTTACTGAACAATTCTTCAGCCACAAAATCAAGTCTCCAATATATTTTCCACAAACCTTGAAAATTTGACCCCTCGAAAGTATGTGATTTTACAGTATCTGATAGGTATGACTTAAACAGATTTTGAATTCTTATGTTGTTTTTGATTGACAGGTCCTGCTCCTTCAGGGGAGAGAACTGTGATAGACAAGGCCGACATCCCTCAAGTAGAAGAGGACATGACACAGAACCCCGAGGCAGAGGATGAAGGTCTGAAAGAAAAACGTTTCTTAGACATGAAGAAAATTTTTTTTACTTGAGATAGATGTTACTGTGTATTTAATAGATCACCTTCTTCTGTAGGAAATTAAATGAAACACTGTGTTTCTTTCTTTTAGAAATGCAGGAGGAAGGACCTGTGTTTAACAAGAAAGTTTTTATGTTCTTTGGATTTGAAGAAGAGTACGAAAAAGATCTTGGAGAACACATCATTGAAAAGGGAGGTAAGAAACTAGAAAAAAAAAATCCTTTTTCAAAATGTTCCAATATTCATATTGACTTTCCAAATGAAGAGTTTATTTATCCATTAAATTTTTCTGTTCCTTTTGTACCCCATTGGATTAGGAATCATATCAAAGCCGACTAGCCGTGTAATACCGGATTATGGAGTGGTGCCGATCGATGGATTTCCTGTGGATAGGACGGTGAACGAAATCGTCACAAATGCCTGGGTGGTAAGACTGCTTATTAGTTATATCCTGAAAATTTGTTTTCTGCTAAGAATTATGATTTCTTTAATTTGCAATTCAAGATTGAAGTTAGAAATGTTAATATCAATAATGTCATTTACCGTATATACTCGCCTATAAGTCGGTATTTTGGGAGTTAAATTGTGGACTAAAACTCTATGTCCGAATCATAAAGAAATTGGTATTTTTCTGGAGGCTGAAATGTAGTATTTGCATTTCTGACGATTATCGAAGAAAATGTCTGAATATGTGTAGATTATATAATTATGTATTCTTAGAGTATTTTAAGTACAAATATTTATGTATTCTAATAATTTTTTTTTTATTTTAAGTGAGCATTGACTTTTTGTTTTATGATTTAAGATTAAATATCAATGTCATTTCGAAATATACATGTATTAATTGGAACCATTCAAATAACAATGGAATTACTTGAAATTGTCGCCTGATTTTGGCAAACAATTGTACTGACTTATAAGCGGGTCAATAGCAAATTCCACCAAAATAACATCAAAAATATACAACCGACTTATAGGCGATTATATACGGTAATGGGAAATCTAGCACTTGAATTTTTTTTTTTCCAGTGTACTTTTTCTGCCAAGTAATAATTACTTTACTGCTTTCTTCTCTTTTTTTTTAACAAAAATGCCACATTATACTGTACTTATATACTCACATAACTAACTATATCATAATAGCATACTATATTGAAATTGAGAGTATGAAGTTTCAGTCATGGATCATTTTATTTTATCATTCTAGCAAATATGTTGGGAACAGGACCAGTTGCTGCCTGTGTCCAGTAATGTGTTATTTTCTCCGATGGACATTAAAATGGACGACGCCCCTCTCTCAGGCTGTGTCCTCTCAGTCAGGTTAATGTCTGCTTCGTTCTAATACCTCTCCTGATTTTGTCTAATTTGACACTTCTTACCCAAATGAAATGTTAACAAAACTATTCCCATTTGGGTTGAAAAGAATTGTTTTTGTTATGTTTTTAATGTTTACATTTATTTGTAGTGGTTTTGCTGGGACCGAGAGAGATTGTCTAATGCATATCTCAGAACTTCTTGGTGCTGAGTAAGTACAGATTTATTACAATGTTTATGCTATTTTTACTGATTTTGAAGTGTAAATTTGTTTTATATCATATTTAAAGATTGTTATCGCTCTTAAAAATGTAAAAATAGAAAGAAAAAGAAACCTCGTATATAACTTCAAATTACGTATTCTTGTAGTTTTTATACGCCCGTCTTAAGACGGGACGTATTATGTTATAGGCTTCATGTCCGTCCGTCCGTCCGTCTGTCCGTCTGTCCATTCGTGTCCGGCTCATAACTTCAATACTATTAGGCCTAGGATTATCAAACTTTGTCAACTGATACTTCTTGGGTAGACGGTGTGTCGCGCACCAAAAGTAGGTCACTCTGACCTTTAATAAAGATGCTACGGCCAAATATGGAAAAATCCTGTCCGGCTCATAACTAGAAAACTATTAGACCTAGAGCTATCAAACTTGGCAAAAGTATACATCTTAGGTAGAAGGTGTGTCGCGACCTATTTCAAGGTCACTGTGACCTTTAATTTTAGTGAAATTTTTAAAAAAATTAAGTTTTTTAAATTTTAAATTTCATAATCCTAAAAATGTAAAAAATAGAGTTGTATCCTTATTAAAAAGTATTAAATCATGTAAAAACTTATTTTTTCATCATATACTTTACAGCAATCTTAAACAAATTTCAGTGTTTAATGAGAGGAATTCAGTTCGTCCCATGGGCATAATTATCAAGCACTGGTCAGGAAGAATTTTGATAGCAGAAAGTTGCATGTCAAATTAGAGAGAAATTAATGAGTTTAGTGTGGGGAGGTTTGGTGTTATCCCTTGGGTATTGGGCAAATGGACAGCCAGCCTAGCTGTTAGATTAAAAATAGCTCTTGGTGGCTAGCTAAGTTTTAAAATGAATTTGATAAAAAGTAATTAAAACTAATTTGATATTGCATAATAAACTAATAATCTGATATTATATAATATTAATTAATTAAAAACTAATTTTATGGGGTGGGGTTGAATCAGCATGCCTACTTGACCAAATGAATTAAATATAAAACCTGTCTGGCATTAAATCTAAAAAGAAATATGGAGTATTTTATATGTTTTAAAAGTGTTTTAGGATAAAAAGTGCAGATCCATTAATATTTAGGGAGTAATGAGTAGACAAGCATCCAGTCAAAGATTATTTAATGAGTTCAATGTAGGAAGGCTATCTGATCAAGCGCTGCCTTATCTGTCTTTGGGGATTAGACAGAAGAACTGCTGGTCATAGCAAATGTCATTTAATGGCCAGCCTTTCTTTTCAAAATTAATTTGACATAGATTACGTTGTTAAGACTAATTTGATATTGTTTATTATGATGGCCGACATTTGACAAAGTCTAACACAAACAGTATAGAAATCTGTCAGTTATGTAATATTTGTTATAATTATGTCTACAGCACAGGGGATGGATAAAGAATTTTTTTTTTTTTAAATGGAAAAATCATGGAAATCTTAGAATCAAGGTTGAAGTGATTTTCTTGCAGTCTAAACTGTTAAAGATAATTGTGTAATATTTTGACGGGCGTATCATGCTGTGGCGTGGCACTTTATTTACCTTCTTTTTATAGATTTCAAGAATACTTTGTCCGTAAGGCCAACAAAGATTTGAAAGCCAGTACTCACCTGATCGTCAAGGAAGCCGAAGGTTCCAAATATCAGGCAGCCAAAAAATGGAACATTCCAGCCATCTCCAAAAGGTAAGCTTATTACTGTATACAGGGAAATTACCACCTTCATTTTATTTTCAATCCTTGCTCTCTCTTCACATGTTAGCAAATTTAAACTTTGATAAATTCATAGAAAACAAAATTACCTCTTTAATATGTGTCCGAGCTAATTAAAAACAGGGTAGCATTGTTTGAAAGTTTAAAAGGGCGAGAATAACACTAGGCAAATATAACCCTATGTACAGAATATGTGCATGACACATGAATATTTGAAGCAGAAGTAATATGAATACTGTTTTCATAATAATATCTTGTCTTCTGCATCTTTTGTGATATAAATATTGCTATGTGTTTAAAGGTGGCTTTTCAAATGTGCCAAATCTGGAAAAAGAGAACCAGAGGAGAATTTTTTGATAGAAAACGAGCCACCAGAATCTCAGGACATCACCGCCAGTGTTCACTTGTCAACCGCTAACGCTCAAGGTAGCAGTGGAAACAATAATCAGCAGCAGAATGAAACAGCTCAAACAAACAAAGCAGACAGTATTCATCAAAACCAGTCAAGCTTTATGAACCAAAGCACAGCATGTGATAATGTAGAGAAACCACAGGAAATGGAATGTGATACGTCAGTGAATGCTCCTCCCGACCAGGGGCAGGTCACTCTAAATACCGGTACTGACAATGATGTGGAGATGAATGCAGAGGAAGAAAAATCCGAGGTGTGGGAATCTGGTATGGGGACAAACCAGGACGATCATCTAATGGTAGAGATGGAGGTACAGGAAGGTAGCAGGAGGGGATCAATGAGGGGTGAGGAGAGGAGGGGATCACTGAGGGATGGGAGAGAGGTGGAGCTACCAGAGAGTCAGAAGGAAAACATGTCTGCTTTGAAGACACCAAAACTAACCAATCAGAGGGTCAAGGTATGTATTTATAACAAGGAGAATATGTATTGGCTTAGAGATACTCGTTACATTACATCAAAAGAAATTTCTTTCATACAGTCTTGGGATAGAGACTTGAGACTAGAAGAACCAATGAAATCATAACTATAGTAATTGGTCACAGTATGCGTGAAAATAAGATGCATTATAATTCCTAAATCTTTGTACAGAGATTTTATTATTAATTATCAGGAATTGAGAACAGCAGAGAGGGAAAAGCCCAGAAACTCGCCACGAAATGAGAGCCTGAATGAGTCCACAGGACCCATTGATCTGGAAAAGTCCTTCCACCCACGCTTTGATTTCTCCGTAAGTCTCTTTTTCAGCTGTTTACATCCTAAAACATTAAAGTTTGTGTACATTTAGTATCAAAGCATTATTTGACACTGTTCTTGTACATAGTTTGAAATACAGCCAGATATATCATCATATTATACAATGTATGTGTTACACAGACCTCTCTACCCTTCTGCTTTAAGCATATTTCTTCTGCTTTTTATCACTTGACTATGCTGTTGGGAATTAAATGTTATGCAAAATAAAGGGTAGGTAGGTCTTGTTACACAGAAATAAAAGATCTTATTCGTGAATACACTAAGATTCATTGCTGTTCGTAGGATGTGTTGAAGGATTTGGAAACGCCAGAGGCACAGAAAGGGAAACGTCGTAAACTAGGAAGGAGAAAATCCAGTGTGGTAAGTACCTCTCATATACGGCTTAAAGATGGAAGTAATTACTGTAAACAGTCCCCACTAGTCTGGCACCTGTTTGATTTATTTGTTTGTTATAATGGTTTTCTCCACTACAGCCCTTCGATGAGATGTTCGAGAAGGCGCTTCATGCGATGGCCAAATATACTGAGGAATACAATGCCCCAGAGACCACGGACGAAGTAGATGGAGCCTCTAGCAGTACAAGCGAGGTCTGTCTCACGGAATTTTCCTTACATTTACAAAATTCACATAGAAAGATGATAAAAACGGTATTTAAAAAAACATGAAAATTACAATTCAATCTAGTTATTGTAAATTGAATAAATTTAACTACACAAAGTTTCATTTTTTAATAGATGTTTCTCAGAAATGTTCTATAAATTGAAAAAAAAAAATTGTATAGATTTATATGGATAAAGGTAGAAAGTATGAAATTTGAACACAGTAGAAAGTGTACAATTTCCTAAGATACTGGGTATATACATACCGTATAAGTGGAAATTTTAGCAAGACGCAAATTTAGTGATTTTCTCATAAAAACTGGTAATTTATTTTTAGCCAGATGTTATTTTAGCGATTTTAAAATGTATAGTTAAGAGGCTATTACAAATTAAACGCTATTAATTTTTAGCGATATTCAATTTTAGCGATCTCGGCACCCTTGCTTATAATGCCAAAATTAAATCCTCGCTAAAAATTCTACTTATACGGTATTTGCCTTATTTGCAACCAAAACAAGTTTACAAAAATTTAAACTGCTCCATGCATCTTTTTTTTATCCAGAGCACGTGTCCTTAAACAGGTCTGGATGATTTCCAAATATAGAAGTCAAGAACAATAACCGAAAGTTGCTATAAATGTACATCAAGTACACGTAATTATTTTTCTGTCCAATCAGACAGCAGCATTTCTACACACCCCAAAACATATTTTGAAGGAAAAAAAAGATAACATGTGTTATTGTTTTTTTCCTTAAAAAGATTTTTTTAACAAAAAATCTGTAGAAGTAATATGAAAACTTTTGAAGAATAAGGTATTCCCCATATAATTACCGTGAACAACCTTGACATTTTTATCTCGGTAAAGAAAAAAAAATAATGCATGACAGAATGTAATCGTTTAGTACGGAGGTATTAGTACCAGCAAGTTCCTATCAAGTTCAATTATAACATTTACCAGAATATATTATATGTTGGTAAATATAATTTTACTTAGTCGTCCCATTTTCATTGATAATGATTAAATTCCATGTGTATAGATCAACTCACACAAGTGTTTACATAAAAGTTTTAAATTATCAGGGGTTTCATGAGCGCCGAATACTTAGTTTTAAATTATCAGGGGTTTCATGAGCGCCGAATACTTAGCTATGCAGACTTTGAATGGGCATAAGGAAAGGCATATAACGTGGAGAAAAGAGAATCCTGTAATTATACATGAATGTGTTTTATCCCAATATCTTACCTCGCATATCAGAAACTGCATGGACTATTTTGTAATAAACACTCAAAAATAATAAAGACTGATATCTTTTAGATAAGATTTTTATGTCAGACTCAAAAAACTGAAAATTTACCGTATTTATATCAAATTTTTAACGTAAGTTAAACTTTTGGGATTGCTTCCTTCTAGAGACAGATTTTTTTTATCCCACTTAAAACTTATTCTAAGCTTGTCATAAATATTATTTTATTCCCAAATGTGCATAAAGTTTACAAAATCTTTGTTCTAAAAAAATCTTTTGAGCAAAAAACTTAAAACCCAAGTGTTTTATTTATTTTTTCATGGGTTTGTCTAAATGCTGTTATCTGATTGGTCAGAAGGATTAGTGTCTTGTTTATTCTGTTTATGAATAGCAATTCACGGTTATCGCTCTTGACTTCCTTATTTATAAATTGTCCAGACCTGTTAAAGTACAGATTCTTATGCCGAATGTTTTACTTGTCAACATATCCAATTTTTACTTCTTATCTTAATTTCTAAATACTGTACATGCATTTGCCTATAAATAAGTGAGAATGACATTTGTTATTTGTAGTACATGACACGCCCCCTGAAGGGAGTTACGATCTACGTCAGTAAGAAGCTAAGCGGCCAACAGACTGAGCTTAACGACATAGTGGCGGAGCTAGGTGGCGACTATAAATGGCAGTACGACGCCACATGTACTCACTTTATATTCCAGGTAAAGGCAGCCTCCTTAAGCAAATTGGAGAGCTTATACTGTAGATACCTTTTTTCTGCTAGTACTTATTATCACGAAATGACTCTTTAATGTCAAATTGCAAGAGCAATAATTCACGACTGGACGGTTAATCAAGAGATTTTGCATTGATTTCAGCACAATAAAAAAAACATGTAAAAGCGAGTAATTTTATTTTGCAGGTGATGCTTCTTGCAAAATTTTACAATAAATAATTCCTGGCATATATTTAGGAACCTACAGTATTTCTTTCTCTTTGAATCTGCAAAATTAATAAAAGAAATGAGGGGATATTGCGGACCTTTTTCTGCTTCTTTGTGTAGCATATTTAACTAATAAAAGATAAAGCTTTGTAAATTGTAAAAATAGAACAGAAACAAAATCAAACATTATTTGGACTGAAGTGATTAAGATTTTAAAGATGATACAGGATTTTAAAGATGATACAGATGAATTAAATCTTTGTTGTAGGAAAGTAATACACTTGAAATTTGAATCATTACAGGGAAAGACAAATGACACTACCAAGGAATTCCGAGTGGCCAGAGAGCAGAAGAAAATGATTGTGTCCCCCCTCTGGCTTCAGATGGTAAGAACATGTTCTGATTTTTAAAAGCACATCAAATATGGATGGCGGTCTGCATTTATGTTCTAGAGAAAAAATAATTATTAATTCTCTACTTTTCTAACTGTAAATATAGTAAATGCCTCATTTATAATAATGTTATAAATTTCATCCACAATGCAAAATTCCTGAATGCCAATTAATGTTAGATTGTATTGTTTGCATAATTATGCAAAAATGCTATGAAACTATCACTTTCTGATTTGTCTTTGTGTATAAATCAGCATCGTTTGTTGTAGTGTAAAGAGCAGAATGCCAGAGTTGATGAATCCCTATTTCCACACAACTACAACCCAAATCTTACATTGGTGAGAGATTGTATTTCTTAGATGAAATTAAATCATAGTATTTAAATATAATTCCAAAATTTTATGAAGTAAGCTGTATTGTTTTAAGGCCATGGTGAAGAAAGCCACCCCAGGACGAGGATCCCCGGTGAGATCTAACAGGGGCACTCCTCAGAGGGCTACACGAAGGTCCACCCGGGCAAGTAAACAGTCGGAGAGCTCCGATATTGACGACGTGCCCAAACCCAGCAGTCCTACGACAGTGGCTAAAGTTACTGAGTCTAGACAGAACAAGAGGAGCGGGGCCACATCTCCGGAGCCTGACAATAAACGACAGAGGATATCAACAGACGGTGAATCTGCTCCTACAGAGAAGGAAGACGTAAAAGAGGTAGGATTTCTCTGTTTCCATCAGTTGACTTATGAAGAAGAAAGGTTAATTCCCCTTCAGAGGTTTGTACTGTAATTTTGATCCTGTTTACAGGAGGAGCCTGAGATGGTGGAGATGGCAGGTACTCTGGATTACAGAGAAGAACTGGCCAAACAACTAAAGGAGGACATGGCCGTTAACAAGTAAAGCTAAACTAGGATCTGTCTCAGTGTTATGAAGAAATTAGTCATTATTTCTAGTTTATTTTCCTGTCTATTTATTTTTTGGTTTCTAAGTAAAGTATAACTTTGTATAAATTTTGGGAAGATAAGACTGTCACTTGTAGAATATTGTTTGTGGGTTGGAATATAAACAGCAAAAAGTTTATTTTATGTTTTAATTTATGATTAAGTTGAATATAAAAAGTTTTTTACATTTACAATGTACATGTATTACCGGTATATTAAAATTAAAATATTCATGAATGATAATGGTAATGATGCAAATGTTTATTTTCTTTAGAAAAAGAAGAAAAAGTAGGAAACTGAATTGTAAGTACATGTAGTGTTGCCTTTAGCTTATAAGTAAATTAATTACTTCAAATCTTTTTTATGGAATAATTAGGCAAACTACACAGACTCCAAGTCAGAGAAATGCAAACAGTTTAATTGAAGGTAATTTTAATGTATCTCAAAATTATATACATTTTCAATTATCAAGTAAATGAACGAGATTGTTTATTTGCAGCGAGTGGTCAGATGAACATGTCAGGGGAAGGCTCAAGTAATGACAGTGGGATGCAGAGCCGCCAAGGGTCAAGGGCAAATCGCTGGAGCATGAACGAGGACCAGAAGACAGAGGCCCCGGTAAAGGAGGGTTCTCTCCCCGAGTCCTCTCAGACGGTCCACGTGATGTGGGACGACCCCACAGGGCGGCTAGAACAGGAGCGATTGGCCCACAAATTACAGAGGGCGTGCAGTCCCACTCAGGACCTCGACAATCTACAGGAGATGATGGACGCCCAGTTCTCTGATGTGGAGGAGGAGGACGTACCTCAACTTCCTGAGGTGAACAGAAATTTTCTTGTACAAATTTTATTATCTGAAAATGATGTTCATTCATTCAGTAGGGCCAATAGTAAAAGGCTGGTGTTTTAGTGCAAATGCATTTAACAAACTCTGGAGTTTTTTTATTCAATAAGTTTTCTGATTTTACTTGTATTGTTTTTTTTAGACTGAATCAGACAGAAGATTGTCCTCACCCCAGGCACCCCCTGTTGGTATGTTTTTATTTATTTACTCCATAAATGAACAAGCAGATTCACAGAGATTACTTGTATATGACCTTTTGTTAATTTAAGGACAAACATGTATAATGTATTTCATAGAGGAATATTATTGTAGTTATTAAGAAGTGTAGGGGGGGGGATTGCAGTAGAATAGTTTGAAAAAATTTAGTAGGTTCAAACTTTTGCATTAACTATCACTAATGTACACAATATGAATAATTTACAGTGCAGATAGCTATTATATTTTTATGAAGTGAATCGGCTGTGCTTTGGTTGGTTTTCTTGGGGTGAAAATTTTCAATGTTACACTTAACTGCATGCAATATTTATATAAGATCATTAGACTTCATAAGATTTTCTTGTCTTTTATGCAGCTTTCCATAAACAATCTGAGCAGACTGTCCCCTCCCCTCAGCCTGTGAATTTAGAGGAGGAAAAGGTGGGGGAGGAGGCAAAATCATCCCCACCCATCTTCATTTTGTCAGGCTTGTCTAAAGAGGTATGTTTCTTACTATTTTTCTTAAAGAAAATTTTTGTTGCATTAATATGAAAATATGCAGATTTATTTAGAAGTTTAAAACTTGCAGTGTGTTTATTTGGTATTTTTACTTCTTGAAGGAAAGAGATGACTATGGAGTTTTAGTAGAGAGCCTTGGTGGTAAAATGTTGGATGGACAAAATTTTGACTCATCCTGTACCCATCTGGTTACTGGTGAGTAGCAAAAAATTCTATGTCTTTCAAATTTGGTTTGAATGTGAATGATTTTTTTTATTTTTTGAAAGATTTTTTAAATGTAGTTTTTAAAAATTAGTTTCCTTGTAAAAAATGTGTGACATTTATGAATATTGTAGGTGTTCCAGCGAGGAATGAGAAATTCCTAGCGTGTGTTGCCTCTGGGAAGTGGGTTCTACACAAATCTTACTTTGAGGCCTGTAGACAGGAGGGAAAATTTGTACAGGTGGGGTGTCGTCTAATTCTATCAAACAACAATAGAAGAAAGATAAAGAAATAAACAGATGATTTTTCTTTGTTTGATTTATAAATTACATTATTCAAATTTATAAACCTTGATCATCAATGTTTACAAAGTAAAATTTTTTTGTTGACAGGAAGATTTCTATGAATGGGGTGGAGATGGAACAGTCAGTTTACTTAGTAAGATGACTCCTGCAGTCAGAAAGCTCTGTGAAGCTGCCCATCGATGGAGGTTAATGATCAACTCCCCCTCTCAGGTTACTGTCCCCTCATTTTATATCCTTGTTCTGTTTTAATATTGCAAAGCCTAGATAAAGGTCAAGTGTTTTTTATTTTAAATTAAGAAAAATGCTAGTATCTACGCTAGGAATGTCAGTGTGTGTTTGAGTACTCTACTATCACTGGTATGCTGACTATCGACTAAGTCTGTCTCACTCAGTTACTCGTAAAAGATGTGCTATTTGATAATAATTCTACATTGAGAAAGAGAAAAATTCTTCAGATGTAGATCGTTTTGTTTTTTGTTTTTGTTTTTTAGCACAAGAATGACTAAAATACTAAAGAACACGTGTAATTAGGATACAGAAGATTGCATACTTTTATATATTTTTTTTTAAGTTTGCTATGAATGAACTTCATAAATCAAATTTCTCGTTTAAACATTAAAGATTATTACAGTCTAGTTTATGCTTGATATTTATATGTATGCTTTATACATGTAGATATTAGATACTTTGTTTACCAGTCAGTTTAGTTTGAATTAGTCTGGATGGCATCAAGTGATAGATTATTTACATTGAGTAGTAGCATCTGAAGTGGAAATGAGCCATAGTATTTAATTAAAATGTATTAGAATTTGATATATGATAAAAAAAAAAAGGAAATGAATATGAACTGGCTATAGAAATTATTTTAATGAGTATTTACTAATCAACCAGAAATTTTCATCTTGACAGGGTGAAATCAACATCCCTGACAAACATATCACAATCTAAGAGAAAAAAACAGTATCCATGACTAATGAATTAATTAGCACAATGAAATGATAGAAGCGATTTTATTGCATTTGCTCATCATAATTGTAGTAAATATCATAGTTTTAAGCCAGCTCCATAACTTACAGTATAGAGAACACACTGATAGTTAAGGACTGTTTTCTCAATACTGGTTGTTGTTTCTTAAGTAGTCCTTTGTCAGTTTAATAAGGGACATTTTTTTTTATGCTTGTTGTCCTCTCTTCTCTAGTGCTTTGACAGTTTAATTAAGAAGAATTTTCTCAATACTTGTTGTTGTTTCTTCTCTAGTCTTGTGTTGGAGCCTTTAGTGATTGGAAGGTTGTGCTATGTACAGACCGAAAGAAGGAAGACAACTTCCGCAGACTGCTAGAGGCAGGGGGAGCCACCGTGCTTAACCTCAAACCTCCATTTAATAAAACTGTGTCAGCCAGTCATGCATTTTTAGAACTGAACAAGGTGGAAATGTCGGAGGATGATATCGCGACCTTGGTGAGGTCAGGGGTCATCTGTATAAAGCCGGATTTTATTGCTGCTCATCTGACCAACAGTCCACCACCAAATCCTGAAGATTTTTGTCCATCAGAGGTCAAAACACTGTTAAAGAGGTAACTTGTGATTTAGTTTTAGAATTATGTGTTCTTGAAGTTTGAAAAAATTATATTCAAATATTTGTTTAATTTGTATACATGCATTGAATTACAGATTTGAATCAAACACATTAAAAGAGCGTATTTTATATATAAACTTATAGAAAAAATTATGTAATTGATTTAAAATGTATGATTAAACTGTTTAAAAAAAAAAAGAAAATAAATATTTTTAACAAAAATTTTTTTTTTAACAGTCTCTCTGGAAAAAGGAAACTCTCTTCATCAGATGACAGTCGCAAAAGACCCAGAAGATGACGAGGGATATTTATTTTTCTAAATCATGAAAAGATTTTAGAAATGTGACTGTTTCTGATATTGAATGTATTTAGAAATCCTGAGAAAAGTGCAGGTGATAGCTATTGTGTTGTCTTTAATGTTAGATAGAATTATATTTAACGAGACAAATCTCTTATGCATTTTAAGATGGACATGTTTGAGGATCAATGTCCAGTTATTTGTATCTGATATATCAGTTTATTTTTTAAAATAAGACTCCCAGGAAAAGAAATTGTGTTCATATATCTACCAAGGAAATTCTACCATGAAGCTGTTATGATCAATTCAATAACAAATTTTGATTTGATCTTATGATTAAATAAAGTATTCTTATAATGAAAGAAAACCTTGATTTGATTGCTCTGTGTTCCTATCATGAAATAGTCAGGGCACACAGTAATACCCATTTCCTTCCTTTATTCAGTTCATTCAGTCTTCCATAATTAGTTTTCCAGAATTGTTTGGCTGTTCTTACAAATAACGAGTAGATTTCTGTTATGTCTCTTTACGTTATTATCTTTACAGATAATGTCAGTTACCACAATATTACAAAACTTCTTTCCTTTCATCTCTGAAAATGTCAATAAACCCTATTTTTTTGCTGTCCACTGCCGAATATGTATTAAGTAACAAAGGGATCAGTGAATGGTAATCACTGGAAAAAGACTAAAGAGGGACTTAACTCACATCTGTAGAATGGCTGAGTTAGTCAATGGATAAAGAACAGAGATGAACAAGGCGAGGACAATCCGTCTTCATTTTGAGACAATATTTTTTTCTATTCAAAAAATTCATAGAAAAGTAAAATTTTCAGAAATTAACTTTTCTGTATCATCATTTCCTAACTTGATTCCTTTATTTTACTGCCCCACCATGATTTTGATTGATTTAAGCCATGGCAAATAGAACTGTAATGCCTGTCCTTTGTCCTTTCATCACAGTTTGCATTCAGCTCATTCAAAATAAAAAAATATATATATTCAAGATATTTGTATCAATTTTGATATGAAGATACATATTAATGAGAACTACTCAAATGATAATCTTTTTTTTGACTTTGTCCTTACATTTGACCTTGTCCCCACTCTTCTAAACCAGTGTTTAGCTCAGTTTCAAAGAAACTATTCAATTGAAGGATATGGAGATAACGAATAGTATTCAATATCAAAGTCCATAAAACAATACAAAATAGGGGCAGAGCAAACCCGGACCTATTAAATATCAGATGTTGGATCAGGTGCCATGCTGGAGTGAGCATCCCCTGCTGACCAGCCACGCCCGCCGTGTGCTCCTTTTCATGATCGAGTATTGGAAAAAAGTTCGTTGTCAATTCAGTGTATAAATAATGGACTTGCAATTAGTATGAAAAACGTCAATCAGCATTTGACTCAATGATAAATTGTATTTGCTGACAAGGTCATTGTATCGACTTAAGAACTTATGAAATGATGACTTCAAACGAGACTGCTGATATTCTTGTTTCATCAACTTGTTTGTCAAAAAATTACCTCGTTTTAGAAATTGTTTATCCTCTTGTATATCGAATAAACTGAGATATATAAACGCCGTGCGCAGGTGATGAAGGTATATTGCTGCATAGGTTAGGGAAGTTGGCGATATAAAAGTTAAAGTCATCACGTTTATCATAGAGCTTGGTTGTTAGATTACTATTACCAAGATATTACTTTAACTATATTTGATGATAAATTAACATTTTTTGAGCCCGTTATTCAAAATAATCCGCCGTTTCCAACTATCGTTGATGCTCTAGCACAACAAACAAGCTAGACAGTGATTCCTTTAAGAAACTTATTCAGAACTGTTATAAATAACTGTTCGATTTCGTCAGCATTTTTTTTAACCTTAATTTCATTTCTCTAAATAAGTGATAAGCCAAGTTTTAAATTCTGTAAATCACTTTTTATTCGCGAGAACTTTATTTTCGCGTAATAACGCGAGACAGTAAGCACGCGAAAATTTCATTCTCGCGTATAATAGTATTCCTTAAGATTATATAGAGAAATATCAACAATTCGTGAAAATTATGTCTTGCTTATAAAGAGTCAATGACTATTTCGCGAAAATAAGATGTCGCGAAAATTAAGTGATCTACAGTATACTATTCAAGATATTTTAATCTAACCTAATATGCTGACATATTCTGGATTTGTTTGTGGAGAATTTTTCACTCATATGGTGAGGTAAAGTCTATTTAACTGCATCATTTTTTTACCTTGATCTTTCTTTTGACCTTGAATAGTAACTTAATAAAAAAAATAAAAAGCAAGTAAAATGTCACTGGGAAGATTCCATACAATGTAAGTATTTATGATAAGAATATCTTTTTTAAAAATGTTTCAAATTAAGCTTAGCATAAATTCAAGGTTTAAAGAAAGTCATGGGAAAAAAATGATGCAATTGTTATCGTATTGTCGATGTAATCGTTGTTAACTTAATTTTTTTCTTGTCAAGGACCACTTTTTGTATTGGGCATTGAAAATTGGGGTTTATCTTCTTTCGTTGGTTTAGCCCCCTCTCCCTTTCAATTTTCTTCCGACGCCTATGAAATAGAATGGGTTTCAGCATTTACCTTTTCATATTGCAATGCAAAATTTTAGGCTGGAAATATTTCTGCATTTTTTAATCAATGTCTCATTGAAGCCTCACTTTAATTATTTCATGAACTGTATATTCTACATTCTGGACAAATTATAAGAGAAGTCATCAAGGACAAGTATGAAATGTGCTCTTGTAGTAAATAAATAACCTTGAATTTAAAAAAAAAAAGAAGAAGAGAATATTATAAACGTACAAACCGCAGATTTTGTCACGTTCAATACCGGTAGTTTTTTCATGTCTTACCCTTTGAAAGAGTCAGTTTTGTAATAATTCCACTTCAGTGATTTCCTAGGTTGGGGAAAACAACCCTCCTTTGGGTCAAATAACTTAGAAAGTGTACATTTAATGTCTCTACCGTGTAATGGAGCACGTAATGTATGTTAATAATTATGGGACGGGTTTAACGTTGAAAGTTGTAAACAGGAAGTTTTGTGAATAAACAATATGAATAAACATTTATATAAAGGGGGGCTTTAAAGTTATAAATATTATACAATATAATGCACTATGAGGACTGCTGAATTATGTAAAACCAAACATAGCTGGACATTAATTTCGTACACGCACAGCATCATCGGACAAGTCTTGCCCAAGTGACATTGTCCAACAACCTTGCAAAAAATCAAAGCAAAATAAGTTGGAGAAGTCAGATCAGCAATGTTTGAAACTTTAGAGTATACCGTGTCTTTGCTTGCTTTGTTGTTTATATGTGACGTATACACACAGCTCAGCACAGTGATACCTTCCACCCCTTCTGCTAATCCAGATTGCAGCATAGTCGTACAAGGCAAGAAAACCAAACAAGAATTCGATAAACTGTTCAACGAGCAAGCCACAAAGATGGTGAAAATTAAATAGGACTAGCGGAAACCAACCTATTTTTACCATTAACGTTCACAAAAACTAAAAAACTAGAAGTCAGACGTTTACTGATGTTGAAAGAGGAACTCGTTTCTTTTTCTTACTCGACACTACGTTATGGTGTGGAAGATTTCGCCGTAAAAATTGCGGAAGATCCCGAAAACTGCTTTGCTGAAAACAATCTAAATATATCTCATTTGGAATCCAAACTGAGGGAACTCGTTCTGGGAAATTTTGATCCAACTAACACAGGAGTGACTCCCGAGGGTGAACGAGTATGTAACCAATACATCAAGGATAATGGCCAAGGGGTAGCCGAGTTCTATTACAAATGTTGTTACAGGGATGAGGATGGCAGTACCGTATGCTCCGAATTGACAGAAGATGTCGGACTCTTCGTATTTTTCCTCATAGTGGAGATTGCTGCCATTTTTGCGTTGCTATACAGCCCCCTCCTAGTACCGGAACATTGGTATCGTGAGAAATATATAAACTTGAAATTTACTCACCATCTCAAGGACGCAGTCAAAGTCAAGATCTTAAGGACGGCAGATAGCACACAAATTAAAAAATCAAAGAATGTTATAAGATATGAGGACCTTTTGTCCAATCCGCATATGGATAGATTCAAAAACTTGGTGTCTGATTTGCAGGATGATCAAGTATATGTTATAACAATGCCCAGTCTCTCGTTCAAAATGAGAGCAGATCATTTGGTTACGGTTAAATATGTTCCTATTGAGATATTCAGAACTGTATACAAGGCAATATTTAAATGCAAGGTTCGAGACCAGGACCCTGTGAAGAACTGTTGCTACAGCAATATGTGTTGGCCTTTTAGACCGTGTAAAAGAACTGTTCCGTGGCACAAATTTTTGGAAAATCTCATGTCTCTGCTGCTTCTACCGCTTCTTGCAATACCCTGGATACTACGACTTTACTTTTATTATGTCTACGAAGACGAAAACAGAACCCTGCGGAACGAGGCGGCAAAGTCCCACGACTTACGCCCGAATTACCCTGGGAACCTCATGGCTTACCTAACGCCTACCCACGGAATCTTCCTCTTCTGTTATGCTGTGTTCATATTTGACATCTTTTTGTTTCTTATCTTGCAGAAGAAAGCGATGGAGCGGTCTTCGTATGTTATCAGACGATCTTTCCGAGATATGCGTGGCATAAACCGAACCAAGGCCTTCGTATTTTGTATAAAAATCCTCCTTATCCCAATTAGGAAATGCGGCATTTTCTTTCTATTGGTTGGCTGGATCTATTTAGTAGTGGCAGTCCCTCTGTTGGTGTTGATTATCGCCCTTTATTCTATGCCTCTGGTTAACGTTATCGGTCGATTTCTCTTTCAGTTCTTGGAAAACAAGTTTCCTGAGAAGTGTTCTGATCCAGTAATAAAGTCATACGAAGACTTGTATGAGAAGGACTACATAACTCCGAGACCGATATTTGTCGATGATCACAATGGGACACAGAAAAAACCAAGGCCCATGTCAGAGAGACTGGCTAAATGGGTGATAACTTTGTTGCTCATTATATCCCTTATCGCGTTTACCGTGTTGGCATTCGAGTTCATTATTGTTTTCGTTGAATACCTTTTCTATCAGCTAGTTGGACTGGTGTTGAATTGGGGTACATGGGAACCCTATATATTGCTGGCTCTTCTTCTGGTTTTCTATGCTTGGAATTCGTTAAAGAGTGTCACCCAACGATACCAAAAGTTTAGCGAAGTACTGATAAATCATGTAAGCTCAAAAGTAAAAGATGTAGACATTAAAACACTGATTAAGAAACACCCAAAGGATCAAAGAAATAACGCTTTTCAACTTAATATTGATGAATCTGACAAATCTGGCGCAAAACAGGAATTTGAATTATTTGTCCGAGACTCACAGCTGGGGTGGCAAATGCCTCGAGTGGTTCTATTCCTAGACATTACCGATATAAAATACGTTACCAAGCGCTTCTTCTTTAAGGTCGCCGTCATGCCTGATGCTGGATGCCCCGGTAGTCTCGCAGCCAATCTGATGTCTGCTTTATCGAGGCTCGTGGTTAATGTCCTTTTCCTGCTCCTGGTGCTTCTGATCGTTTCCGTGTTCGGTGATAAATACGAGGTGTCAGGACTTAACAAAGCTCTTTTAGTTGTTATAGGGGGAATCCTGCCTTATGTTTTCAAGAATTATCTTACCAAACTCCCTCCGAAATATGATTTGAATACAAAAAGTCCAATTTTTCAAGCAGCTTTTGATGAATTCCTCAGTGATTATAAGGAGGCCGCTTTTGTTTATGACATTGAGGCAGTAAGTACAGATGAATGCTATGACAAAACACAAAGTACAGATGAATGCTGTGACAAAACACAAAGTACAGATGAATGCTCTGACAAAACACAGGTCGACCTCCTGATAGACACACGTGATAGGAAAACCGGAAATTATCTTTTGATTTCTAATGTTGTGTAAATACTGAATATTGCTTTTAAAAGTATATTGTGCTTATGTACTAGTATATCTTGTTCATTATAAAACTTGAAAAGGGTGACAATGTTAATTATCCTTTAGTCTTAATCATATCTTGTAATTAAAGTGCTGTACTTTCTTTGAAATCACTCAGTTCAAACCTTACTGAGTAAGGGTTGAATATATGAATGAATTGCATATAGAATTATAGATCAATAAATTTGTAAAGAAAGAAAGTTGTTCATTCTAGAAAAAAAAATCATTGAAGCGTCTGGATGCTTGATTGGTTAGTTAAAACAACTAATGCCTAAATGGTTTAGTTGAAATAGCTGGTTGCCTGAATGATTAAGTTGAAACATCTGATCGCCTGAATGGTTAAGTTGAAACATTTGGATGCCTGAATGGTTAAGTTGAAATATCTGGACACCTAGCTGAATGGTTAAGTTAAAATAGCTGGTTGCCTGAATGGTGAAGTTGAATTAGCTTGGTGCTTGAATGGTTTAGTTGAAACATCTGGATGCCTGAATTGTTAAGCTGAATTAGCTGGTTGCCTGAATGGTTCAGTTGAAATATATGGAAGCCTGAATGATTAAGTTGAAATAGTTGGTTGCATGAATGGTTAAGTTGAAATAGCTGGTTGCCTAAATGGTTTAGTTGAAACATCTGGTTGCCTGAATGGGTTAGTTTAAACACCAGGATGTCTAAATGGTTTAGTTGAAATAGTTTGTTGCCTGAATGGTAAGCTGAGATAGGCCTACCACTGAGTTTTGTTTGTAATGTTCGCCACAGCATTGTATAGGTCCCCACTCCAACATCATCTGATGACGTACTGTGTAAATTAATTGAATTATCTTCATTTTCCTACTTACATCGCTACGGAGCGCCAATTAACATAAATTCAAATATGTGTACCTACTAATTGTACTATTTTCATTCAAATCCTAGAGCTTTCTTTTTTTTTATGCCCCCGTAAACGAAGTTTCGGGGGTATATAGTTTTTGTCGTGTCCGTCCGTCTGTCTAGCTGTCTCTCTGTCTGTCTGTTTGTCCGCAAAAACTTTAACCTTGTCCATGACTTTTGATTTAGTGGAGCTATGACTTCCATATTTCACATGTGTATTCCTTGTCAACATCGCTACGGAGCGCCAATTAACATATATTCAAATATGTGTACCTACTAATTGTACTATTTTCATTCAAGTCCTAGAGCTTTCTTTTTTTATGCCCCCGTAAACGAAGTTTCGGGGGTATATAGTTTTGTCGTGTCCGTCCGTCTGTCTAGCTGTCTCTCTGTCTGTCTGTTTGTCTGTTTGTCCGCAAAAACTTTAACCTTGTCCATAACTTTTGATTTAGTGGAGCTATGACTTCCATATTTCACATGTGTATTCCTTTTGACAAGAACTTTCTTTGGGTATCATCAAATTTGACCTTTTGACCTTGGAGTTTGACCCACTTTTGCACAAAAATTCCAAACTTTTTCATTGGCCGTATCTGTTGAACAGTAGATACCAGAACATTTATACTTCACATTTGTATTTTTTGTTAAATAACTTTCATTGGATACCAACAACTTTGACCTTTTGACCTTGATCTTGGAGATTTCCGTATTTGTGAAAAAACTTTAATCTTGGCCATAACCTTTGGACAGTAAGAGAGGGCTTTCATACTTCACGTATGTAATCCTTGTGAAAAGACCCTTCATTGAATAACAAGAACTTTGACCCTTTGACCTTGACCTTGGAGTTTGACCTTTTAATTTTTTTTAATCTTAGTCATAACTTCTGAACGGATAGGGCAAGGGCTTCCATTCTTTACATGTGTATTGTATGTGGCATGACCTTTCATTCGATACCAATTACCTCAATTTTTTTACCTTGAACTTGGAGATGTTTGTACTTATGAAAAAACTTTAACCTTGGCCATAACTTTTGAACGCTAAGGGCTAGTGATCTCGTACTTCACTTATAAAATCCTTGCGAGATGATCCTTAATTGAATACCAAGAACTTTGACCCTTTGACCTTGGCCTTGGAGTTTGACCTACTTTTAAAAAGCAAACCTTGACAATTATTTTTAAAGGGCTAGGGTTAGTGCTTTCATACTTTATACATTTAATCCTTGTGACAAGACTTTTTATTTGATAGCAAGAACTTTGACCTTGACTTTGGAGTTTGACTAAATTTTTAACCTTGGCCATAACTTCTTAACGGTTAGGGCTAGGGCTTCTATACTTTACATATGTATTTTTGTGGCAATACCTTTTTATTGGATACCAATGACCTTGACCTTGAAGATTTCTGTATTTACGATAAAATCTTAACCTTCGCCTACTTTCAAATTTCACAAATGTATTTCCAATTTGTGAATACCCTACTTTTGGTACTAATATATTAAATTTCCGTTTAAGAAAAGGTTTAATCTTTGCTATGTTGCTATACGGGGGCATCAGTGTTTTACAGACATATCTTGTTCTCAGCTGTGTTTCTTCTGAAAAGGCTTTCCTTTGAATACCAAAAAATTTTACCTTGGAATTTGATCTACTTTTTATAAAAGGAGTCATACGATGGTTATAACTTAAGAACAGATAGTGCAAAGCTTCTGTGAATCATACGTGTATTTTTTGTGACAAGACCTTCACTAGGTACCTTTAATTTTTACACTTTGACATTGACCTGGTAATTTGATTCACATAAAAAACTTTAGCCTTGGTCTTAACTCTTGAATGGTTGGCGCTTGTACTTTCTTAATCAATGGGTGTATTTATTGAGACAAGTCCTTCGTGGGTAGGGAGCAACATTTTTGATATCTTAACCTTAGAGTTAATCTTGCATTTGAGAAAGTTTGCTCTTTTACAAAAGCATACAGGGCCATCAGTGTTTCACTAATACATCTTGTTGCACAAAGAATACAGATGTGGAATATAAAAGCCATAGCACCAACCAATTAAAACACATGGGTAAGGTTAAAGTTCTTGCTGATAGACAGACGGGTGGAGTAAAACCATCATGTATATGCCTTGAATCTTTGATAACGGGGGCATTACTGAGTACTTTGTTTATCAAAAAAAAAACTTTTCCAGAAAAAAAAAACTGAATTCTTGTCCATAACTTTTGATTAGTTGGAGCTACGGCTTTCATATGTGTATTCCTTGTGAAAAGGGTTTTGTGTACCAACATATCTGACTTCTTGTCCTTGGACATCGACCCATTATTTTTCTAACAATTTGTCAAACCTTGACTATAACTTTTGAAAGGCTGGTTCTAGGGCTTTTATATCTTACATGTATATTTCTTGTTAAAAAAAACTTATCATGGGGTTAAAAAGAATTGGACTATTTAACACATGACCTTAAAGATTAACCCACTTATTAAAATATAAAAAGTTTAACCTAAATCATCATTTTTGAACGATTATAACTATACCTTTTATATTTCAGAAGTCTCGTTCTTGTCACAAGACCTTCCTTGGATAACAACAGTTTTGACCCTTTGTCTTTGACCGTGGAGTTTGGCCTACTTTAAAAAATGTTTACAATTATTATAACTTTTGAATAGCTAGTGCTTGGTCTTGTCTTACTTCACATATATATTTTAATTGTGATAGGACCTTCCTTTGGACATTTTTTATATTGACCTCTTTACCTTTCAATTGACCTTCACGATTTACTTACATATCAAAAACCTTTAACCTACACCATAACATAAAATGGTTGGTGCTAGGGCTTTAATTTTTTTTTTACAGTTATTTTCTTTGAAACTAAATTTTCCTCTGGTTTTCAACATTTTATTTTATCTTTTGACTTTGGCCTTGAAGTTTGACTTGCAAAACATTGCCATACAGAGGAATTAAAGTTTCTCAGATACATCTTGTATGATTACTTAAAGTAAAATTATTACAAATCATTTCAGCATACAAGTGTTGTTTAGTTGTTGACCTTTTTTCTTGTACAATAAATAGGTCAAATCAGATAAAAACAATTGAAATTTTATTTAGACAATGATAGAATTAGTACTCGGTATGATAATGAATGTAGCCATGCACTCAAACCCACACGGTGCCAGTACGCGGTTTTTCTCTTCTAGAGATCACCAAAGTCGCTCTTATCTACGTGCAGACGACATTGCAATGTCTGCAGACGACAGCAAACTGTAAAGAGCAATGGACACGAGACTCTGCACCTCTGCATATACCCTAGCATTAATAGCCTTCTGGGTGTTTACTACTGCGTCTTCACAGATAAGTGATTCTCCCTATGTGAGTAATGGAAGTTTGACATTTAAGAACCGGACATTTTATTTAGATGGCAATCCGCTACATATTTTGAGCGGAAGCTTGCATTATTTTCGGGTCGTTCCGGAATATTGGTGGGACCGGATGCGGAAAATGAAGGCATGTGGACTCAACACTCTCACACTGTAAGAACTAAAAAGCATGTTCCTGCGTTGAATTCAAATTTAAATCCCGTCTGAAGGTGTATAAAGTTTCCTATTACTGTAAAATGGATAGAATTTAGAAAAATGTTTCTTTTTTATCAAATCAAACAGATATATGTGCAAAATTTAATTTTTATCTAATTTTTAAAATACTTATACTATGCATTTAACCTTTGCTGTTAAAATTATCTGGTTAAGAACTGCCATAGATATTATTTTTGCAGATATGCTCCTTGGAATCAACACGAACCATATCCCGGTAGATATAACTTTAAGGGAATTCTAGACGTACGGTAAATACTATACAAAAATAGGTAATCGTTGAATTGAATGTAAACTGATTAGAGCTTTAAACTTTTAAGTTGAAAGATATGATGTATAATCTATAAAAATATGTATTCCTTGATGAAACAATTCGTATTGGTCAAGTACGTATGATTGAATACCAAGAAATAAAACCTTGTAATAAAGATATCATCAATAGTTGCAAGAAATTACATCGTTAAATCATTTTTTCCTATTTTATGCTTGACAATATGCCGTATCTAAGAGGAAATTTATCAATCCTTGATCAGACCAATTTCAACAACAAACAATGCTTTTTCTGTCTGATGCGATTTCCGGTTAGTATGTTAATTTCCGTTCTTCTTTTAGGAGATTCATCAAGATGGCCCAGAGGGCGGGGCTTTACGTCATATTCCGACCAGGGCCGTACATCTGCTCAGAGTGGGATTTTGGGGGTCTTCCAGCGTAAGAAAAATTTTGTTATTTAAAAGTAAGACACAATCTTTCGACACAATATACTAGTATATTTGTCCTTAACTTTTTTTTTTATTATAAACTTAGTTTAAAATATTTTGATAAGTACACGTCAAAAATTAGTAAACGACACATTGCTAAAAATGGCATGCAACATCACACTCTAAATCCATTTTTCTTTTAAGATAACTGAGTGAGAAGGGGTTTTGTGTAATTTAGAGGTTAATGTACTTCATACTTTGATTTACTAGTTGGCTGTTACGAGATCCGGATATGAAAGTTAGGACAAATTACCATGGTTACCAATCACATGTTAGAAGGTACTTCTCCCGACTAATGGCCGAGGTTTCAGATTTGCAGGTAAATGACTTATGCAAAGACCGAAATTGTATTCTAAAAGGAATATTTTGGGGTCTTGCAAAACACGATGTACGAAACATGATTCCAAAGTCCTAAAAGTTAATAAGTATAAAGGTATATACCGTAATTATAAATGCGTGTTTAAGAGGGGGTATTATTTTGCAGTATATATGAAAATATCCAATGTATTACCAATATGTCCAAATTATTATTGATGTTGAATGCCTCCATAATCAAAGCTTTGGAATCAAAGCAATTGGCAGTTAATATTTTTAAGGTTCTTCATGACATATCACATCCATGGTTCTTTTAAACAAAATTACATTCATGAGCTACACTGTAAAAAATGCGCTTAGAAAATAAACACTTCCATTACGTGTTTTGACCTAAACATGTATAAGATTGTGTTTAACGGCTAAACACTTAGGTCTAAACGTGTGTTAGATTGTGTTTAACGGCTAAACACTTATGTCTAAACGTGTGTTATATCTAAATGATGTTAAGATTTAACACATGTTTCGATATAAATGTTTAGAAATTGAACACTTTTCTGTGAAGTACAGAGTTATCTTCCCGGAAATGACGCATATATATTCGAATGATAAATAGAGCGGTTATCGAAACAAAGGGTATCCCAATGTTAGCTAAAGAAGATGGATTAAAGGAGGTGAATGCTAATCAAAGTGATAACCATGAAGAGATTGTGAAATGCATTTAAACTGCAACATTACTGCGATAAAAGGTATGTCAACTATTATTTTTATTTTACATAAATTGACCAAGATGGGCTACGTAAATAGACATGCGTTTGCACATGTAGTTGTAGATCAAGATTACCTTTGGTTATATATTGCATTCCTGAAATCTAGAAAGGAGTACATTATATATTAGAATATCAATAATATCTATAACAGTATCAATACTAAATAGTGGTTATATAGACGAGGTTCAAGAAAGTAAAACAATAATAGCTATCAAACATGTAAACAAAAAAGGTAATACAAATCCAGCCAGTGAGGAGCATATTTCGATAAATTTTGAATTTCTTTCTTACAGGATATGGTCCACATCGAACTTGAAAGCAGAAATACACGTATCAGAGAAACTGACTCTCCAAGTCCACACTTCTTACTTTCTAAGGGAAACTGAGTTTTGTGAAGTCTGCTGTTCGTTATACAGTGTTATAGCTTTGAACAACCTAAAATATTCTCAAATAATAACAAGTGGATTACCTACTGACGGTCACAGATGAAAACAAATTATGCGTGTGTTGCTCAGTGAAAAATTGCTGGAAGTTAAACTTGATACAGACATGAGGAATAACTGCTTGCTAATCTGGTTAGAATTAAAACTAGCGTGTAAAAATATAATGTAAATTTAATTTAAAATTCTTTATAAAAAAATCCATGCTTGAATGTTCATTGAATAAAATTTAAAATGTAAACAATTGCTATTTTTTCAGTTTTCTTGCAGGAAGACAACGAAAACATCCAAGTGTTTAATTTGTAAACATGTATCATAACATGTTTTGTAAAGTGTTTAAAGCCTAAACATGTAAGTGATTTGGCTCTAAACACTTTCCGTTACACGTAATGAAATTCAATGTGTTTAGAATTTCAACGCATCCCAAAAAGTGTGACAAGAAAGTGCTTAGGAAAGTGTCTATCATCTAAACACATTTTTTACAGTGTAGTTATAGAGTAATTTTTTTGGCATAACCGTCCGTCCTATGTCATGATTTTTTATTGTTATATAGAATATACGAGGGGTGATCAAAAAGTTCGCGAACTAATGGAATAACTTCCATAAAAGAAAAAATAATTTGGTTTCAGTGTTGATTATATCTTTGATTAGTCCTCTCCGATTTTAATGCACATTAGCCACCGTTCTGCGCATGCGCGAATCACGTGATATTAGCAGTCACGTGACCCCTTCCGTAGCGTTCTGTCACAAAAGCTGAGAGATTTTTCCGAGTTTTATATTTCTTTCCATGTAAGTTAATTTTGATAACAAGAACAGTTAATTTGTCAGAAATGGTCAAATCTCGGCAACAGAATGGATGGATAAGAATATCCTTTCCAAAAATAAGCATGTCGACAATTAAAACACAAATCTTCTGTCTCGGGAGAGACGTTTTTTCAAGGTGGATAGAGAATGGGTGACTTCTTTTTATCATGATAATATGTTAAAAATCTAAATGAAACGATATCTTAGGTATTTAATAATTACATTATTGTTCAAATATTCAACTATTTTTTAAAGTGTAAATTAAAGGTCTTTGATGGCAAATTGCTTAATTAAAAACACATATCTTTTCAAATTTGCTTTCACTGGGTAACATGACAAGTATCATTTTTAACCATCTGCCTCACTTCACTAAAACGATCAATCCTAACATTGATTGAATTTATAGGAAGTCATTTGTCTTAATAAAATGTGTACTAGTCTAATTATCATATGATATGGCAAAGGGATTTCTAAGATATAAATTGTATTGTCGTTTATTGAACGAGTACGACTGACACAACCATTTTTCGTCAAAAGTGACCTACATAGTGACGTCATTTTCACATTGTGACGTCACAAACAAGGAGCAAAACTTTATTCAGCATGTGCTATTTATAGAACTTGTGTATGGTTATGTGTGTACCAAATTTCATTCTTATCTGAACTGTGGTTTGATAGTTCGCGAACTTTTTGTTCACCCCTCGTACTAGAAAGTCGGAAAGACTATTCCTCTTACAGTTTAAATAAAACTTGGTACACATGTAGACTAACTGCATTACATCACTCTGTTTTATCGGTTTTTTGGTTTCAACGAAGGATGATGCTGTGTTTACTAAAAATAGATTTTAATGCTTCTTTTTAAGTGCTACATCTTCTATAGATTTTGTTGTAATCTGGACAGATATAACACCACTGTAAAGCAAGACGAACCTGTATAAGGCCCTTATAGTAGTGGCACACTTCATCATTTCAATGATGGGCAGTTGATGTTGAATGAGAATAGAATAATCAAAGAAATTCTTCAGTCCTAAGTGCTATCCTGAGTACCCCCCTACAGATGATATCAATGAAACTTAGTATACATGTACATACTATAGACTAAGACATATACTCAGTAATCATTGGTGTAGCCATAAAAACGAGCATACAAAAGCTTCTCTGCCTAAAATAAAAACATCTAATTATAAGAAAATGAACCAGTACAGCTTCAGTCTCGTCAGAGACGTTTGAATCCCCAGATTTGCGTGACCTTGATACTAACACGTGTAGAAAGCACTCATGATAAAAGGTAGATGACTTCCGCAAGCATGTACCTGGAAGTCGACACAATCGCCAGCCTATGTAAATAATTAATTACATATCACATCATAAAAACATAAACTGTTAGATCTGTATTGCAGGCGTTAATACTCGTTATGCATAGTGGATGATTTTCGAAACACTTGGAAATGTCCGCTGATAGAAAAAACACCCCACCACATAGGTTTGAGGGGCGTACTATAGTAACTATAGTAGCCACAGTTAAGCCACAGGGACACCCTCCCCCCTTCCGATAAAATATCAACCTCGGGGCTTGTTGGATATTTCTTCACAAATTATATTTATTGTTTACTAAAATGTATAGTAGGGTATTTTTGTATGGAATGATTATTTCGGGTTTTTCCCGATTTTCCTGTGAAATAAATTAATATAAAATATAATTCGCATTCAGCAAGCCCAGGGATTGATATTTTTATCGGGTGTTCCTGTCCACAGGTACCTGTGACTTAAACATAAAGTGCATATACCACAGTAATCTACTGGTAATCTGTACGTAACACTAGTACAGTGTAGTCTGATTCACGCCATAGACCTTTGGACTTACAAAATTTGGGGCATAAAAAATACCGACAGTCAAATTAAAGGTCTCTTTGACTTTTAGACCTTAAACAACACAGACCCAAATATTTCGTTAGAAATGCTATCCTTGCAAGCCAGGGGACCTGAGTCAACATGTTGCCATTGGCGTCCAACGGCAACATGATGACTCAGGAGCCCCCTGGGCTTGCAAAGAGCCAAATGCATTGTAATTATCGGTCCCAGGACGCCCTTAAATTGTTTTTACTGTCTTTTGATTTTAATCAATCAACCTGTTCGTACTGTCATGTTTTCAGTATCATAGAGGCGGACCAATCATAGCAGTACAAGTTGAAAACGAGTTTGGTTCCTATAGCAACGACACAAATCATTTACTGTTTATTAAACAGGTCAGATTTACATTCCAAACCATTTACAAATCAATTTGAAATGTATTAAAATGTGGATAACATCAGATTAAAAATTGCCATATATGTTAGTGGAGGTGTAACTGTTTACTGTGTACACATGTAATAAGATGGTCTAATTGCTTTCCTTGATAGACTCTGGAAGAGAACGGTATACATGAACTTTTCTTTACATCAGACGGCTTCTACAATTATACAGAGCGCCTGAATGGGCTGGACAACGCCCCCTTCTATACAGGTGCCATATTAGTTTCGTTACAATTAAGTTACATGATATATGACATATTGGATTTATCAGTTGTTGACTGCTTAACATTTGTTTATTTTAATTTTTTTAGTAAATTAAAGCAATATTGGGAAATTGTCCCACTTATTATATCACAGAAGTCTGTTACATCAAAGAATCTAAAACTTCATGGGTGAGATCAACGGAAAACATAATTTCGATAAATATGGAACGCAAAATTAACATATATTCAAATATTTGAACCTATCTTCAAATAATTGAATTGTACCTATCTCTTATTCATTTGAAGATAGATACAATTGATTTGAAGATAAGTACAAATGCAATGAATTGAAGATAGGTAAAATTGGTTTAAAGATAGGTGCAATTGAATTGAACCTATCTTTAATTACTAACTTAAAGATATTGGCAATAATGACTATACTCCCTTTAAATTATCATACGTCATTTCCGTCACTTTGGGAGTATTCGGGTATATATATGTTTTTCTCTCACTTATTGATATACATGTGTATTTTAATAAGTATATGATGCTTTTTGCACATTTTGAATTTACCTTTTTTTTCTCCTTTCATCCTCGTTGTCGTCGCTTTGAAGGTTCTGTGTGTTTCCCTCCATATTGCCTCCAAAGGAGAGTTCATTATTTTCAGTAACACAATTAAGGACTAAAGGAGAATAACTGTCTTAGTTTTCGATTTCATGATGTGATCAATCGATTGGCTTGCGTGAAAATTTGCGTTTATGCATAAAATTATCACGCAAGCCAATCGATTGATCATCGTCTTGAAATTGAAAAATCTGACAGTTATTCCTTATATTTACATGCTTTGATTCCGCTAATCATGGTGCTCCAAGCCCTGCTTCTGTCTAGCTGTTTGTCCCGCCCTGCACGTGGGTATTTTTTTGGAATCGCGCGAATACATTGATGGGGAAATAAAGTACATTTACAATTTGTAATTTTATGTCGGACAAAGACATTGGAAATGTAAATATAACGAATTGAACCAGTATTTCCATTAAAGATAGGTATAATTCATTTGTACCTAGGTATAATTATTATACCCCCCGCAAACGAAGTTTAGGGGGGAGGGGTATATTGGAATCACCATGTCCGTCTGTCCGTCTGTCTGTCTGTAGACGAGATTTTGTCCGGACCATTACTCAGAAACTATTGGAAGGATTTGTCTGAAAATTTGTACACATGTTATTCACCATATGAAGTTGTGCACCTGATATTTTCAGCTTGATTCGATTATTATTTTGAATTTTACAGGTGTTTTTTCATTTTTATTTTGTGGTTTTGTCCGGACCGTGTCTCAGAAACTATTGCAAGGATTAATCAGAAAATTTGTATACTTATTATTCACCATATGAAGGTGTCCACCTGGAATTTTCAACTCTTTTTGTTCATTTGTTTTTTGCATTTTACAGGTTTTATTTTTTATTTTAATTGACTTGTTCATTTTGGGCTCATGTATAAGGTTTGAGACATAGAATCTAGAATATCTGTACAAAAAAAACTACAGCTTAAAACTACTCATAAAAACTTAAGAAAAAAAAAAAACAAAAAACTCATCATGTGTTAAAAACAGTTTTTACATTGCACAGAGGATAATGTAATTTCATTTTGTCTCTTGGGAATAATGACTGGACATGCATCCATTTAAAGATAGATTAATGAGTTTGTTGTGGGAAGTTGTACATTAAGGCATATCATTATCAACCATGTGTTTTCTCCCTGAATCGGGCACAAGAATTAAAGATCTCTCTTCTCTTATTCTCTTAATTGTAATTTATTGTCTGTCAAAGCACTTCATTACTGGATGACCAGCTCTTTATTTTCAAAATGAATTTGATATAAAGTTAACAAGATTGATTTGATTTTGTATAATATTATTTTTTTTTCAACAATCAGTTTGCAGAATGACATAACACATAAATTGCAATATATTTTTTTAATGCAGAAATAAAAAAATAAAATGAAAAAATAAAAAAAATAATGTTACAATGGAATTACAATGTATTAGTATTGATGTTTCATTTGGTTGCACCTTTGTTTCAATCATTAAGAAACATGATGAGCAATTATATTTCACTGCAAATTTTTGTAAGTAAATTGTGAACACCTCTAGATCCATAAAGTATTTTTGAATTGGCACCTGCTCTTAAAAACCCAGCGGGGGGTATTTGTCCCTATTGGACAGTTCTAGTTTAGAGATAGGTATAATTATTCAGAGATAGGTATAATATTTTAATTCAAGTGTACATATCTTTAATTCAATTGTACCTATCTTCAATTCACTTATTATTATTTGAAAGATATGTGCAATTATTTGAAGATAGTTACAAATATTTGAATACATGTTAATTTGGCGTTCCATAAATTAAATATTGCAAAAACCACTCGTATCCAGAAAATGTAAGGGGATTCACATACTTATATTATATGTAGTACTATTATTTTGCTTTTTCCGTTGCTAGGAATGTTCACAAATTAAAATCCGAAAACAATTTGACAAAGAAGTTAAAGTATAATCAAGTCAAGGTCGCCATTGTGTGACGTCATTGGACAAGGTTAGTTAAATCCTGGCATCTTGTGACGCAAATTGGGTCACAAAACCCGAAGCTGGGTAACTATTTCTGAGTCAAACGCTTTCAATCCTCAAATAGCTATCATTAATCATTGTAGCAAAACTTCAGTCATACAAATGATCTGACAATTCATGAAACGTCTTTGGTTCCGGATTTCGAATTTTAAACGAGAAAAAAAATTCATCATTATTTCTGCATTCCTCTCTTATGTCTTTTCATTTTTAGTTTATTTTCCATCACTGGAATCCCTTACTTCAAAAAATATTAAAGAAGGAATTTCTTGTCAGGTGTAAAAAGCACAGGTTTTATATTCAAGAAACCAGAGACATATATAATAGACCCTCTCTTATATGTCTCTGAAGAAACTAATATTGTTTTAGTAAATTAGTATAGTTAAACAGTATTCTTTCACTATTATTTGCTCAATTTATGATGACATATATGATATTTATATTGGAAAGTACATATATTTGATAGTCCGATTCAGGTACTTTATTGCTCTTTGCAAAAAATACATTATAAAATATACATTACAAGATTTTAAATACAGTATAGTACATGTACATTCAAAAACATTATTTACACACCAACCATTTCTACAAAGTACCAAACAGACAGACGATGCCATGGTTCATTACATATTTTTTTCAAATGAAAGGACAAGGTATGGTAATGGCTGAATCTGCCCCCTTATTTGATGTAAAAACAGAACACAGTTAAAACTGTGATAGATTGTAGTTAAGAACTTAAATTGATGCTTGTTTTAGCACTTACCAGCACTAATTTTAATTCAAAACTGTCACGGAGGCCACAAGAGCGTGCAGAAATAGTATATTCTCCCGAATTTTTTTCTATTTTGGCAGAATTTTGCCAAATTTGAGATACTTTGCAATTAGAAAACATAGAGCACAAGCTTGCCTATTGGAAATTTTTACACTCATTATGCATCTGATATTAGTATGTAAAATGTATAAGTTTGGTAAATAGGCAAGCTTGTGCTCTATGTTTTCTGAAAGAAAATGTATGTAAAATTGATCAAAATTTGCATAAAAATGAAGAAATTCGGAATAAGCCAACATTTAAAAGTGATCAAATTTCAAAACATATATGAGTAAATGAAAATATTTTGCTGGAGATGTCATATTTAAAATTTTACTAGTTACATTCAAGAAAAAAAAACTACTTTCCTTCATCACCTTAAATCGTCCTCGATGACACAATTGAAACCTTTCTTTTAATTCAAATAAAAGGAAAAAACATTCATTTGCATGTATAAGCACAAAGTGTATCATAATATAATGATATATCTGTTGATAGTTTTTGGAGGTTTCAAAAAGGATTTTCATAAAAACATTGTCAAAATTTAGACCTATTCTTTCATTTGTTGTTCTTCGAAGAATTACGGAACATTCAAAGCGAGATATTTTCCAAAACGTATGCGAACTTCGTTGTGTTGTAAAAATTTGAGAAAATCTTTGTTCACGAAAGCATATACAATGGCGGCACACATTCCCCTGGATGACGTAAAAATGACGGCTAAATGTTGAATGACCTGGTGGACCTTTAATGGAATGTGAGTAGGTACGACCACCAGGGCACAGGAGATGAACATGAACACGAAGAAGACAAGCGACATGGTCACTTCATATTTCAACTTGGGACGATCGTAAACTTTCTCCTTATATGCCGCCATGTGAAGTCTCACCATCGCCAACAAAAGAAAAATAAAAGTGGCGGTCAGGATGAAGAGTTTGTAAATGTCAACAACCCACATGACCGGATGTGACGTATGGTCGATCCAACATTGCACTTTGTGGTCCACCACTAAAGTAATGACCCAAAGCGTCAAAGGGACGATGGGTAGTCCCCATCCCACAATGCAATACATCGTAAAACCGGAAGTGCACAAGTGGTCGGCTTTGCAAAGAATTTGTAAGAAATTCGCATCCATTGCAATCCAGCCCAGAAACACAATTTCAGTATATTGCGTAAACGTGGCAAGGAATTTGCACACAAAATTCATAAAGATTTCAGAGTTGATGAATGAAATGTTATTCAATTCATAGATGACTAAAACATGTGTTGTCATTTTTGCCAAAATATCAAAAATGACAGCTATAAAGAGAGTTTTGTGGATCTTAACATGAAGAATCGTATTGACAAATTTTGGAAGAATGCAATAGTATAACAAAAACACAACAATGATACTCAGAATAGATAAACACAGAAGAGAAAGGGCCACTGCGCTCATTGTCAGCGCTGACTTTCGGGTATGGTCATCAAACTTCCGGAATATGTCTATGTCGTTTGGGATGACGCATTCCGCAAAGTTTGTCTTGGAGATCGTCACAATGGACTCGACAATTTCCTCCCAGGTCCCATTTCGGCCACATTTCCGGACTGCCTCTTTACTAGGGTCAAATCCATTGAAGTTCGGACATCTCTTCTTTATGGTTTTCCCTGCCAAAGTAGGTGGCCAACACATTAGGCCGTCGTGAATACTTCCGCAAAAGCTCACATTATCAAAGGGAAATGCTGAGAATCCTTCTATACATTCTTGATCATTGAATATTAAGTCCGAGGCATTGGTATCGGTCAACATGGGGTCCTAGAAAAAAAGTTTCTAGTGAAGGTTTTTTATTTACATATTAATCTCTATAAAACTGAAGAAAATACACGGGACATAAGAAAGAACATGGATCAATATCAATTCAAGTATGAAAATTATTTATTTTCTAAAATTACTATCAATGTTTTACACCTAGAAAAATACTTTATGGCGCCAAAACGACGAAGAATTGGGGCAAGCCCCGCTTTGATGTGGGTTCAAACTCCTCGAAGAACCACCATTTGAAACATGATGAGGGTTAAAAAGACACAAAAAGCAAAACGTACAAAAACGAGACTTTATCATTATTATTTAATCATCTTGAATAATTTTGTTGAACTGATATTTTTGACACAAAACAGTTAGATGAGTGCAATCACCGTTTAATTTAATTTCTATGCCAATAATAATTTCTATAAATTTACGATACAATCCCATTCTTGAAAGTATGTTGAAATTAGAACAAATGTCAGATTGTTAATGAATTTAAAAAATTAACTTCAAATTAAATGATAAATAAAATATTCTGTTTAACATTACCTTACTGTGTCTCAATCCTAGAACTCGTGGCTAAGAATGCCGGTTCGTGGCATTGCGAAGCGAATCGATAAACATCGCAACCAAACTAGCTTAATGGAAACAACACCAAAGGGTAAAATACAAATACCTTGTTTATAAATTGCCAAATTGTTCTGGGACCTCGTAATTAAAGTGACTTTGCCTAATTATTGTTACCCAAAGAATATCTCGTAAACGAGTCGTTTGTCTTCATCCGGGCGCCAATTCAAGCGTGACCACTTTATCTTACATCATTTGGGTTAAATTTAGCTGAATCTTGTTTGATAAGTTTTTATATGTGGTAGGTATGCAATTATTTTAATTAGTTTGAATGAAATAAATGGGTCATCACATTCTCAGAATGCAGAAACTTGGAACATTTTTGACCTAAAAATTAAAACGTCTTTTCCCGTCCTATTTTTGCGATCGTGCGATGTAAGGATTGTAGTGAAATTAATGGTCAAAGCTAACGAACAAATTCATGTGTACATGTATTACGAAAATCCCGTAAAATGGAATGAAAAGTAAGGGAATTCAGATGAAATGGTACCTAATTAAACCAGTTACATGTACATGCATTTTTTATCGAAAAGTATTCTTTATAGAAATTAAGAAAAAAAAGATAGATTAGATAAATTAAAACTAACAGCTGTTGACAGGCTCACTACAAATTTATAGAGCCTTGACAGGTTTAAAAATAAAAGAATTCGTTCGGATCAAAAACATCATTTTCCTCTCTAGAAAGGGGGCGCTATCGATGATAAAGATTGCAGATTTCTGAAATAAATCAAATTTTTAACAGTTCTCATGTATCACGTCTGAGAGCGGTATACATCTCTCTAATATATATAAACGAAAGCTGTCGATCTGATTCATGATGATGAGGAAGGAGTCGGGGTGGTTAATATCATCATATAAGATTGCAAAGGAAACATTTTTCAACGTTTATTAAGACATGCAAACGCATTATTTGTTCTTTGCCATTTGTATTGTATAATTGATTATTTGTAATATATAATTTTTCATTTTAATTGTATAATTTCCGTTTGCATTGTATTATTTCCATTTGAATTTTATATATGTTTGTATTCTATTTATAATTTACGGTATTCTTAAATCTTTCATTTGAATTGTATATGTTTTTTTGAAATTTGTTTTGTATATTTGATTAGTATTGATCATAAATTGATTTGCATAATATTTTTAGTTGTATTCTATATTTTCTTTTTTGGAAGAGAATTGCTACCAGATGAAAAAAAAATTGCTATGTCGTACGTACGGTACGAGATAAGTTATGTCTTACGAATCTAAGTCGTACATACGAGATACATGTAATAAGTCGTAATAACGAAAGAATAAGTTGGACATACGAGATGATAAGTCGTAATAACGATATATGTGCGCCTTTGTATCTTAGTGCGACTCAGTTTCTATATATTACGCTTACGACATTTTATCTCGTACGCACAACTTAGTATCTCGTTCGTGCGACTTAGTATCTTGTTCGTACAATATAGCAAAATATATTAAATTTTTCAACTGACAGCAATTTATTAATACGCTTCCGTAATTTTGCATTGTATAATAACATATTTTTGAGTGATAATATTTCCCCGTTTCTTGTATCCGAGTGATTGTTTATTAATTTCGCTACGAAGAGAACTACAGTATTATTTTCTTTTGCTGAAGATCAAGTTTAAGACAAGCGCTATGTTTCGTATAAAAGTAAACTGTAGGTAAATATGTACATAAATCAACAAGTCGACTTAACATTTCAATGAAAGGTTGCCACTAAAGATAGAAACATGTTGTTAATCATTCCAATGTGTTTCTGCTTTTGCACTCTTTGTGTGGAAAAGCTTTATTTCAAAGAAACCTGCTAACAGTATATATATCATACATCACTATACACTTACATCAACTTTATCCAATATATGTCATAGAAATGCGTAATGTTATGAATCATTCCAATGTGCTTCTCTTCCTTCAGTTTGTTCGGATAAATTTGAACCCCGGTAATAAAAATGCAAAAACTGCATCAACATATTCTTCGAATTTCTTGATCAGGTATCGTTGTAACTTCATAAATCAACATGCTGCTCGTCTTCATACGGTTTATAAAAGTATGACAAGACCAGAGTCCCCGTGCCCCCATACTTTTCAAATTCAAACCTGTAGGACCACATGTGTGGCGGAATCAAAGGAGATGGGAGTTTTTAAATTCCTCCAAAGTCAAAACGTGTTAAATTCCGACTTCGCGACGTGAGCGCATTTCGTTCAGAGTAAGCGCTCTTTTTAATACCAAGTATTATGATAATGTTTATCGGAAAAAAATATTGACCAGAAAACATCGAAGGGGAAAGTAAGTATAAGAAAATTACTAAATGCTGTTCTTTAACTTACAAAAAAGTTATTATCTCGTCATTCTGTCGGAACGCTCCGGTACAGAGAGGTCACAACGTTACCAGCTGATGTACAGCATCCAATAAAACCGCCATTTTAAAATTGTTATTATAATTTACAGTGATTGGCAGACAATGCAAAATATTCTTTCAGAAAATTAAGATTTGTTGTTTTTATTTCTCTGTTTAGAAGCCTTACCTACCGTGAACTTTCAGGATATCGCCCAGGGGGAAGAACTCTTCCGTAAAGTGGAAGCACTCAATGATGACTTCCCTTTGATGGTGACGGAGTACTGGTCAGGGTGGTTTGATTACTGGGGTGGTCCGCACCATAAACAGTCTCTTAACGGTACACCACTCTCTCAAATAAATAAATGATTGATATTGAAAATAAGTTCAGGAAAATGCACAGATGTATCAAAATAGATGGAGGTTAAAAGGGTTACACTGATAATGTTCAAGTATAAAAGAAACAGACGTAGGCCTATATGTGTAAATACTTGTAAGGCTGTGTAACACAACAAAATGTATATGTACATTAATATCTGCATGGTATATAAAATCTGCCATCTGCTCAAAACCATCTGAAATAAATTGCATGCTCCGAAAACTTGGTTCTTGTATCAAGTTTGGACTTGTTGGCATCTCTAATAATATTATATTTCAATTCTTAGACTTTGGCAGCACATTGACCGCTATTTTGAATCGTTCCGCATCCATTAACTTCTATATGTTCCATGGAGGAACGAACTTCGGTTTTATGAGTGGGGCTAACTGGGACTTTGAAAAGAACACACTGAAGACTGACGTCACTTCCTATGGTAGGTGGCATTGAGTGTCGTGGAAGGATGTGATTCAATTTCAGAAAGTCGAATTATGAAAATATGAAATTTTCACTGACATTTTGGAGGATGATGATGACAATGACTTGGTGATTTTTTTTAGATTACGATGCTTTGTTGACGGAGGCCGGGGATATAACAGAGAAATACAGAATAGCTAGACAAATCATCCACGAAAATAATCATGGTAAATCAAGCATCATAAAGTTCAGTGGTTTTCAAAGTGATGAGTTACGGCCAAAAAAAACTAATAATCATAAACAGCATAATAAAAATCCTTGGCAATAAATCTGTTGTTGAATGTTTCAGGTCTGCCTGGACTTGAAATACCTTACGACACGCCCAAAGAAGACTTCGGTAACTCTATATTTGCACGATAAAAAAATGTAAATTATTAATGTAAAAAAATTGTATATTTATTAATATCTGCACTTCTTAAATTCTAAAGGTAATATTTCAAGTGAAAAACTTTTTCAATAAAATTATTTAAAAGATACGACTACACTACACTTCACGAAAAGGGTTATCTATGTAACATGGCCATAAATATAACGAATGCTGGGTAACGATTAATAGCACAGATATGAAAAATTCAGTCACTCTGCACTTGATGAAATACTATGTCTAAAGATAAATACAACATATGTATGGTGGCGAAAAAGCAACAGTAACACATTTTTTTCATTCATTTTCATAAAAATCTATTTGTAGGTTCTGCAGGTCGTGTTATCATCCAACACTACATGCCGTTAGAAAATATCCTTCAATTAGCAAAGGTAACACCAAACGCATTCACATGCGAACCTCTTTGAACTTATATCGATAGTTTATCAACGTCAAACAAATCGACTTGACTGTTTCTGCAGGCTTGCTTTGACTCTATCACTCATCATTATAATTAGGCTAAAATTCTGTATACTGCACAAATGATAGCTCATTCTTGTATTGTTTTCTCTACTGATGTTCTAAAATGTAACCAATTTGAATACAAGTACGCCAATATACTTACAGTAAAGAAATCAACAAGATGTGTTTGTAAAACACTGATGCTCCTTTATGACAGCGTATGACGAAGATTAAACTTTTTAAGTGCAAATTGGGGGTCAAGGTCGAAACCAAGAAATAAAAAAAAGGGATTCCATGAAAGGTCTTGTGTCAAAGAAATACAGTTTTGAAGTATGAAAGCTCTGGCACCAAAAGTTCAAAACTTATGGCCAAGGTTAAAGTTTTTCGAAAGTAGTTCCATCTTCAAGGTCAAAGGTTCAAAATACCCTGTAATGGCACCAAGGAGGACTTGTCTCAAGGAATGCATATTTGAAATTTGAAAGCCTTAGCTGTAACTGTTCAAATCTTATGGCTTATGTTGAAGATTTTCAAAAGAGGCCAATCTCCAAGGTCAGTGTCCAAGGATCAAAATGGCTGGTATCCAAGGAGAGGTCTTATCTTAAAACTAGAGGTACTGTGAGCAATGAGCTCACTAAATGATATCCCCCGCCTCCCATATGAATATAATGGCAGTGTCAATGTTTTGCTATGGGACACCCAAAATATGTGTCGGATAAAAGCGTAAAAAAGGAGATGCACAATGGCAATATGTAATAAAGATTTTGTGAAAGTTTCATCAGATCTCATTCAGTGGTATAAGAGGAGTTGCAGATAAGAGATGGGTAACCAAAAGCGTAACAGACGGACGGACGGACGGAAATACCGATTACTATATACCCTCCCGCTTTTCAAGCGGGGGGGGGGGGTGTATAAAAATATGTGTAATATCTGGTATGAAACGGTCTGCCCTAGCTCCAACCATGCCAAACGTATGGTCAGAGAATGTTTTCTTAAAAGTTGTTAAAACTCTACGATGAAGGTCAAGAGTTTAAAATAAATGTGTGAAGTTTAAACCAGCACTAATTGTTTAAAAAGGTATGGCTTAAGTTAAATTTGTTAAAATTTGCAAAAGTGGGTCAAACTCCAAGGTCTAGAGGTTAAATATGTTGGTTTTCAAAAAATATTGTGTCAGAAGGAGTACATATGAAATATGAAAGCCCTATACCTCCAACAAATCAAAAGTTATAGGGAAGATTTAAGTTGTTGCGGAAAAAAATAAAGTGTTAGACAAATAGACGAGTTCAATCTTATATGCCAAAAATCTTCGATTGCGGGGGGTATAATGTTAAGAGACGAATTTTCATTTGCTTTAGAAAATCCGGATGAATAAAACCGTCCCCATGGAACTTTTACGGTTACACCCAGTGGGCAGAAATAGCTTCAGCGGACAGATGTACGGGTATATCTTGTACCGGACCAACATCACTCACGGGGATAACCTGACCTTCACTGACTTTCCCAGGGACAGGATCGAGGTCAGATCGGCTCGCTGAAACCTGTCTATATTATCTTTATCTAATTCTTAAAGTAATACTACTCATTTTTATAGTCTGTCGAAATTCATAATATGAACCTGCGCATATCTAACTACATAGATTAAATTTTATTCTTTTTAAACTCGGTTTAAAATTCATACATAATTAAACAACGATTGATTTTAACTTAACTGTATCAATTATCACCTTTATTTGCAGGTATTTGTTGATGGTAACTCTGTTGCTGTTCTGGAGGGAATGGTGGACAGTGTGAATGTTAACATATCTCTGGGACACTACATTGGGGCCTCTCCGGTATGAATAAAATTCTGAATATTAAAGGACATGTAGGGATCTATCATGACTGTATTTTAGATCTATTAGATAATCATAACATCATTGCACAACTGTGAAGATCTTCTGTACCTACTGTTCGCATCAGAGTGTAAATACTACCGTCAATTTCTCTGTATTTATAATTAAAGCTGAACTCATGATTAATATCAGCGAATAAACCAAATGCACAAAACCACAAAGTGAAAACTTTAAAAGAAACTTGAAAAAAAAATTAAATCGTTCTCTTGTAGATAGAAAGAGTGCTCGACATTTTGGTTGAGAATAGGGGACGCGTGAATTTTGGAATATTTGGAGCGTCAGTCCTCGACGAACAGTTGAAAGGTACGAATTTTCATTCAAACTTGGACTAAATATTCCATCTTACACAGAATTAAAGAAACAAAACTGAGGTAGGGTCAGATGCTTCATTTCGTGAATCAGGTGCAATCAGATGTAACATTGGGTCTTATATTTATCGCCCATACTCCAAAAGGCTCTAGGGTCGCGAAGTAAGGAGTTGATCCTTATGTCGCGGGTTCGAATCCCACTTTCGGACGTGGAAGTCGGTCCTTCAGATGAGACCGTATAAATTGAGGTCCCATGTCACAGAGGGTGCTGGTACGAAAAAGATCTCTCAATGGCCCTAAATGCCGAGTATAGGACAAAATTTGTAGCTCTCCACCGGCAAGTGGTTAATTTAAGTCTCGAGAGGGTAAATATACAATCAATTAATCAATCCAACAGACTACTACATGTATTTGTACTTTACCTAGGTTTGGACAACAACTGTTTTTTGGACGGTCAGGCATTGGATGAGGTCGATATTTATCCCCTGGAATTTGATGAAGAATTTTACAAACGGTATATGCTGCAGTGGACTCAATGCTGAATGGGTTATATCAAGATTACATATGTTCAAGACCTGAATTTAAACAAAATCAAATCTCGGTTGTGTTGGTGAATTAATAACTTATGTGCGCTAAATATAATAAATGCTGTGTGCAAAAAATAAAACTATTTAACCCCCCCCCCCCTAGATTGACTTAAAAATAAAATAATTCTTATATTATACTATTTGTAGTCTTAAAGATCAAACTGACTGGAAGTCGTACGACAAGCAGCGAGATCTACCCGGATTTTATCGAGGTCATATGTTCATCGCCTATACTCCACTAGACTCCTATCTAAATATGAAGGTTTGTATCGAGGTCATATGTTCATCGCCTAAACTCCACTAGACTCCTATCTAAATATGAAGGTTTGTATCAGGGTCATATGTTCATCGCCTACACTCCTATCTAAACATGAAGGTTTGTATTGAGGCCATATGTTTATCGGCTATATACTCCACTAGACTTGTATCCAAATATGAAGGTTTGTATCGGGGTCATATGTATAATGTTCATCGCCTATACTCCATTAGACTCGTATCTAAATATGAAGGTTTGTATCGAGGTCATATGTTCATCGCCTAAACTCCACTAAACTCGTATCTAAATATGAAGGTTTGTATCGGGGCCATATGTTTATCGCCTATACTCCACTAGACTCGTATCCAAATATGAAGGTTTGTATCGGGGTCATATGTATAATGTTCATCGCCTATACTCCATTAGACTCGTATCTAAATATGAAGGTTTGTATCGAGGTCATATGTTCATCGCCTTCACTCCACTAGACTCTTATCTAAATCTATAGTTGCACGTAAGCGACGATGTTAGTTTTTAATTTATTCATGCCTATACACCAATATTTTACCCTCTGAGTATTTCTTCTATTTCTTCAGGGATGGACCAAAGGCTTTGTGTACGTTAACGGGGTAAACCTGGGACGATACTGGAATAAAGGACCCCAACAAACACTTTTTGTACCAGGTCCTTATCTGAAGCAGGGATTCAACGAGGTAAAAAAGCAAGATTTTACAATAATTCATTTTAGTCAATATTTAAAAGATTATATATCGATTTCTTTTTCCATTGCCATATCATATAACATCTTTGATAGCCAAGTGTCATTGATCCGCTACTCTTGAAGAAAAGCGGACCAGAAACCCTTGGCTATCGGAGATGACCATGTTGCTGAAAAGAAAATGGTTTAACAAGACTGCATTTACAACGATGTCTGAATATGATCCTTACAGCAAGACGAACGAAACATTAAAAAAAATTATATAGGATGCCTTTTATTTCTGTTTCAGATCATTATCTTTGAACAACACAAGTCACACAACCGAGTAACATTTCAAGAAACGTATATTTTAGATGAACGTGATGAAAAAACTTAAAATTTTTATTTACTATGATCCATTTCATTTATACCCTTACTATCTGTTTTTACAATAAAACAAAAAGCAAGCATATGTACTTTTTTATTCGAATTCTTGGGAAAAAAAGCGAATCAAACGAACTGAACATTATTAAACTTCATCTTTTTTCATATAGAATACTTTTTCAAAAGAAAAAAAATCTTCAATGGACAGATTTTGTCTACATGTATCTTGTCAAACAAAAAGGAAAACAGTTATAAGTCTAACATTTTATGATCCAGATGGAAAATTCATGTTTAACTTTGCAATAAAAAGTTACAAGTATATGACTTTGACTTCAGCTTAATGAAAATTTGGCATAGATTTCGTCTTTCAATACTTTGGGTTTCACATCTTCATAAACTTGTCTCCGTATACTTTGACCAGATCCTCCAGAATTTGTTTCTTCTCTTCCGGTGACGCAAAACAGGACCGCGCAGCGTGAAATATCTGATAAAATAGAATACTGTATAATGGACACAGTGGGTATTAATTTGAAAAACGAAAATTCTGAAGGCATAACACTCTTATATAGATGGGATCAATTCAAAGCTTTTTATAAGCTCACCTGAGCCGAAGGCTCAAGTGAGCTTTTCTGATCACATTTTGTCCGGCGTCCGTCTGTCCGCCCGTCTGTCTGTCTGTCTGTAAACTTTTCACATTTTCGACTTCTTCTCAAGAACCGCTGGGCCAATTTCAACCAAACTTGCCACAAAGTATCCTTAAGTGAAGGGGATTCAAGTTTGTTCAAATGAAGGGCCACGCCCTCATTCAAGGGGAGATAATTGGGAATTAATGAAAATTTAGTGGCATATTTTAAAAATCTTCTTCTCAAGAACCACTGTGCCAGGAAAGATGAAACATATAGGGAAACATCCTCAGGTAGTGTAGATTCAAGTTTGTTCAAATCATGACCCCCGGGGGTAGGGCGGGGCCAAAATGGCCGACCAAAGTTTTACATAGAAATATATAGGAAAATTCTTTAAAAATCTTCTTCTCAAGAATGACAAAGCCATAATTCATCATATTTATATGGAAGCATGCTCAGGTAGTGTAGATTCAAGTTTGTTCAAATCATGACCCCCGGGGGTAGGGCGGGGCCAAAATGGCCGACCAAAGTTTTACATAGAAATATATAGGAAAATTCTTTAAAAATCTTCTTCTCAAGAATGACAAAGCCATAATTCATCATATTTATATGGAAGCATGCTCAGGTAGTGTAGATTCAAGTTTGTTCAAATCATGACCCCCGGGGGTAGGGCGTAGCCAAAATGGCTGACCAAAGTTTTACATAGAAATATATAGGAATATTCTCTTCTTCCCAAGAAGGACAGAGCCATAATTCATCATATTTATATGGAAGCATGCTCAGGTATTGCAGATTCAAGTTTGTTCAAACATGACCCCCGGGGTAGGGCGGGGCCAAAATGGCCGACCAAAGTTTTACATAGAAATATATCGGAACATTCTTTAAAAATAATCTTCTCAAGAATGACAAAGCCATAATTCATCATATATATATGGAAGATTGCTCAGGTAGTGTAGATTCAAGTTTGTTCAAATCATGACCCCCTGGGGTAGGGCGGGGCCAAAATGGTTGACCAAAGTTTTACATAGAAATATATAGGAAAATTCTTTAAACATCTTCTTCTCAAGAATGACAAAGCCATAATTCATCATATTTATATGGAAGCATGCTCAAGTAGTGTAGATTCAAGTTTGTTCAAATCACGACCCCCGGGGGTAGGGCGGGGCCAAAATGGCCGACAAAAGTTTTTAAAGATATATATAGGAAAATCATTCTCTAAAAAGTAGCAAATCCATGATTGGTCATGGGACTACTTTTGGATTTAAACTTTACGATAAAAAGCCATTTTCTACTTTTTCCTACCTTTAGTGCTCAGGTGAGCGATGTGGCCCATGGGCCTCTTGTTAAGTTGTGCAATTGTATACTGTATCTATTGATAACGAAGTACAATACTGTCCCCTAAAAATACAGTGCAAACTCGATAAAACGTCCACCTGTTTAGAAAGTGTCTATAGCAATTGTGTAAAGTAAATAATTGATGTGTATACTTTTAAAATGTTATAAAATGGGGAAAAAAACATCTCAATAATAAATACTTCAGCGTTGTTATGTTATCCTAAGTTTACAAAGATTCGCAGTACTGTATGCAAGTGTGTCTTATAAATGCTTTTAGTGTAGAAATTCTATTTTCAAATACTCAAGGGAAAAAAATGATATCCCAAAAAGGATGATTTTTAGGAGAAACTTTTAAAAATATGGTGACTAGTAAATATTAATTATTAAAAGTAATGCATCCATACTTTTATTAAGTTATGAACATAATTTTAAGAGTTAAAAAAATTTTATCAAATACACGTATAAGGAATATTATCCTGTTCCCGAAATTACCACAACCTCTAGTGTTGGTTTTATAGTAGCCTGGCCCCATGGTGTCTCATCCCCTGACGTGAAGTATACGAATTATAACAGGGACAGGGACCTGGCTAGTTTAGCAGCTGCTATGCTATACCTACCGTAGCGATCACGTGATCCTGATCCAATCCCATTTTCATAACCATCTCATAATCCTGAGTGAGGTCATTGTCAAGGACAATGGGGTCATCCGAACTGATCGAAAAATTCACATCATCGTCGATAAACCTGCCAAATAAAGTTTTTTTTTGCAATTGCAAGAAATATGCAAAATTACATCATCTGTTGGAGGCGATTATTTTTTTTAGCGCGAATTAATTTGACTTGTGGGGGCGTTTTACTAGTGAAGAAGTTACTTGTGCAGGGGATGTTTGTCTAGATCCTCTGTGACGGAGCCAGTTTTGACGCTAGACAGGGGGCACACTTCAAAGTGAATATTTTCTCTCCGACAGCGTTCGTACAAATCCGGATCGTCAACGACTCGGTAGCCATGGCCAATTCTCTCCGCATGCATCTCGTCCAGTGCCTGGAAAATTCAGAAAGGTTCATTCTCTATAAGGCCATTTTCCGGCCTACGATAAAATCACTTTAAAATGTGATTTTATATAACTATAATCATTCTAGTTCATGATTTTGATGTTTGTTTATCAACATCGATCATCTAAGTCACGTGATTTAGAAATAAAAAATGGCCGTCAGTTAAAGAAAAATTGAGGGTGGGTCTATTCAAATCAAGTTTCTATGCATATTTCTGAATGTAAATGATCAAAATTTGTTTATTTATGTCGGAAATACATCAGACATAAATAATGAAGTGGAAGATTTTATAAATTTAAGGTTCAAGATATTTTTTATGACAAGAATTCCGATGCATCCACATTTTGCATATTTTGAACGTAAATCTTTACGAAATTCACACTGTATGATGCTGAAAAAAGTTTGATTAGTATTTTATTAATAGTAATATATCATATATAATTATATTATAATTGTATATCATTTCTATAGATGTGTTACTTATTTTACGCATAAAATAACCATTTTAGAAATGAGGTTTCTGAGTTTCTATTGACCTATAAAAGTTATATATCAAATGTTGAAAGCACTGAATGGATTTTGATTGTGATTAAATAAAACTGAAATAGTAATTAAGAAATGAAATTCAGCAATTGCAAAAAATAAAGAATTAACAGCAAAAAACATCAATGCAAGTACATGTTGACTATCCATATGCATGTTAATAGTCAATACATATACATGTAACTCAGAGCGGTTGCATTAAAATATACATCTCTAAGTGAAATGAAATATCGTCGTAAAACGGCTTTGTTTTTATTCAGTTACTCGTGTTGCACGATACATATAATTACAAATGCCATTTAAACTTGATGTATTTACATATATATAAAAGTTGAGACCCCCCCCCACCGTTTCTAACTTCACAACATAAAATGGAGTAGAATTTTAACAGCTCCTTCAACAATGCATATCAGAAGTTTTCGTATATACTAGTATACGGACTTAAGATTCTACAACATCCCAGGTACAAAATGGACCCTAAGGGTTTGATGCTCCTTTCGCACTCTTGAAACCTGTGGGTTAAATTCAGTCTCCTTCCTAGTGCAGCGTCAAAAACTTGTTTTACACAGATAATGACAGTTCCCTACCTAAGTCTTTAGCATTTAAAGTGAATATCATGGGTCTTTAGGATATTATCTTTTTAAAAAAAGGTCCTGTCCCGCGTTAGGCGTTGGTCAGTAATGCAACTGTACATAAACATTTGCCCTTAAGTGGATGATCTCTTTATCTGGTTGAAAAATCCTTAAATGGGGTAAAGCAACATTCAATGATAAATTACTTATTACATATAGGAATCCCTCTTCTCCTTACCATTTTATTTTTTTAGACAGGACTACTGTTCTCGTAACTTATATCGATACTATCAAAGAAGTGTGATGAATAGATTGAGTCCTCTCTATAAACCCATGCAGTTAACAAAATATGGATCACATGTTACTCATACGGAAGTGTCCATATAAAAATTATGTGTGTACCCATAGGAAAAAAGTCTATAACACAAATAGGAAATGCATTTTACCGCTTCAACAAAAATGGCTTTTATCATTTCTAGAAGATCTACAGTACTCATTAGGAAATACAAAGAATATATGCAATACTGATAACGGAATTCAAACAAGTAGCATATAAAGATAAACTAAACTATCATTATAAATATAAAAGATAACTCATATTCACACCTTACAGTCTATAAAAGTTTTTATTTCTTAATTTTTATAACACATTTCAATGAAACGTCTCCACTTGTAATTTCATGACATCCAGTCCTCTCAGTCCTTTGATTTTAAATTTTTTAAGTAAAAATTTCACATTTATTTTTAGTAAATATGCATACCTGATATAAGTCTTAGTAAATCATCAGAAAATTGTACTCTAACCAAAAGTTCATAAAAAGAAATAATCTACATAAGCTGATATTCTTCATTGTGAGTAGTTAACTTTTTCTGCAAATATCGTAAAAATGAAGCGAAAAGTTTTTATTTGGATGTCATAACCACCTTTAACCAAACTCATAATTTGGTAGTCACTTTTTATGTTTATTAGAAATTTACATGCAAATTTTGGTGTTGGTTAAAGGTGGTTATGACATGCGTATGAGTTATCTAACACAGCCACCCTCTTGAGTTTTCCCATTACTCTAATGCTAATACGGACCGACAGTACCTTACTTTGTGACCCTATATCATTAAAAATACTATTGTATCATTAACCAACCGATATTTATCATTAAATTGGAACGTAAGCCTAGTGATTCATGCAATTTTTAAGGGAAAAAATACTATCTGAAAATTTGATGTCATTGTAGGCCGCAAAACGGCCTTATAGAGAATGATCCTTTCACTTCCGTAATGCTGTACTGAGTTGTAAGCTAATCTTTAGACAAATAAATTAACATTCCCTGAGTTTATGCATGACTTTTTATAATTTTGTTACGATCTGTCAAAAAAGAAAACCATTGACACAGCAAGTCAACATTCATTTAAATCAATTGATACATAAGTTCACAATCTATATGATTGAAAGTATTATAAAAACATTACATTAAACTTTAAGGTGATTGAAAACCGATTTGAAGTAAACATTTTCTCAAATTTTCGGTATAACACCATGGCTTAAATAATAGCATTTTCAAATTTTGAAATTAGAATTTTGCTAAACATTTACAATAACAAAGTTCGTGTCCTGTTTACAATTTACAATAACAAAGCTCGTGTTCTGTTTACAATTTACAATAACAAAGCTCTTGTCCTGTTTACAAAAGGAGTTAACGTTTCACTACACATCACTTATCCCAGACTGAAATATTTTCATAAATACACAATAAAATTTCTATTTTTCTTAAGTATAAAGCATAGATTTTAATTTGTGAAAGTGGAAAGACTTGTCAATCAAACGCGTCCAGAAATTCGTAGTTAAAATAATGTCCAGATAAATATAGAAACATATGTCATGATTTTAAACTGAAAATTTGATAAAAAATTTTAGCTTCAAAACTGTGTCCAAGGACCTTTAATGCCTTGGTTTAAGTTCAACGTGCGTTAAAGGTCAGAACTCGAAAACGGTCAAATCAAGAACCATGGTTCAACCGTATGTTGAACTTGATCCCATATACTGTGTATAATGTGCAATTTATCAAGGATAATCATCTTTCAGAAGACCCCTACCAGTTTAACACCTTCTGCGGGCCCGTTCTCTCCCGCATGGACTGTCCTGTGTATACCATGCTCTCGAGCAAGCTACATATAGAAGAAAAAACATATTATAAAGCAGATCTAATTAAGAAGGTCGCACACATAGTCCTGTCCCTCATATCAGTAAAACTTTCACCAACTACTTCCTGTACCTACTCACACCTAATTCCATTCTGAAAGAAAAACTCTAAAACCATTTTGTATCGTAAATGTCTAAATTTACCAGTCCGAGTCAGATTTCTCTGTAAATCCTAAAAAAGGAAAGTAATGCTTTTAGACACCAACTTGAACTTCACATTTTTTATTCAATATTTTTCTATTCTATAACGTGTACCGGTAAGTGATTTGAAATCAAAATTGATACCTTGAAGGCGTTTGTATGCAATTCCTCATGTTCAACTCCAGGCGCCAAATCCCCACAGGCGATGTCAATGGCAACAACACCACGTGATTTGAACTCCCTACATAACTCGAACACTTCCATTGACCATTCTGTAAATATTTCAGATAGCTAGAGTATATGTATATAAATAATATGTGTGAAATTCTATTTAAAATACTACGTGGCTGAAGCAGAAAACGTAACCTATATACGCCTACCTGGGTTATGTTCAACGCAACAGAGAATCGTTTTTACTTTTATCCCAAAATCTTTTGATCCTTTCTCGAATGCATCACAAATGATGTTTACAACTTCTCTTGGAGTTATATCCCCTTCTGTTTCGGCGTATGGTGGTTTGTCGCCATTCGTCATTTTGTTAGCCAGCAATTGAGGCGAATAACGGGCCTCTACATAGAATGTATTGTGAGATCTACAGTCCTCGCAAAAATCATAGGCAATTTTGTATATAGCTTCTCTGTCGCCTCTGTATGAAAACAAATAAAAATATTACCTCTCAATAAAATACATGTTCTATTGTAAGTAATTACAAGTTTGAAGGATCGATTGTTGAGCTAATTCATGAGCTCCATTAGAACTTACGCGACTACAGGCATGAATGTGCTAAATTTCTCTAGAACTGCCTTCAATGTATACGGACGTTCGTAAACCACCAGATGAGACTTTAATTCCTCAAGTGTCTCCCATTTCAATTTTATTTTTCGCCGCCTATAATAAGTAAAACAATGTTAAAAGGAGGTATGTGAACTATAACGCTATACTGAGAAACCTTTGCTATTGCTGTTCCTTCCCCCCCCTTAAAAATATTAATCTTGTATCGTGGTCCCTTCCAAATTCCAAAGTCAAAAGAGCGAAATGAACTGGAAATGACTAAAATTGCTTGCTGTGCTTGAAAAGAAGTTTTAGAATTAGAGGAAAAATAAATCCATACAATCCATGCAATGTTTGCAAATGAATGATTCTATTTTGGTATTTTGAGAAGATTAAAAGTTTCCCCCTATACATTCCATTCCCTATTGTGTGTGTCCGTCCCATTACCTGTGAAAAACGTAAGATTAAAAATATTGATATATCAACCCAAAAATTAAGTCGAGTCTGTTTTACCCGAGGATTTCATTATCATAGCTCTGTTCTTTATGAATTTCTTTGTTTACGTGTCGAAATTTGATCCTCTTTAGGGATCCATTTCTTCCTGTGCACCATGATTTGTGATAACAAATACAAGAACTTGAAGATAAATTGCTTGCGTCGAATTTAAGATACTTTAATTTTAGGAAACATAGAGCACAAGTTTGCTTAGCTGAAGATTTTTATACCGAAGGTGCAAATGATATTAGTGTTTGAAATATCTGAGATTGTTAGATATGCATTCAATGTTTTCTGAAACAAAATGAGCTGTAAAGTTCGGAGACACATTTTTTGACCTTCCTGTAACCTCTATGCATCCCTTAACCTTACACCAAACTGATTTTGTGACAGGGATGAGAACAGGTTTTTAATTATGTAATGTTGCATTATTCCGAAAGACACACCAAATCAGGGGCCAAACAGGGGTCTTATCTTATCTTTTCCTTTGACCTTTTATTTTACCCCACTTTATCCAGTACATGATTTGAAAAATAGAAAAAATACAATTAGGGAAGCTTTCACTTAAGTTTTATTTTTTCTGATCCAGTGGTTCTGGAAGAATTTTGAAAAATATATATATTCCTGTAACACTTTTATACATCTCTTCTGGACCGGAGATTCTTGGAAATAATCTTGAAAACTCCAACCATATTTTTGCCTTCTTATCATATTCCTTTGAAGGAAAAGTATTAAAGCTTCTATTTCGAACAATTTCAAATCTTCTTTACCTAAAAATACTCTGAGTCAACTTTCAAAGTTGTAATAAACCAAGTTGTTCTCGAGAACTAAATAGGCCTACATGCAGTGAAAATTTTCAGACGGGCGGACAGCTAGACATACATATGGGCGGCGGACTAAGGGTGGTCAGAAAAGTTTATTTGAGCTCACGGCAAGGATTTGCACAGATTCTTAGTAACGAATAATAGAGAGTCGATTTCTTTCACTTTTTTGCAAAACATGGCGTGTTTCAAATCCCGTCCTGTTGTACACAACAGTATTACCTATTCTGTCTTGGATAAGTTTCTGATATTGAAATGACTTACTTTGCTGTCTCTAGAACTGTTTCTGTACGAATTGCTCCATCTAAATGCACGTGCAGTTCAATCTGAAATAGAATTCAATCATGTATATAAATAATAAGAAAAATATTTTTTAAAAACTAAAACAAATATATTGTAAAATTGTCAACCATACATTAAAAATATTCTAATATGTACACAGCATATATATGAATTAAACAAGTAGCTAGTAAAACCCATTAGCAATAGTTTTAAACTTTAGTTCAGTTTTAGTTTTCAAAAATAGAAATAAAATTCGCTCACCTTGTATGGAAATTTATTTCTAGACATTGTCTGTTTTACGATGTATGGAAATTGTATCCAATGTATACATACATTAAAGGCGATAATATAATCTATAATATGGTATGCATAATAAAGGGATTCAATACTTTGAACTGGTTGATGATGAGTGTCAAAAAAGTGTTACTAAACCACTTCCTTATTTCCAGCATGTTATAATACTGTAATGACTTACATAATGTAGCTCAATGAGAGTTTCCTACCACCACTCTCGTTAACTTGTAATTTCTGTCACGTGGGGTCAGAAATACTTGTGCATAAAATTTCCAGAAACTGGATGTAAAGATAATAAAATTCTACGAATCTTCAACGAAATGAGGCCAGTCATCACTTTTTTAAATTTTTTTTTATTAATTCAGATGACCTCAACACTTATTTCCTATTCTTCCTCATTCGTGAATAAACTCAAACTACGTATGTGTGAATGAGTAAATTGGGGTGGGGTGGGGGAAGGGTTAGGTCTTTCATTTCGTTTATTTGCTCAACTTTACTCTGTTTGTTTGTCTACAAAAACATTACGCTTGCTTAATCAATAGAATTTGTATTACTTGTGGGCTTTCATATTTCACATGTGTACATATATTTTTTGTGACGAAATCTTTCTTTGGGTACTACCATATTTTGACCTCATGATGTTGGACAAGTGTAGTTTAACCCGCTACATCGAAAAAAATATTCTGTGCCACCTTTGAATGGTTGTTGCTAGGACTTTCATATTTCATTTATGCATTCCTTCTGAAAAGAAATTTCGTTTTCTATAATTATTTTCTGACCTCATAACCTTGACCTTGGTGTATGACCTGCATTTTGAGAAAAAGCATACTTACCTAGCTAGGCATCGTTGTGATTTTCTTTAGGGGATGTATTTGGGTTAATTATACCAGGGCTATATTTTATATACATGTGTATTCCTTATTTGAAGACCTTTCTTTGGATATCAAAATTTAGAACTTTTGGCTTTGACCTTGGAAGTTGACCTATATTTGTAAAATCTTTAACCTTGCTTGCCATACAGAGACATCAGTGTTTCAAAAACACATCTTGTTAGTATTTTGAACATAAATTTGTTTATTTGTAGAATTAACCTTTAGTTACATAACAGGT
>PRKT01000145.1:807782-889610 GCA_003671525.1 Saccostrea glomerata
GGGCCACAATAGGGAATCCAAGTTTTACATAGAAATATATAGAACAAATCTTTGAAAATCTTCTTCTCAAGAACCACTGGGCCAGGAGAGCTGAAACATATGTGGGAGCATCCTTGGGTAGAGTAGATATTAAATTGTTCAAATCATGACCCCCGGGGGTAGGGCGGGGCCACAATAGGGAATCCAAGTTTTACATAGAAATATATAGAACAAATCTTTAAAAATCTTCTTTTCAAAAACCACTAGGCCAGGAAAGCTGAAACTTATGTGGAAGCATCCTTGAGTAGTGTAGATATTAAATTATTAAAATCATGACCCCGGGCGTAGGGCGGGGCCACAATAGGGAATCCAAGTTTTACATAGAAATATATATAGAACAAATCTTTAAAAAAGATCTGCATCACCCAAGTTACTCAGGTGAGCGATGTGGCCCATGGGCCTCTTGTTTTTATAAACAAACAGAGCATGCTTTTATGAGAAAAAGGCGGGACTTCTACCCAAACTCAAAACAAGCACATGCATTATTAATTATAATATATTCCAAATCATGCAGGCACAAAATATCGTACGTACACCTCTCACCTTGTATGGAAACTTTTCAGAGGACATTGTTTCACAATCGGCTCACATGCAGCTCTTATCTAAATATTACAGTAGGTCAGTGAGGCATTGAGTGGAAACCCATCAGCATAACAAAAAATGTAATTCCAAAGTACGTTTGAGATCAAGGCCAATATGTGACTAAATATGGTTGTAAATGAAAAATTTACAGCAATGTCATTTTTGTCAAATAAAATCCGACGTCTAAGGGTCAGGGACAGTGATTTAACAAATCCTTTCTCTCAACACTCTGCTGAATGTTTACAAGTTAAACAAAGAAACGAAACTGAAATTCACTTTTATGTCAAGTTTAATCTCACGATTATTATCGAAACTTTCATCACATAATCTTAATATTCCCATTTTATTTAACCATTTCATCATAATCATTATTTGACAGAAAAAAATCTCAGATTTACCTTCAATAGGGCCTGACTTTTTAAATCCCGTGGTCATACGGATAAGAAAACATGCTTCTTATTTGTCTCAGCATGTGTGACAATGAATAATCTCTAAAAATTGTAAACTTTGAAATTCAAAATGCAGATAATAAAAGTTTTAACAGGCGTTATTGTTAAAAGGGGACTCTTCATACGTTGGATGATTAATTGATTATGTACTATGTAGATATGCAGAATTACTGAGGAGGGTCATGGCAACTCCCACTACCCCTCCAACCAGCCAAGCCCCCACCCGTTCCTACTACCATGCACATCATATAAAAATATTTGGAAAACTCGAACAAGAAAAATTATCGTACTTTTTTTGCTTGAAATACATAGCCCACAACTAGGCACTCGACGTTTTTAACTTTCTCTTCATAAATGAAAAAAATCTCTATACTATAATAATTAATTTTATAGTATAGGGAATTTGTTATTTATAAAGAGAAAGGTTACACTGCTGGTAAAGTGGGAATCGAGAAAATCTTGGTTTCGGACACCAGCTTCTATTGGCACCTGTGAATTATCTAGTTAAATACATATTTTTTTTTTATATAAAACAATAAAAATCACTTTCTAGAAAGCAAATTTATTAAAAAGTTAAGCGATTGGGTTGCTTTTATATCCAAAAAATGCTCAATATCGAAACATTACATGTAAATGGCTTTTTACATCGTGTTTTCCATGTTGCATTCGAATGATGCATTTTAAGTGCTACAGGACTGATTGGACAGCTAAGTGCGTAAATTTAACTTTAATTCAATGTTATTTAATGCCCTGGACACAAGCAATATGCTTTAAATGAATTATTTCCATGGAATTAGTCAATAAGTAGCAAATTCATTTTGTAGGTGCTACAGTTGGTTTCTGTAAAATTTTGACACAGGCGACTTTTTATTTGTGTAAATGTGACAACTGGTTTACGTCTCCGAGACTGTTGGTTTACGAGGGTTGTCCCAAAATTCCGTAGACAAGCGTTGCTTTGTAGGAACCCTACGTCATACATTAATGAAACTTCGTATATATGTTAAACCAATACTATCTTATTAAATTATGGACAAATATGGAGAAACTACACAGATTATTCCAATTCAAAAGACACATTTCATTGTCTAGTGTAGGGAGGTGGCGCAATGCTCAAAAGTTGCAAATAAAACTTGGCATATTATATCTAAAATCCTACGGAAAAGTAATTACTGCCCCGTATTTTTTTTAAAGGAAATGAAAATTCTTAATGATGTTTTATGAACTATATTTCCTCAAAATTTGAAGTGTATGCTTTGATAAATACGAATTTTATAACGTTTTATATATATGGGGTTGAAATCGGACTTTTTGCAAAATGACGGCTTCGTTGTATCACACCCTCGCGTCAGATGCGTGGGCTTGTCGGTAAAGCCACTAGGGTGGACTATTAAGTAAATGAAGATAAAGCCGCTTAACGATTTGCAGACCTTTATTTCTCGTCGGGTCGGACAGTATCAGGGACAAGCGCGTCCCGATTCCAACTCTCCGAATGTTAACAAAAGTTTGTATTTATAAACATGGTTGATAATTGACAAGTTTGAGTAATATATCACATGAGTTAATTTGATTTACAAGTAGAGTTAAAGATTATGATTTTGAATAAACAATAATTAAGTCACTCAAAGCACAGTCCATCTGGTCATATCACTCATGGCTAATTAAGACAATTAAATATTTAAAAATAGATAAATCTGACATATTGAAGCAATTGTGATAACTAATTAAATTAATAACAGATATGTAGAATTTAATATTGAGAATGTCAAAATGCCCGATGGTTCATTTTCATTAGTCCGAAAAATCTGACTTTTTCCTGGCCTTTTTTACGATTTTGATATTTTACATGCCAGGAAAACGTCAGAACCGGCGCCATTACGAAAACTGGGAAATCGCCGCCTCTAACCGGAGGCGGCATTCAGAGGTTGATTTTCGATACTTGTAAACCGAATTAAATGCTGAATTCACATATTATCAACAGTACAAAACCTTAAGTACTCACCAACATCGTTTTTTTTGTTTCGTTTGTGAAATAATATAATCCGATGAACACATTTTATCTGACTGTCGAGATTTGTTTTCATTTCGTGCATTTTAAAATCGTGCAAGATCTGAATCGGAATGTGGAGTGGTAATTTCTATTCATCGCTATTGGTGAGTTCTAGTAGTATTGTGTCATTGATAAATTGTGATTTTGGCAACTAATTCGGTTCCCAAGTATAGAAAATCAACTTCGGTTGGAGACGGTGAAATTCCCAGTTTTCGTAATGGCGCCGGTTCTGACGTTTTCCTGGCATGTAAAATATCAAAATCGTAAAAAAGCCAGAAAACGTCAGATTTTTCGGACTACATTTTCATCTGTGACAATACCCCCTTGCCGCAGTAAAACACGGCCTCGTGTTTTGTTGTGGTGTAGGTAATGTCTGTCCATTTCCGTAATGAATGCTGTGTAGATCTGGGTTTTGTCTATAACTTTGGATGCCGGTAGAATGATTATACACTTTATTTTCAAGTTCGATAATTCGATTTACATAAACGTCCTGATTTTTCAAAAGCTGCTGGTTCTCGTTTTTCAAGGACAAAATGGTGTTGTCCCTCGCTTGAAGTTTTGCTTTGTTTTCTCTCCATTCTTCTTGGACGTTAGCACTAATTGAATCTACTAGCTGTTTGTGAGATGACTTTTCAAGCCGTAGAGTCTGAACTTCTTGTTGTAAGTTTGAAATGATAAGTTTATCTTCGGCGGTATTGCAGATAGATGAGTGAGATTCAGATGGCTGTATCGTTGAAAGTTTATTAAATTTTTCTTCCAGGTTAATAATCACATTTACTGCTTCAGCATACATTATTTCCATTTCTTTCACTTTGAAACGTAACTGTTGATTTTCCGTTTTAAGTCCATGATGAATGTTGAGGGTGTCCTTGAACGCTGTATTCCTCAGATTATAGAAAGGCAGTTCGCGGAGATGAGATTTGCTTTGTAGGTATTTATCCATACGAACTTTGTCTCTGGACTTTCGTCTACCGGAACGTTGCTCTTGGATTGGTGCACTAGTATTTGCCATCATGGTCATCCTCACAGGGGAAGAGAGGACAGTCCTGCACATTCTAGCATAGTGACCATGACGCTTACATCTGTAACACTTCTCCATTTGAGCACGGCAACTGGGTCCATGGACAATTCCGCATCGGCCACAAACTGGAAATTGACGCTGAAAGGAGTAATCCATAGGTCTCCGTTGTGGTCTTAGGCTGCGATTCATAGCGGCGTGTACGAAGTTTAAGATGTTTTTCTGAATTTGGGGAATTTTCGTTTAGGGTAGGGGAATCAAATGGTAGAACTCGCTTGGCTGTGAGAGGGGGTCGTACCCGGATTCTCCACCACTTATCACACCCTCGCGTCAGATGCGTGGGCTTGTCGGTAAAGCCACTAGGGTGGACTATTAAGTAAATGAAGATAAAGCCGCTTAACGATTTGCAGACCTTTATTTCTCGTCGGGTCGGACAGTATCAGGGACAAGCGCGTCCCGATTCCAACTCTCCGAATGTTAACAAAAGTTTGTATTTATAAACATGGTTGATAATTGACAAGTTTGAGTAATATATCACATGAGTTAATTTGATTTACAAGTAGAGTTAAAGATTATGATTTTGAATAAACAATAATTAAGTCACTCAAAGCACAGTCCATCTGGTCATATCACTCATGGCTAATTAAGACAATTAAATATTTAAAAATAGATAAATCTGACATATTGAAGCAATTGTGATAACTAATTAAATTAATAACAGATATGTAGAATTTAATATTGAGAATGTCAAAATGCCCGATGGTTCATTTTCATCTGTGACAGTTGGCACAGGCGGCGCACTGGACTATGATCAAGTGTTTTGATCCTGAATTCACTCTTACAGAAATGTACCAGTCATAAAGTTTGGTAGAGTAGAAAACTTTTTCATTGTGCAACTCCATTAGAGGAATCAGACGAAAAGTCCGTATAAATAATATATAGCGTTTTAAAATTATTATTATTTCATACCAGTACATGCATATACTTTGTTTACATAATTTAAAGTTTTATCATATCACCGTAATTAAGATATTTCACATTTATAACTATAACCGTTTCGTTTAATTTAAGAATTTGATTCTGGTAATTGAAATATTTTCGCAAAAAATTTGACCCGTTGACATTTGTATTTTTTGACGTTGCAGATTGCTCCGGGTGTTAGAGAACGATATCACTTTAAATGTTATTTCTCGAAAAGTTTTCAAGTAAACATGATAAAACTTCGTAATTTATCTGTCAAGAACACGCCTTATCCACCCTGAAAATTTTATAAAGATACATTAATTTCTTTGAAAGATATGAGCCCAGTCTACGAAATTTTGGGACAACCCTCGTATGTTACTTAACGTGAATATTATAAAATTATTCAAAATTGCATGAAAAGAATAATAGTTTTTGTAGTTCATAGTCATTTCTGACCATTTCTTGAAGCAATACGAAATGTTCCATCAGTTTTTCTTATGGATATTGTGTTTTGGTTATATTCTTTTGTTACTTTTAAAAAGAGTGATATGGTATAAATTGGCAAGATGATGACACCAAATAATTTAAAACTGCACCAGGTATACATATACGAATGTCGTGATCAAGCGATCAAACGTTTTAAAGCAGTAAACGAATGATAATGGTAATATTTTCCTTGCAATCTATATTTATTCAAAGAACTATGTTAGCATCCTTAGAATTGTGTTGCATGTAGTCTACATTTATCCGGTAACATCTCAGGCACGTAGTATGCAAGTTAATGTGTACTTTATTTTCTGAAAATAGTCTTATGCTTTAGTTTTGATTCATGTTTATAATTTTTTTATGTAGACACCCCCCCTTTTTTTGTTACCATAAGGTCGCTGCATTTCTGAAACTCGCTGGTCTGAGAAAAAAATGAGATAGACGACCGAAGTGCTACAGTTCCCAAACAAAAACCCGTTAAAAATTGCTCACAAAAGCTGCGATTGGTACTAGATTAATTCATCCAAATTCTTATCTCAACTGCACAAAAGCTGAAAAAAATCATGGCCTCTAGAATTCTTCACGAAGCGTGTTGGAATTGAATCGATTTGTCTCATGTCATCTTAAAAATGACAGTAAAAATGCGAAATTGGTTGGTCTCAATTTCATGGAGGGTTATTTACAACATTTGTTTGTTGTGGAAATAATTAGTGGAAATCGTATACTACTCTCCTCGTTTTTATGAGGAAAAGAGCGTTTGAGAAACCCTTGGATAGCAAATATGGCCGTTGTGGAAAATGGAATAGTTAGAGAAAGGTCCCCAACACACGATAAAATAGGACTGTTCTTCCCACAATGTAGCTGCAGAACGGCCGCGTTATGCCTTTATATTTAAGTCTTGATAATCAAAGATAAAAACATGAAACCATAAGTTAACACTACAGTTCTGGAGCTGTGTTCTTCCGAGATTGGACATTTTCTGGTGGACTGTCAATCACCCGCGACCCTCATCCTTCCTACATATATATTGAAAATTAAAGTAACGGGTCTGCATGTTTAATGAATAGACGGGTATCTTTATGTCATTCAAATATGAAAATATTTTGTTGAGATATTGAAATATTTCATACAAGTTAATTATTGGAAATACTTAATGTCTGTCCATGCCATCTTTCCAAGTCAAAGTTTAAAACTATTCATGGAGGTGATATAAAAGTAACACTATCCTTTACAAGCATCAACGTCTATTTTCTTCAAATACATGTAGGGTCTTGACTCTCATTCTTTTTGAAGAGATGTCAATCTTTTTTTCCTTGGGGGTGTTCGAAGGTCTTTTTTGTTTCTTCTGCATGCACAGAAAATTTGTAATTTTAAAGTTCTAGATAGTCAATTGAAAATGACTTACAACATGAATCTGGAATTAAAATTGAATTTTCGGATAGAGCCTATATGAACATATTCCAGTAACATATTTTAGTAAAACAAGTGCATGATTTTTAAGAATGTTATCCAATGTAAACTAACCTGAGTGAGTTTCGCATTTAATCCTGTCTTTTTTCACATAATAGAACAATTTATGTTGATTTTTTTTTTTTTTGGGGGGGGGGGGGGGAAGGTCTTTTTTGTTTCTTCTGCATGCACAGAAAATTTGTAATTTTAAAGTTCTAGATAGTCAATTGAAAATGACTTACAACATGAATCTGGAATTAAAATTGAATTTTCGGATAGAGCCTATATGAACATATTCCAGTAACATATTTTAGTAAAACAAGTGCATGATTTTTAAGAATGTTATCCAATGTAAACTAACCTGAGTGAGTTTCGCATTTAATCCTGTCTTTTTTCACATAATAGAACAATTTATGTTGATTTTTTTTGGGGGGGGGGGGGTATATATGCAATACATTTTAGATATTTGGTAGAAGCAACCAATCCTCGAATTGGATGTATATGTTTTGGGGGTTTATTCAAGAAAGTTGCACTACCTGATGTGTCGATATTAAATTTAAATGTATTTCTCGGAAAACAATACATTTATGATACAGCAGTAAAACGTCGCACCTTATGAAACAGAACAGAAGCCAAACGTAGCAATTACATGTGCCAAGAGTCGCACATACAGCAACCATACTCGCGCTGTTATCAGAAAACTTTATATTGCATCAAAAGTTTTAATCTTTTGAAACATTGAAGAAATGATTCATACAGTATATACTCATATCATTTTTAATACAAATAATGTAGTGTAAATCTTGTTTATCACGTACAAAGCAAATATGAATAGATCCAGCAAAATACATTGAACGGATTGCTCCTTATATACATTCAACAAACAAGCAATTCCACTACATTAAACCATATTGAACATTAATAATTACGTCTTAATCAAACGTTTTATTATTTCTAATCGTTTTGTTGACATAAACTGCCTCATTGATGTAAACCAATAGTAGCTGGTGTCCGAAACCAAGATTTTCTCGATTTGCACCTTACCAGCAGTGGGTTATAAACGTGTCGTTGTCCGGATCTATCCCGTTCACATTCAAATATTAGTTTCTCCCGGAAAGCCGCCATATTTAAAAATGTAAATAGCGGGTTCAGTCGAGAAAATTATATGATGCTACCAAAATGTACATAATTATACATAAACAATGACAGAAAAACTGATTCTAGGAGATCTCAGTGCTGGGAAACTTGAAAACATCGATCGCTTTATATTGGTACGGTAAAATATCACTCATTTATGGAAACATGGTTTCAGCTACTTTTACTTAAAATTAGGGCCTAGTAATTCTTGTTAAGATAAAAATAAAATCAAGGTTAATCAGTTACTAGGCCTAGTTATTATAACAATTGAAAATAAGTGCTATTAGAATTGTGCAAAGACAGGGATGCAAGGAATTCTCATGTTTTTTTTATTATACCATGATATTGGCATGAATCTGATTATAGAATAAGACAGGTACTTCTTGGGGGGTGCAAGACGTTTCGGGACCACGACGTTTCGGGACCTGAGTGACTAATACGACGTTTCGGGACTAGCGACAAGACGATTCCGGACGTGGGAAAAGACGATTCGGGGGTAGACTTAACTTTACCGGTCCCCAGATACGCAAGATCCTCGCGCTCATTGGACTATGACGTAACAACTACGTCACTCAACTGAAATGGGTTAAATTTGCGCACTATTCGACTGATTAGGGTTAGTCTTGCACCCACCTGAGAGATTAGGGTTAGTCCTTGCACTAATATTCGACTGATTAGGGTTAGTCTCGCGTCCATCCGAGAGATTAGGGTTAGTCCTCGCACATTATTCGACTGATTAGGATTAGTTTAGCATCTGCCCTGGAGATTTCGTCTGAACGTCTTAGTCCTTGCATTCCATACGATGGATTAGGGTTAGTGAATCGTTGTTTTAGTCAAGTTAAGAAATTCAGTTGCTTCTGTAATTTTTCCAAGATCATAATTCAGATTCATAGGCATTTCCTTCGTTTGTTTTCATGGAAGATTGGCTAAGTCCGAAAGAAATGACACTAAGCATGCGCCGCACGCGCTTCGTTCAGAATTATTCTTTGTCGATTTTTTCCCTGAATAAACAACTATTTATTATTTTTTTTCAGAGAACGAGGTTAAAAACTTTGTTTAAAAACAAAGTTTTAAACTAAGCCTTTAACCGTAGAATTCAATTTTGGGGTCAAAAGGCCAAAAAACCTCGTATTTAAAATTTTTTTCGATCTCTCACGCGATCTCATATATACTGAAGTCACCTTCGGCGACACTACATTTTAGCGCGTTTTTCTGGGGACCGGCAAAGTAAAGTCGTTCCCGATTCGGGACTTGGGTTAATTTTTTTCGGGATCTCAACGAATTATTTCATTACGATGATATAGCATATTATTCAAAGTAAACATACAATGCATAGTGCGTAATATTTCAAACTAAATCTAAATTTTAATTTTTATGTATATATTTAATAAAAATTGTCATAAAGATATACTTTATTGGGATTTTTTCATAACAGACGAGGAAGAATAAATCTTTACAATATTCATTACTATTACTTATCATTTTTTTTTAATTATTTATTTTTTCTTGTGTGGTGATGGGGGGGGGGGCAAAATTGAATCTTCTCAGGTTGATATATTCAAAAGACCTCAAATTTATCTTTAAAACATGTCAGTAAATTGTTAAAACAACAACTATAGGATCAGGCACACATATCCCAACTGATACCCTACATACGGAGGTGTTACGTATACATGTATAAAGATGCCGCCGCAGTAATGGGAACTAAAAAGATTGTGGTTTCTTTTGAAATTATTTTAAGAAAATAAAAATATAAAAAATATGGGGGGAAATATGGTTTGTTTATTGGTATATGAAATAATTCAGAATCAAACAATATTTATATATCATCAAAATTTCAACAAAATATAAAGGTTTTCAAAATGTTATCTTGATTTTGTCTATTTTTTTCCTAAACGGTTTCAAATATTTTTTTTTCAAAAAGTTCAAGCATAGTATTGTAAGATTCTTCTCTGGAAATGTTACGAAAACATTTTAAAAGTTTCCAAAACATTGTAAATAAACATATTTTACTAATGTTGCGAGACATTTTCCATAGATTTAAAAAAAATACCATGCTTTAAAAAAGTATTAAATGGTATAAACAACATGATTTCATTTAATATCCTTTCAAATAGTGTCTTTAAAACATTTTAAATTTCATCATAGCTTTATCTATTTAATGTGGCTAGGTGGAAATTTGAATTTTAAGTTGACCTGTTATCGTAGTCTTTTTTTTAAAATCTGGAATCAGTATTTAAAAAAAACTTTTAGAACCTTGAACATACATGTAACATGAAAAATTTAATATTTGCAAGTTAAATAATATTTAGTATTTATTTACAGTGTGTCATGTACCTTATTATGTAAGACCATATAATATTACGCAATGGTCGGGTGTATACGAAGATCGATAATTTAGTTTCATTGAGGTTTGTAGTCTGTGTATATATTGCACAGTAAACATAAATTCAAACATCCATATCATTGTAGACAAATTAACAATTTTGATAGCTTAACGTATACATGGATGTGTAGGAATTTTATAGCTTAAATTATAACCTTTCTCCTACCCATAACATTTTGTATAAATTTATTTTTATGATTTTGTTGCATATATAACCTGATATAATAATTATAAATTTAATACATCGATGTTTAAAAAGTTTAACATGGAATATTTCAGATTCTGAATCAAAACAACTACCTGTAAAACGTAAAGTTTTTACCGCACATGTGCTAGCTTGAGCCTTTGTAAATTCTGTAAACAAATATGAAATCAAATACCTAAAATTATTATTGAAAAAAGGAGAGAAAGAAAGTCTTAGAACGAAAAACACAATGTCCGTGGTCTTCACACAGCAGTTACAATTGTCTCCTTTAATTCTACAAACTCTCGTATCAAACACTATAATAAATAAATCAAATTCATCTTTCCAAAAATATTTTTTTAATTAAATTTTGGTCAAATTTCAACCAAATACTTTATAAAGGTTAATATATTAAATACTGTAATAAGAAATTAAAGACAACACCGCGGGCGTTTGATTTTCTCGGCAGGCGTGCTCCATGCCGTATGCAAACTTTAAAACTAATAAAAACTCAAATCTGTGCTTTTTAAATTATAAATTGTGTATCAAACTAAGAAATGATACATGTATAAGCTTAAAATCACAAGTAAACAAGTTTTATTTCATTTCCTTAACAAAATATTTAGAAGTCCCGAAACGTCTTAGCCCAAGTCCCGAAACGTGTTAACCCAAGTCCCGAAACGTGTTGTCAGGTCCCGAAACGTCGCAGTCCCGAAACATCCAGAATTCCTTCTTGGGTGAGTTTTTATTTATTAGGTCTATATTTGAGAAATAACGAGGCCTATCCTCTTTTTTGATTTTGATTCAAAATCAAAAAAGAGGATAGGCCTAGTTATTTCTCAAAATTTTTGAAAGTGTATATATATATGATAAGTTAGAAGTAAAGTCAGACTTTAATCAATAACATACCAGATGACTTATCATATTCATAGACTTAAAACATTAATAGAAATAAATACATCGCCTGGAATTGTATGTATATCAATAATTTAAACTTTGGTACTTTCATTTTCTGTCTGTTGGGCAATGAATTTCCAAAATCTTTATCATGTTCATTATAAATGTCAATAATATATAAATAAGTTTTATGACTTGCAAAGTTAAATACTGGAGTGATATAACAGAGATTTACAACTCTTCCATTTATTTGTATTCACTGATATATGTGAAGGTCCTATGAATTACTTTTCATGTGCATTTGGGTTTTCAGTTAAATAATTTCTTATGGGTTTAAAATGATAAAATTTATCATGCATATCTTGATAAACTTATTCAAACCAAATTAGGCAGATTACAGAGGTCAGTGATCTTTATGATTAAAATGGTAAAATCTGAGAAATATGGCCAACCATTTATGTACTAGGGTTTCTTTATTGTTAAAATCTGTATATTTTAGGAATACCTCTCTCCAATTCAGAAGACTAGTGACTGTACTAAGGAGCAGCTTTCCCGCTACACACTTGTAACCGTGCAGGTTTTACAAGCTTCTGTGTCCCATATATCCACTAGTGGTCCTCACAGGTCTACGCTACTGAATGCTATCCACATATGTTACGACTTCTACAGGAAAAACCAGGATGTCTTAAAGTTACCAGATCCTTTGACACTGCCAAAAGTCCTCTATCATATTGTTGCTAGATTAGCAGAAATCAAAGTAACTTTTCACTATGTTTGTTTTTTCTTTTCTCAGTTGTATACTTATTCGCATTTGATCATATTAATAAACATGAATGTTTAAATCTATCCAACATAGTACATACAATAAAAAACCATTAAATCTAACTGTATATTGCAATCACAAAAACTACACTCACATATCAAATTGCATAGTCTATGTTTTGCTCTGTGACAGATGAATCAGGGTTTTACTAGTATCTTGCTTTATATGTTGTAGGACTGTTCCATTGAAACCTACAAGACCTGTCAATACCTTTATGATGAGTTGCTTCCCTTGCCAGACCACCCAACAGGGGCCACGGCCTCAATTATCACAAACATTTACAGCAAGTTGTGGAACGTTGCCATTAAACTTGAGCAGGACAAAGCAACACAGCAACCTGATGTTGTGTTGCAGCTTAGATACATGGCCATCAAAATGTTGTTACTCAGACGGACAGCTTTGGCACCAACTGTGGACAAATTCCTTTTAGCTGTAGACAGGTAAACCTACTAAACTATCACATCACAAAAAAGTGCTGCATGAAAACTTGATTATCTTTCCTATGAAGACCTAAACAATCTAATTTAAGTAAAATGATTTTTTTTTCACAATTGTAAGTCTAAGAATGTTGGAACATTTTTAAAACAATTTAATAGATACAATAAAAATAATCAAAGAGTACATCCATAAAATCAATTTCATTTTACAAACAAGAAAGTCATTTTCACTGATGATTGCTATATCATTTTTAAGAATTTTACAATGAACCTGCATATTGGATTATTTCAGGTATGATAAATCCTCTGTGCAGAAAAACACAAAAACAGCCATGTCAGAGCACCCCTTAACAGTGGAGTTTGTTCTAGCTATAGCAAAGTATATTGAATCCATAGGATCTGATAAGTGTGAGGTGACTGAGACTGAAGTCTGCAGTTCTCTCTCCTTGTTCCAGTACTTACATCAGGTCATAGTGACTCAGCAACTTCATTCTATCCTGGGGACAGTGCACCAAAACATGCAGAAATTTCTGTCCACATTTACAAATGTGACTTTTTGTAAAGCGGTGAAAAATTTATACGAAACATTACACCTGACATTGTCATGTAGTATAAAGTCCCAAAACTCAAAAACAAGTCAAGGTGACATACAAAGTCTTTCAGGGGAGATTGTAGATTTATTACAAGATAGTATATCTAGTCTAAATACAGGATGGTACCTGTTGATCTGTGAATGTCTATTAGTAATCTTGAAACAACAGACAATGGTCAGTTCTGAGGACCAGACTTACACTGAGGGAATACTGGAGTACACTCAAAAGGTCACCCAGTATTTAATCAGAAGTCGAGAGGAAGACAAGCTTCAGTATGAAGAAGACACTGCAGAGAAGAATGACAAGCTGGCGGGGGTGATCAGCACCAAGCTCATCATCATCCTCAGGACAGTGCTCGAGCTCGGTCTTACTTTGATTAATCATCTCAAAGGTAAAACATTGGCAGTGTATAAATGTATTAGTATTCACATGTATGTTTGATATAATTTCAAAAAGCTGTTAGTATGATTGTAGGGATTATTTGTGGTTCTCATGATATGGTATGCTTCTGATGTAAAATTGGGTATGCATTTGTTATGCAACAGTCTGCTGTAAAGTGGTCACTATGTTCTTTAGTCTGTAAAATTATGTAAAAACGTACTTCTGAATCACAACCTTAATTACAGACTCTGGTAGGGTGTCCTGTGTGCTACAGTCCCTGCAGTCCTTAACTGAGGCCTACACCCAGCAGATAGAGCAGACCAGACACGCCCCTCCGTCAGCGGACTTCATACTCAGAGAGAGGAGACAATGTGGTAAGACTTGTCAACAAACTATTGAGATAGGGGGTAGGGGTTGAAAATAACCAGAATTAAAGGTTTACCTGTGGGAAAACCGTAAATTTAAATAAGTAAAATGCACTTATTTCAAACCAAAGTTTTAGCCTGAGCAGAACACTAGTATAAATCCTTATATTTTTTAAGGTTATTTAATGTCCAAGTTTGCTAAGGTGTCGTGCAGTCTAGGAGACCAGGACCTTGACCTGTTTTATTACGGTGTGGAGTGTGATCAGCTGACCAAGTGGGCGGAGTCTGACGACAACCTCAAGGAACAACGCATTAAAGAAGTATGTAGTCTTTATTTATTTATGTGAACAAAGTTATATGACAACTATTAATGAGTATTTTTTACTTCTATCTATTGAATATTGATATGATATTGTATAGCTCTCTAAGTTATAACCTGGGTTGGGACAGTTAAAGCTTTATAAACCATTGAGCAGTAAGCACTAACTGTATCAACCTAGTTTTGCGAGTAAAACTTGGGCAGCTATTGAATTAATTCAATATTATTTCATTTTCTTACATGAAGTGTGAAAAAAATCCCTAAAAATGATTTAATATTTTGCAAAATTTATAACAACCGCATCCGGCATCGGTACCAACTCTTTTCTGACTTCAGTCATATTGTGATGCAGGCAACAGGTTTTACAAAATTAATTTTTTTTTCATTCAATCAAGACTTTATTTCAATACAATCTTATAATAAAAATGTTATATCATGTATCTTAGATATATCTGTTCAGTCTGTCAAACTTAAATTTTTATTGCCAGGTTAACTTACTGGGGATTTACGAAATGCTGGCAGACCTACATTGGAAGCTTGGTGACATTGATGCTGTATTACAGAAGTTGACAAGAAGTGTAGAGTTACAACCCTCACATTTAGCAGCAGCAGTGGAGTTCTGGTGTCGAATCAAAAGACAGCAACTTAGAGTGGAAAACACACAAATCATGGAGATGTAAGGTTTTATAGGAGCACATGTCCTCATCATTTGACATATAAGGCACTATCAAAACACCTGTCCCTATCCCTGACATATAAGGCACTATCAAAACACCTGTCCCTATCCCTGACATATAAGGCACTATCAGAACACCTGTCCCTATCCCTGACATATAAGGCACTATCAGAACACTGTCCCTATCCCTGACATATAAGGCAGTAAAGAAGCACATGTCCTCAAAACTGACATTTTAGGAAGTAAAGGAGCACATGTCCTCAACACTGATATATGAGGCAGTAAAGGAGCACATGTCCTCAACACTGATATATAAGGCACTAAAGGAGCACATGTCCTCAACACTGATATATAAGGCACTAAAGGAGCACATGTCCTCAACACTGATATATAAGGCACTAAAGGAGCACATTTCCACAACACTGATATATAAGGCAGTAAAGGAGCACATGTCCTCAACACTGATATATAAGGCACTAAAAGGGCACATGTCCTCAACACTGATATATAAGGCACTAAAGGGGCACATGTCCTTATCACTAAAATATTAGGCACTATAGGAGCATGTGTCGTAATCTGGCTAATCACTGATGTATTAGACACTAGGGGCACTGTCCTTAACACTGATATATTAGGCACTATAGAAGGGACACCTGTCCTCATTATATAAGGCACTATAGGGGCACATGTCCTAATAACTGACATATAGACATATAAGGCACATATCCAAATAAATGACATATCAGGTATTATAGGAGCACAGGTCATAATCACTGTTGTATGAGGCACTATGGGGGCACCTGTCCTCTGCAACGATGAATTAGGCACTACAGGGTCACCTGTTCTCATTAATGACATATAGGACAATATAAGGGTACATGTCCTAATCATAAATCAAGGCACTGTAGGGGCTGCTGTCTTGATCACTGACATATAGGGCAGTAATGGGGCACCTGTCCTCATTACTAACATATAAGGCACTATAGGGGCACATCATAAGACATACACCAATGATCCTCTAAATTCTATCTTCCAGTTTAATTACCTAGGAACTCTTTATGTTTGAATCAAGCTTTTAAAGTTGGAGTTTAGTAATATGGATGCTTTAAGCAGTTTCATTTAAGTAGTCAAATGTTTAGAAAATAAAATATGGACTATCAGTATGCTTCTATATTAAGTTTGTTTAAAGGAAAAATATCAATTCATATTTGGTATGTGTATCTGTTTAAAATCATTGATGTTTTTAACTTTGCCATACTGTATAAGTGTTTTTCTTTGGGACAACATACATTTAGTTGAATGAAAGAATTTTACTGATAAAATCATTGATTAAAAATGATAGATTTAACATGTTTAACAATAATTGTTCACTAAAACTGTATATGTTTTTATTTGACAGGTATTTTGTGGACAATATGAGGGAATTTCCAGGAACTGTGGATGCCTATGATATTTTAAAAATGGAACTGAAGTGTTTCTCAGTAGCAAGGTATAAAAAAGTTTATATACATGTACATTTTAAATGAATTGTATTTAGTTATTTCTTGAAATCATTAAAAATGTATACCTGTAAATACAAAGGTATTAAAAATGTATACCTGTGAATGCGAAGGTTTATACAACATTCTTCTGTTTTGTAAAGTAAAAAGTACCCCGAGGCAGAGTTATCTCTCTTGAGGAGAATACAACAAGCTGCGAAACATCCTGTTCAGAAAGCGGAGGCTCTGCTAGAGATGGGTAAACTGGTCTGGGAACGCTTCACAGAGAAACAGGAAAGGTAGGGGGATATTGATCAGAAAAACTGTTGAATCTCTGATAGCCGTGATTTAAAATTTATTTGAAAGGTCATTTTGAATACAGGGTAATTCCACTAACTTATTAAATTCCAGTCATGTTAACAGATTGTGCCTTGGTAAAAATTGTGCATTGACTTCTGTTTCTCAAAGCAAAGTTGTCGATAGTTTTAGATAACTATCACAAGTACTTGTGGACAGGAACTCTTTCCCCTTCCTAAATATTCAATCCCAGAGCTTGTTGGAAATTTCTTAACAAATTATATTTATTACACTTATGTATCATGTATACCATAGGAAAATTTATGATAATAATCAACATCTCATACAAGTGAATTTTTTAAGGGACATAAAATAAGCAAACAAAATGGAGAAGTAACTGATTTAACATGAAATATGTTTTTGCTGTTGTATTCAACAGACCAGTACAGGAATACCTGAATGAAGCAGAACAGTTGTTAGAGGCCATAAACACACCAGAAGAAATGCTGATATTGGCTGATGTGCAGCTTTGGACCTTTATTTTCAAACATGAAAACATCTGTAAACAGGTCAGTTACTTGTCACCAACCAATAGCAAAATACATGCATTTGATTTCTTTCAGTGAAACTCATGAAAACTGAATCTATTGTAGTGAAATTGAAGAAACTTCTCTTTGGCACATAGATTTCCAAAATTTTCACATGTACATTATTTAATGTATTACATGTATTAAAAAAAAACATAATTTTGATAAATCAGTTCTATGTATATTTTTCTCTCTAGCTGATAGCGAGTTCCCAGAAGATGACCAAGACAGAGGAGAGTTTGGTAGATAATGGAGATGAACCTCAGAACTGGAGTGCTTTTGAGTTTGATATGATGTGTACATTCTCCATGGAGATGGAAATCATCAGACATCTGGACAAGGCTGTGGAATTATGGGAAGAAGTCCCACCAAGTGAACACACAGAAAACAGTAACAGATCACTCATGTTGTGTTCATCCATTCTACGCCTCACTAGAAAGGTGGGTGAATTACATTTTAAGACTGTATACTACAAACAAAGATATGCATAATTAGTGGTGGTTTGTTTTGATCATCTCCACCTTAAAAATTTGCAGTCAAAAAAATGTTGAAAGTCTAAAGTAAACTTGTCAATAAACAGTAGATAATTCAAGCAATCCAGAGAGGATTTTCCCTACAAAATATTTCAATGAATTTTTTACTTTACAGTCTGAAAGGGAGCAGCGGGTATTGTTACTAGCTTTACAAGTATGTGACTGTTTGGAAGATGAAACCACATGTAATGTGATAAAGTGTCGTTTATCTCACATTTATGGGCTGCACGGCATGCATCATCAGGCCAGTCAAATCCTGCCTTCCGTTCCGGACCAACAGACCTCGTTTGACGATGGTTATCTACAGACAGTCATGGCTAGTGTGATGCACTATCTTCATACAAAACAGGCAAACTTAAACTTTCTACTGAAAATTGGTTTTACTACGGTAAACCAATTTTTTAATTCACTAGCAAGATATACTGTAGAAGCACATATTTTCGTGGGGATAAAATTTCGTTGATTTGTCATCAAAAATAGTTTCGTTGGCATTTAATTTCGTTGTTTTGAATATAATCCTATTCAGTATATAGTCATATAAAATTTCGTGTGGGATTTAATTTTGTGATAATTGTTAACAACGAAATAAACGAAATTTAATCCACCACGAATATTTGTGCTTTTACAGTATTCATGAGTTTCTTGACCTTCTTTTACTCGCAAAGATTTCTCATTGCAACCAACTTCACCATTTGCCTGTCTTTTCATGCTGAATGTTGCCTCATTCGCAAAAATGAGTTATGGTAGGTGAATTTCAAACTGAAGAATCGTGAATAAAAGATTTTGCGAATTATAATTGGTTTACAGTATACACTGAATGGAACAAACATGCAATTAAAAAAGTATGCAATTACATGTATCTGTTAATTCTTTTTAGAATAAATAGTTTTGAGTAAATAGTAGTGACCAGTGCATTAAACTAAAAGATTGTTTTATTTACATTTTAGATCCAAAAAGGGCTTGAACTTCTTCACAGTATCAACGAAAAGATAAAAGAACAACCAAGTCTCAGTAAAAATGTGTGTCTGGCTAACGGGATAGTCAAGCGGTACTGGTCGTTGTTTTCATCCCTGCCCACTGACCAGTCCGTAGGAGAGTTGTCAGAGGAGTACAGTCTGGACCACGCCATCGAGGCCTACAGGTACCACGTCAGTGTCATCTACTTCCTACTGGGCAAAGAAAAGTGGACAGTTGATACAAAGGGTAAGGGGTTAGACATGGATTGTCAGTCTGACTCTATATTTCGCAAAATTCTAACCCTGCCTAAATCTGTTGAATTTCTCAAAATAAACACCTAAAATTTGGCAAGGCTAGAGCATAATACATCAGTATGTGCTGAAGTCAAGTGTAAAGTTAGGCTTTATGTTATAGGAATGAACACCACAGAGAAGTTTGATGTGATACAGGAGTACCTCTTATCCCTGTATCACCTGGGTCAGCTGGAGCGACTGGTGGGGGATACCAGGTCTGCCAAGTTTCACATCAAAGAGGGATGGACCACCGCTCACTTCATGGGCCTACCAAAATGGTTTGTAAAAATTGCTCATTGTTTCTAAATTAAAATGTTATATACTGCATTACATTTGCTTACAACCCATTTATGTGACCACTGTATTCTACAGGGCTTCAATGTTCATGATTGAGTTTTCAATGATCCACATCCTTGCTGAAAATTTTGAAGCTGCTACCTCAAGTCTCACAAAGACATGGCAAGTATTTAGTGGCTGCCAGGAATCAGCAGATACATCTTCAAAGGATTCAAGGTCAAAGTGTTCAAGAGTGAAGAGAGCAGAGAGTTTTGGTTTTGATGAGGAAATGAAAGAAGAGGAAGACCAAGATACATATCTTTGTTCATTTCCACCATGTTGGCAGCACTTGATAGACAATGTGACCTGTGACCTTTGTGAAGATGACACTGTTAAATTGGCCATTCTGTCTTACTCCCTCATCACAGCCAAGTTCAATGTCTATGTACAGCAGAATTTGAAGTGTGATACGTTGGACAAGATTAACAATGTATGTGAGACATTTATCAATCAGAAACCAAGAAGACAGGGTCTTAAGGAGCTACCTATGTGTGTTTTTCAAGATGATTCTGAAGTAAAAGATATCTATGTAGAGTGCCTGTCTTTGATAGCTGAAACCAGTCTTATGGTAGGACAAACCGACAAATGTGAGACTGTTATACAAAAAGCTCAAGATTTATTCCAAACCCAGTGTGGGAATGACTTCGTAGCTAATTTAATTCAGAACAAGTTCACTGTCTTCAAGGCCCAGATGTGTTTAATGAGAAGCTTAACAACTAAAACAGATTCCACTGATGGAGATATTGATATTCTTGATGACATTGCCCCAATGGAAGTCTCCATTACTCCAGAGGAGATATCCCCACTGAAGATTTCCAGTAAATTAGAGGAGGGTATTCAGTCAGTAGTTACAGAGGAAGAGCTGGTGGAGAATATTGAGAAACTGGAGATTAAGGACATACGGGACGAACCAATGAACCAGTCAAGGGCAGGGACCAAAACAAGTAAACGGAGAGGGGCAACTCAGAGGAAGAAAAGAAAAGAGGAGGCTACTGGAGCTTCAGCAGAAACATTGTCCATTAGTCATGAGGAAGAGGTCACAAAGAGTGAAGCAGAAGTCACAAAGAAGTCTGCAGCTGGGACCAGAAGAAAAAAGACTAGCGCTAAATCAGTCAACCAAAGTATTAAATCAGTCAACCAAAGTACTAAATCAATCAACCAAAGTAAATCAGTCAATCAAAGTACTACTAAATCTCTCAACCAGAGTACGACAAAAAAGGACAGAGAGCAGGGTATCACCAATGGAAGTTTGACAGAAGAAGTTACAAATACCCCTGTCTCTTCAACTCCAGACTTTGTACTAAAAACTCCCTACAGTGTATGCAGTAAGAAAGTCTTAGTATTTAGTTCTGATTCTGAAGAGGAAATTGGTTCTAAGATACCTATAAGTAAGAACAGTGAATCTTTTGTGACCCCAAGTAACCCAGGAACTTGTTTATCAGCAAAATCTACTCCAGCTTCTGGAAAAAGCAACCTGAAGTCCAGAATACCAAAATATGTCAACAGATCTAGAGTGTCTAAAACACAGAAGGATTCCTCTGCATCCAAATGCAAGAAATCATTGACACCGGTTGATGTTACAATGGAAAATTCCACATCCAGAGACAAAAAATCTACAAAACAGGACCAAGTTGTACAGGAAGACAAGGAAAATGTTCCTAAGAAGAAAAACATATCAAGGAGGGGGAAAGCTGCAACAAATGGGGGACTAGCTAAAACTGATGACTCAGAACCAGCCAAAACATTGGGTAGGGGTAGAAGAAAAGCTACCAAAACACAAGTCCAAAGTGAATGCTCTAATATTGTAGAAATCAACCAGACAAAGGAGGATGTTTTTGATTTTGATGAAGGGGACCCAATGGATTCAGGGGAAAGTAAGATTGTGAGAAAAAGTACAAGGAGAACTAACACTAGAGTTAAGAGACAGCCTGCAGAAAAAGTACGAAGTGCAGTAGCTGAGAAGAATGATGAGACAGTTGATCTGATTGGACAATTAGGATACTGTGACATAGATGAGGGCATTAGTCAATCAGATGAGGACCAGCCCAGATCTCAAGATATACACATCTCCAAACCTGAACTTATAGATGATAAATGTTTAGAAGAAATGTTGATAAAATTGGAAAAAGGTATTAGTATATTACTATGTATATTAAGGAACAGTGCATGTTTAAAATTGTTCTTCATTTTGGCAATGATTACTGCATTTTTATAGCACAAGTCTTAGATGATTCCATTGAGATTCCACGAGGTGGGGATGAAAAGAGGGTGGGAAGAGGCCGAGGCAAAAGGGTCACAAAATCCTCCAAACAAGATACAGCAGAGAGCATGGAACAATCATTAGGTGAAGACACCACAGAGATTCCTAGATCCACCACTAGAGTGAACATGCAGCTCACCATGGAGAGAATTAGAAGGGCAGCTCCACCAGGGAAAGTTGCAAAGGATGCTAGGAAAGGCATGTCACTAGTTTAAAAGAGATATAAACTGTTGAAGCTTTTTTTTTGTAACAATTTGGTTTTGAGTCTTAATTGTCCTGCATGCCCACAATTCATATTGAATGAAAATTTGTGCATGATTGTACAGCTGCACCTATGGTTTAAACCCTGTAAAGTGAAGAACATTTTTTTTTAAAATTTTCAGCTGATTCACCAAGGGATGAGGATTTGACAGGGATGTTGGAGGTGGCCTTTGAACAAGCTCGTCACCTGCCCACGACTGGACTGTACACCTCTATCTGTAACCTGCTGGCTCTGCAGTATATAGACACCTGTCCCCTGAAGGCGGCCTATTACCTGACAGAAGGGATGGTGGTCACCTTCAGACATCAGTCACTGGTCAACTGCAGCAGGAAAATCAGGTAGTAAAAATCAGTCAGAGGAATGGTTAGCTGTAAATAGAAGTCACTCATGCAAATTCATTTCTTTCAATGCATGAAAAATTTTATAAAACATAAAATTGTGAGAGCTTGGATTCCAGTTGCATGAGTTTATGTACATGTAATTGCTTTTCAAGGTTTTATGTATAGCAAGAAATTAACTAGTCCATTTGTCTCTCCATCCAATTGCAAAGCAACAAAGAAACATTGATAGCTCATTTTTAAATTAATACAAAGATTTGACCTATGGGTTGGTCATGACATCAAGGTCATTAGGGCATACTCAAGCTCATGTTATACAAAGATTGCTTACTTAGTATATCCTAAATTGGTGGTAAAATGGAACTATCACTTTGTTGGCTTCCTCACAGTATAGTACTACATGTATCTTTAGAGTATGTTAAGCAAAACTTCATCATCTGACAGTGTTTGTAATGTGTACTACATTAAACTCGTTTAGTACAAACATGGATATTGCAATTCACGGATATAGCAAGGTCATCTTGGATCCCCAGCTATATAAAATTAATGAATTTCTTATACGGTTATAACGAATTAAGGATATCGGGAAGTAATTTCATAGGTCCCAGTGACTTTGTTATAACCGAGTTTTGCTGTACTTATGAAGAACTTTATTGATTGGTTTTTCTAGAAAATGTAAAAAGGAGACAACTCCTGACTCAGATCAAAATGAAAAGAGTGGGGCACAGGAGGGGGAAATAAAAAATGCCATTTATAAGAACCTGATGTTTAACAAATCTGCTGAGGATCTTCAAAAGATTTTAAGAGAGCTGCCAGAAGGTATGTGTTGATTAAAACAAGTACATGTATCAGTATTTAAAACTGTTAAAGCTTATTCAGAACTGAAAAGAAACTTTGAGCTTGTACATGTTGTAAGACAGAAATAAAAAAAGGAAAGAAAAAAATTTCCAAAATTGATTTCCATCAACAACAATAGCTGCAGTTTGTTACAATGAAGCGCATTGAAGTGGTAAAATTTTCCGTTTGGATGGAATGTTTTGAGCTATCTTTAGACACGCCCATTTCTTAAGAATGGAAAAAGCAGTCAAATGATTCAATCAAATACCTGTAGAACAGGTATACCATAAATATAATAGCCAATCAAATTGATGGTCTACATAAACACCGAGTAAGCATGTGTTCAACTGATACATGTGTTATGGTAACTCCAAAAAACATGATAAATTCATAATTATGTACAAATTCGTTACAATGCATGTTTTACAGAAGCGTTGGCTCTACATATAGCTCTTTCTTATTCAAAAATCTTCATCTCAGTAACTCATGTTGCTTGTCGCGGAAAGTAGGGTGTCCTAAAACATTATGACGAATATTTCTTTCTCGCTTTTAAAGAAATGGGCGGGTCGTTATGTTATAATTGACGTTCAAAACATGACTCAGAACTTTCCTCGGAATGGAAAATTTTACCGCTTCAATGTGCTTCATTGTAACAAATATGTTCTTAATTAATAATTGTATTTTCTTTTAGATTGGACAGTTTGTCAGGTTTCTATGGTTACAAACCCACAAGTTCCTGACCAAATGTTATTAAATAGCATGAGAAAAGACCAAGATCCGGTTATTGTTAGACTACCAGCATTTAAAACTATCCATGTAAGTCTACTGGTGTCTATAGAAATGTGATATTTGTTAGCCCTTGCTTACACATCCACATTAATTTGTGTCCCCCTGCTTACACTGGAAGCATTTTTTTTTTATTAAAGGCATCAAATAATTTCCTGAATTGATTGGCTAAAAAGCATATAGTGGGGTATTCAAAAAGGTGCATTTTTAGAGACAATGTTGTGTTACCAAGATTGGCTCTTCTTCTATACACATAAAAAAAATCATATTGTCTTATTCAAGTGTGAGATAAAATTCAGGTTCATTTGACCTCTCAACATCTTCCATTACTTTTATATCCTAAATATTGTTAAAGTGTGGAACATGTGTTCCTTAGAACACTTCATTTCATATTTAGTCCTTGTGTCAATTCTACAGGGAAGAAGAGTTTTGTCTGAGTTTACAGACATCATGGAGCAGAGTCACAGCAGTATCAAGATAACAGACAAGACAGAATGGTGGCAGAATCGCTGGAACCTGGACGATAGACTTAGGGTAGGTGTTACTTATTAAACATTTTATAGCAACTAAATAATTTATACTTTTGTGATTGTCTGTGGTAGTTGGCTGGCTTGAAAGAGTAGAATACCACCTACAGTTACGAGGGTTGATCCAAAAGTAATGTCACAGTGTCCATATCTTTTATATTTGGCGTCATATTATCAAATATAATGTACCAAAAGATACACAAAAATCAATCTATTTAAATTTGAATTTTTCATTTAATAATCTTTAACTGAATTTATTTTATAGATGTTTAAAACTTAGAACAAAGGAGGTGTAGCCGCGTCACAACCGAACATCAAAGTGTACTTTTATTCAGAATAAAAAAGACAAACACATTAAAAATCATCTTTTAAAAAGGCAGAATCATCCATTATTTTAAAAGAAAAATTTTGCATAATTTCTAGTCTTAAGTTGAGAATTAAATGACATCATTGCTATTTTTGATCAAAAACATCGTTGTTTTACTTCAATGCATTGATAAAAAAGGAAATGTTGACATGGGGGGAAAAAAACGCCACAATTAATTGTAATGCATTTTTGCTTCAAAATTGAGAACTCGCCATTAGAGACAGTTACGTCAGACCCACAGAGGAAAGAATGTAAATAAGAGACTTATTTAGATGGTTTCAGCGATTTTGGGTGGGTAATGCGTCATTGAATGCTCAGCAGATAACAGGAAGAGCGAAAGATGGAAGGGCGGACAGAAACATTCAATGTTGTGTCACAATGTCAAAAAAGACCGACGGTTAGACCGATATATGAAATTTTAAGTTGGTCTTCTACTACTGTTCAAAGAATTTTGACAGAGAAATTAATTATGAAAAGAGTTGATTGTATGACGGGTACCAAGTTTTCTTTAAGAAAGTGAAATTTGTGAACGTGTTCATGAATCTCAAATATTTTTAATGAAACAAAGAGAAGCGTTTAAATGTATGACGGTGCATATCCTTCATATGATGTTATTAAGGTGCGGTGACTACCATAATCGCAGGTTGTATATAATCCGATATTTTTTAAAGTATAAATCATGTTGAATTGAAATTTTCAGGTCTAAGTTGAAATAAATGGAGCTTTCATCATTATAATTTTGTTGTTGTACGTCGACTGGTAGAGATTTTATCAAAGTTGTGACATTACTTTTGGATCAACCCTCCTATAAGGTTTTCCATTTCCATTTATTTAATAGAGTAACAAAAGGTCATCTTAAAAAATTTAGTTTGATTGCCCTCTCTTAACCGACTGGCTAAAAGTGGCCTGACTCCAAACTTTTTTGAACTTCCAGGAGACAATTTTTTTATGCATTCTGGAAAATAAATTTCAAAATTCAGCATTGATTTGAAAATTTTCAGTTAAAGAGATACCGTAGAAGTAGAATTTTTAGCGAGGATTTAATTTTGGCATTATTAGCAAAGGTACTGACATCGCTAAATTTGAATATCGCTAAAAATTAATTGGATATTATATGTACCCCGGTAATAGCTTCTTTAGTTAGCATTTTAAAATCGCTAAAATTACGTCTCGCTGAAAATAAAATACCAATTCTTATGTAGAAATCGCTAAATTTGCGTCTCGCTAAAATTTCCACTTATACAGTATTCCTCCTATCTTCTGACTTAAATTTTTCATCATGAGACATACAAACATTATTTAAACGTTGGTCTTAGTTTAAAATCATGTAGTGTAGATGGATATGAAAATTACATTACATATTGAAGGGCATTTCATTTTATTTTTAAATTCATGTTTTACATTAGAATGTGCTTCAACATATGGACAAATACTGGCTGGGTCACTGGCGATGTCTAATACATGGAACTGTGTCATCAGCTGGAATCTCTACTGCTGATGTAACTCAGAACCTGTGTGAGGAGATCTACAAGGAGACCAAAGTCACACTGCCTCAGAATATCATGCAGGTATAAAATTATATAGGTGAACAATTAGATGGTTAATTTCAAGTTAACAGGAATGCTGTATTTTGATAACAATTAATGCTTTTTATGTTCTTTTAAATAATTTTTAATTTATTTTTATGTATCATTGATTTCAGTAGTATAAAGCAAAAAAAAAATCAACTGAAGTGTAATATAATATTGAAACATTAAAGGATTAAATGGATGACAAAGAACAGCCAAAATCACCCCTATTATTTTGCTATAAATTTTTTTTTCTTTCACACAGCGATTAGTGGAAGGTGAAGATACTTTGTCTGACGAGGATTTTAAAAGTGCAATCAATGAATTGTCGGGAAGCAAAATATCTAGTTCAGGGGTTGAAAATTGCCTGTCTTCATTCAGAAAACACACCAGAGATCTCAATCTCAACGGCTCTCAGGGACATGTATTTCTCATTCTTGACAAGGTACCAGTTATTTATTATATACTCTAAATAAACCTTTCATTGCATTCATTAGTAAAATGCAAACGTGATGTCACATTGGTATAATATGGCTTAATGTGAAATTTTTTTTTAAAGTAATGCAGCATACATTTTATTGTTTAAAATACCTTTGTATTATAGAATTCTTATTTTATGCACACTTTTACATGTAAACATAATCTTTGGTAGATTTCCACATATTAATGCCCTACTTCGAAGAAGGGGGGCATATTGCTTTGCTGCTGTCTGTCGGTTGGTTGGTATGTGGGTCCATTTAGTTTCCGTTCATTTTCTTCACAACCATTGCAATTGCGTTTGATTTTTGACAGAGTTATCCCCCTTGGACTTAAGAAAATTCCAATGATTTGCAGTTTCCGTTCATTTTCTTCAGAGAGGTTGCACATACTGATATGAAATTTAGTATACAGATTTTTCAGATGAATATCTAGGTCAAGTTCTGTTTTGGGTACAATCACACCATTTTTGACAGAGTTATGTCCCTTGGACTTAGAAAAATTCCAATTATTTACAGTTACCGTTCATTTTCTTTGCAGAGGTTGCACATACTGAAAAGAAATTTAGTAAACAGATTAATCAGATAAATATCTAGGCTTAGTTTTTTTTGGGTACAGTTGCACCATTTTTGACAGAGTTATGCCCCCTTGGACTTATAAAAATTCTAATTTGGGGAGAGGGGGGCATAAGTGTTTTACAAACATCTCTTGTTTATACATGTAAATTTATATTGATTAATGATTGATACTTGATTCACAGTCCATTTATTTTCATTGAAAATATGCTCGATTATTAGATATGTGATGTGAGTAAATTTATTGCACTTGTAGACTCTCTGAACACTGAAAAACAATTCTTGATGCTTTTATTTCTCGATATTTCATGATTGTTTACTTAGAAAAAAAATCTTTTGTAGTCAGTTCAACATCTTCCCTGGGAAAGTGTTCCATCACTGGCCAGCACTAGTATTTCAAGGATGCCGTCACTGTATCATCTTCACTCGCAGCTTACCTACCTCAATTCCCAAAAGAGTTCCATTCTACATACAGGCATTGATAAACAGAGTGTATTCTATGTCCTGAATCCAGACAGTAACTTGGCCTCCACTCAGGAAACCTTCCAAGACTGGTTCTCAAAGTAAGTCAATTTATTATTCCTTTCTATTTCTTGATTTATTGTACTTTTATGAATGCCTCAAATCTAAGGTGCTTTACTTTGGAGAACCCCTGGTACTAAAATATTGATGTACTTGATACATGTAATTAATAATCTGAGCAGTAGGGCCAGTAATTATCATTCATGTACATTATTCGTAAAAATCTCAATGATTCTGTGACTTTCAGACAGAAGAGCTGGGAGGGGATAATAAACAGGAAACCCACAGAGACGGAGTACACTGGAGCTCTCCAGAACAAGGACCTCTTCCTGTGAGTTCAATGTTTTATATAATGTTAGTATGATTCTCCTTTGGAAACAACATGGGAAAAAAGAAAAGAAAAAGTTTTGTCATTTCAGTCATACTGTAAAAATATATTGATTAAGTACAGTTTACTTTGTTGGTTTCTTTAAAAGAAGAAACAAGCTGTAAAAATTTGATTGAGCTTTAGCTAACCTAATCCAAAGACTCAAAAGAGCCTTTTCTGATAAAAATTTGTCTGTTATAGTTGTTGGCATAAAAAAAGGGTGATCATTGTAATAATTTCACAATTCCATCTTCTCCTCCAGAACCACTGGGCCAATTTCAAATCAACTTGGCACAAAGTATTTTTGGGTGAAAGAGATCCAAGTTGATCAAATGAAGGCCATGCCTCTTTCAAGGGGAGATAGGAATTAGTGAAAATTTAATGCTTACAATTTAAAAATCTCAAGAACCACTGGACCCGAAAAGATGTATGAAAGCTTCAAATCAATACATAGCAAAGGTTCAAGTTTGCTCAGCTCATAACCACTGGGAGTTGTTTGGTCCACAAAACAAATTAAAGTTTTAAATAAGAATATATAGGGAAAAAACCTTCCTCTCAAGAATAGAAAAGCCACTAAAAGTTGAATTTATATGATAGCATCTTTAGAAATATAGATTCAAGTTTGCTCAAATCATGGCTGCTAGGAGTAGAGCAGAGTCCCAATAGGAAAAGTGACTTAATTCAGATGAGCATTGTGGCCAATGGGCCTCTCTGTTTACAGGTATTGTGGTCATGGTACTGGTGGGGCTTACCTTGGTGGGAGTGACCTTGCCAGTCTGGACTGCCGGGCAGCGACCATTTTGATGGGATGCAGCAGTGGTAGACTAAAGGCCACTGGTCATCTGGAGGCCTCAGGGTTTATGCTCAACTACTTCATGGCAGGATGGTAAGAATCTAAAATCCAAACAAATGATTAATTGGGGAAAGGAAATTAAACATGATCTCAAAAAATTAATGTTTAGAGGTACAAAATATCTCTTTATTCATTTTTATTATGATTTTTTTTTTCCTGGCATCAAGAAAAATCATATCAATCCAGTGTTATTTTCATTTATACTGTTAATTTTTGTCCAATGATTGCTTTGCTGGATCTGAATAACTGTGCATTACCAGAAGGCACTGATAGTCAACAAACTGAGATTTTCTGTTTCAGTCCTTGTATGGTGGCTAACCTTTGGGATGTGACAGATAAGGATATTGACAGATTCCTGGCCTGTCTGCTGTCCTCCTGGCTGTCAGAGGAAGCCACCACGGATCCCAAATCTCTCCTAGACGTGATCCCAAAGGCCAGGGCAGCGTGTCGCCTACCGCACCTGATCGGGGCTGCCCCGGTGGTGTATGGATTCCCGGTGTTTCTCAAACCGTCCTGATCAGATTACTCAGAATTTTATTCACACAGGTGTTTTATGTTTGTTATACTGTGAATTATGGATGATTTACTGGTACTCTCATTACTACCTTGAAACACTATTTGCTATACTACTATGATACATGTACCACCTTTTTTCATATGTGATACTAGCAGAAAAAAAATCTTGTTTGATTCAAATATTAGAGCTCTTGTTTTTATTGTTTTAAAAGAGAAGTTTTATTTTCTTATGTGATGTGGTTTATATGTATGTATAGTTTTTTAATTAATATATAAAAAAGTTGATGACTTATCTTTATATATGAAAATATCTATCATGAAAGTGCAGTATTTAGATTTATGTAAAAATTTTGCATAGTAAATTCTTAAATAAAGGTTTAATAAACAAAGTGTGAATCACAGTTGTTTTAGAAGATTCTTTCACAGTGAGATGACTGTTAATAAATGTTTTATGGTAAAAGAAAAAAATTCTATTTTCCTAAAATTGTCTATGAATATTGGTTTCTCAGACTTGAGAAATGTATTCACACATTCACACAACAGAATAGTTTTTTAAAGTTTTTAATGTTAAAGAAAATTAGTCTCAATTGAAAAATCTTGTCTATGGCAAATCACAATGCTTCATAGGGTCATTTGAATAATGTGATATAGGGTTATTGAACTCCCTGACCCCTGGGTAATTATAATTTTACAATTTGGGAAAAGGCATTCTTGTAGATCATAGAATAGGGCCTAATGCACTTAAGTTGTGAGGAAAATGCATTTTCAATATTATATTAAGCAATTGAGCCACACACTGACACCAAAACTCCTGTGAACTATAAATTTCCTAAATTTTATAAGGGGTCAGTGTTTATTACAATCATATAAGCAGCTTAACTGCTTGATTATATTTATGACTCATCCCTCAGGCCAGAGGGGAGGGGCATAGAATTTTTGTTCCCTTCACTCAAAGATATTTTATGCCCAAATTGCTCCTAATTGGTTCATAAAGTTCAGAGAAGAAGATGAAGATATTCAATATGATGTTCAAGACCAAAAAAAAATTATAGATAGACTCAGGAGACCTAGATAGACCCTTTCACGATAACTGCGGTACTACTCTTTTGCAGGGCAAAATGCTATACTTTGGCGAAATATGATGTAAAAGTATATTGTCTTATACATCATTTAATTATCTATCAACAAAAACTTCGCCAAAAGTTATTAATTTGGCCTGCAAAAGAGATCGTGAAGGGGCTAATAAAGTCTTTTCTTGCCATGCACAAAAATAGGGTCAAGGTAATTTTTTTAAGAAGGTCAAATATCGAGGTCATATGTTGAGAAATACCGTCTTATTCTAAGATGCCATGCACAAATGGTGCTCCTATGAAAACCCTATGTTTAAAAATTAATGGTATAGATAGTACTATTTTTTAGAAGGATATCAAATTTTCAGGTCAGGTTAAGAGTTCAAAAAGGACTTGTCACATGTACCTGGGGGATGGGGCAAAACATCAAATATCTTAAAAAGCTCTATTCCTTTCTCTTATTCACAATACACACCTGTCATACTTTAACTTTTAAGGTCATGAGGTCAAAAGTCATGGTAGCCTATTAGCCTAAATAAAAAGTGAAATATTCATGAAAGTTACTGAGAGGCGATTTGAGAATTAATGCCCCTGTGTTTTTGCAAAAGCGAGGGACAAATATAAGCCATCGTTCAAATAGTTTCTTCAATAAAAAGAAAATTTAAACATGCGCAAAGTAAATGACTAAAAAAAAAATCATAGGTGGCGCTGTTTTGTAAGCGGGAGTTGTCGGTAACAGCTGATTAGCATACACAAAGCAACATGAAAGTCAATGGCGCAGTTGATCAGAGAGGAATTACGGTGAAAAAGTAATATAACGAAGCAACAATTGTTTGACATGATAAGATAAACTTTAACGGTAAGCAAAAATTGACTGAGTTGTCGGAATATTTAGGTTTTATATCAGATTTTTCATGGAAACTGCATAGAATGCATGTCGTATGCTCCACTTCCTTTTCTTTCTGTTGTGACTACAAATGCTTAAAAATAGAAAATAAAAAAATGAGAAGAAATTATGTAAATATATGTCGAATGAAAAATGTAATGATTTATTTGTAATATTCATTATTCTTATTGAATAATACTGGCACTGGTTTGTACTTGGCTTATGAAACGATATCGAACACCGGTGCGTGCAGCAGACATGCCTGCGACCGATACATGGAACCATGATGACATGACGAAATAATGACCGGTAACATAAATAACAATTTATGTCATGGTTTTTCCTTATTCGACATTTTGAAAGAAATGTAGTAGGATTTTACCTGAAAGCCGGATGCATTGTTTGATATTTTGTTTCACCGCCATGCCGTAACGGTTTGTTGATTACAGCCATTTTTTGTTGACAATATATTTTAGGTACACACGTGATAATACAATAATAAAAACTCACTGATAAATATAAATAACATATGGATACTTATAAATCTACGTTGACGTTTGAAAAAAAGAGTCTCATTAGAAAAAGACAGATTTGCAGGAAATAGGCCTAGATTATTTAGATGCAAATGAAATGTTATAAGCATGATAAAGGCTGGGTAACGTTATATTCATAATATTGATAATCCACAATACAAATTGATCACTGAATTTTATATTAAGATAATCTTTGTTGATGATATTGATAAAAAAAGACAAATATACATAAAATCCAAGGATGTGTTATAATGAACTTTTAGCTGTATCAATTTCTGGCAAGATTTCAAATAGCCTGATAATTTTCTTGTAATTAGAACATGTGCTGAAGACATTTTTTGTGTACTGTCTGTTAAAACTGATAACTAATTGTTTCAAATTTAAAATTCACTGATAGACCTTTATGAAAAGGAAGTTTAGTTAAATTTTTCTGGGTTTTGACATTTGCTTCAGGATGGCCTTTATAAATAGGAAGTGGGATATATTATTTGGTTTTTAAAATAACTGGGTTAGTAAAATATTGATGTTCAGTCTAGTAAAAGCAATGGACCAGACAGGGTTCAAAGTTTTTCTTTTGAAAAAAAAAGCTGTTAAAAATAGATTTTAAATAAGTTCATTTACTGGACACCAAAGCTAAAAATTGACATTTTTGGAAGTATCACTTAAGGCTGAAATCATATGCCCTTGAAGGAGGGTGAATGGATGATACATTTATATAAGGCATGGTTTTGGTCAATATGATAATGTACAGCAGGATGTTACACCTCGGCCCAAACCAATATATCCTACCTCCGTAAATGGTCAAAATTGTATTTGCTTCAAAAGGACTTTCACCTGCAGGTTTAGGGATGGTAAATTCATTTGCATATTGCTTTTAAGCCAGTTAAGTTCAGGAAAGCCTTCACTAAAGTCTTAAAAGTCTAATATTTCAGTTTGATATTTTATGCCCAACTCAGGGTGTTTTTGAATTGACTTGAGAATGACTTGTTAAATACATATAAAATGACCAAAAATATTGGAAAAAAAATTAATCATTCTTGAAATATGTTTATGGGTTTAGTTGAGAACTCTAAAAAGATGTAAGCTGGATATATATATATATATATATAAATAAGTAACCACAGAATGTATATGTATTTTTTTGCCCTTGATTTTTCACGAAAGGTCATATTTCCAAATTTTTAAAAACTTTAATAGCACGTGTTATGAACCTAGGAGGTTTAAAATTAAAGTACTAACAAATTATCTAAGTTTACATGGATAATTTAATGTTTTGGTGCATGCTTTTGTGCACATGAGTGAGAATATGTTCTTGGGTTGGTCATAGAATTGTTGATTATAACTGTCAAGCATGGGCTGCATCTCAATTTGGGTGTACCACTGGTATTTCACTCAAAGGTTCATTACTTGCACTTTTCAATTCTAAAATTCAGTATCATTATTAATTTGATTTACTGAACTTACAGGAAACTTATGGTAAGAACTTCAACATGTGTGATGTGGCAACTTTCAACCAGAGACATTTTCAAGGCAGCTCAACAGGTGGGGTCACAGAGAAGGGGAACTTTGACCTGTACTGGAAGAACAAGAAGGAGGGTGGGGAGGGGAATCCCCTGAACCCCACATTTAATCAGATGGACTCAGGCTTCTTTGACCAGGTCAACTATTGTGAGAGGTAAACAATGTAGTCTAACCAATCTTAGGATATTTTTTCTCTCTGTGACTAGCATGATACAAATATAAAAAAAAAAAATGAATATTGATTTATCAATTGTCAGAAAATTATGAGTGCTGATGACTTTCCTTGATTTTGCTTTCCATATTTCATTAGCGTAAACAATCCTTAGGTCTCCAAGGGGAGTTGTTCTGTTATTGATTAGCCCTATAAAATACTTCCTGATATAATATTATAGATAATTGAATAATGATCAAAAACAGAATTATAAAAAAGTTTGTAGATTAATCTCGAATGTAATGAACTTTAATAATGTGATGTATTGTTTTGATAGATATGTGAAATATTTATAAATGAAGTATTAATGTAACACATATTTAATATATTGATCGCTATCTTTAGGTATGATGTCAATGCTAATGGAGACAAGTTCTCAAAGTTTGATGACATTGTGTCCCAGATATTAGAAGATGACAGTTCCCTTTATGCATTTAATCAAAACCTGAAAAATCTGAAGCTTTCATTTAGCCAAGGAAGTAATGGGTAAGCATATATAAGATAAAGGCACATGCAATGATTAACACACATATGATTTTTTATCCAGTCCATTATTTAAAATAAGTGCATTTAATTAATTTGAATTGACCAAATAGTAATACTTGTTAAGATAAATTTTTGCCCCTGTAATTGGAGATAAAGGGCATCTATCTGAAAATCTCTATCTTTGTCAGCAAAAAGTTTACCTTAACTTTTGAATGGTTGGTATTTATACTTTCATATTTCACAAAAGTATGCCCTGGGACAAAACTTCATTGTGTCACAAACATATCTTGTTTTCTTTTATGAGGCAAAGGAATTTGTAATTAACGGATCGTTGCAAATATATTTCAGTTCTCTGAGTGTCCCCTCCACCCCTGGCAGTGCCTGGTCTGCAGTGACAGATGAGATGCCACCAAAGGCCCAGGACAACAGGTTTGACTTCAGCCTTCCTAGTAACCCAGACCTGTCCAACATCAACAATAACCTGTCAGACTTCAGCTCAGACATCTCCCTAGAGGATCTAGAATCACTGCCAGCCAAAACAGACGGACCCGACCTGGAACTGCTCCAGTCCTTTATGATAGAACAGTCCAAGAAAAGCCTGAAAAATCCGGCATATCTGGACAATCACTTAACGGAAGCTTTCTTGAGCATGTACGACATGAAGACCATGCACACAGCCCCTCCTCCTCCTCCTCAGACCAAAAATCTGTCTCAGCAAAGCATATCAGGGAAGGAATCTCACACCTGCCCCCAGTGGCCTCCATTTGACAACCAGCATTATCTCAACAGCCAATCTATGACATCTAACTTCACACAACCAGGAAATTATTCTCAGTATGCCAAGACTCAGAACTTACCACAGGGAAATTTTGACAAGACTGAACTTCCAAAGTTTCCCCCAGAAGTGCCCCCACCTTTGGCTTTTCCACCTAGCAGAAATCATAACTTGAAATCAGATGCATTGAATTCTCCAAGAACCTCAGACATGAAGCCTTTAAGCTCCAATGAACAGGGAAATTTGTTGCATGCAGGAGTTGCAAATTGTAGTCAGAGGTTTCAGCCAATCGAGACAGGGGACAGTAAGAATGTACTGCAGCCAATTAGAGTCAGCACCCATAATGCTTTGGGTTACCAGGGATGTACTGCTTCAGGACAAAGCACTCCTGTATCACTGAACGGAAACAACTACCTGGCCTTTGACAAGTATACCTTGTCTCCAGTCACAAGTGCACAGGGATTTAGTGTGCAACCCAAACCTCAAATCAGGCCACAGGTGAGAGTTTGAATTATGTAATTGAAAATTGCATCATACTAATATTACTTTACATGTATTTAGGCAGAATGGTTCTGAAAACCAGGAGTTTTATGTACAAATGAGGTCAACTTATGAAAGTCAACTTGGCAAGTCTAGAAATACACCACCCTTAGAAATAATTTTTCATTAAATTTGATTTTGCTCAGATTTCTGAGATTATCAAGATTGTAAATTCTTTAGTAGGTGTTGTGTCTTATTAAAGGAAAAAATCATTGTTTTAGCTACAAAAGAAATAATGTAGAGTTTATGCTCTCCTTTGTTGACCTCTCAGCTTAAAATATTACAGTACATGTACTGTTAATCATACTTCGATCAATTTTGGATGTATATATGGATGCTGTTTATCAGTGATGCTAAGGATGTAAAACACTGTCACTGAAAATTCCAAAGTATTTATTTTCAAAAAAAAATGAAGTTTGGGTAGCAATCATGTAAAATCTCTTTTTCTTAATCATTATGTTGTATTATGTACAGGAGATTTCCCAGTTGCCTGTTTCCTACCAGTCTGTGTTGCCCGGGGATAAATCTCAGCCAGGGAGACCTAATGCTCACATCTCCCAGGCTTTTAGGCAGAAAGTGGCCAAAATGACCCTCCCTAGCCCTACACCAGCCAACCCTGAAGTCAAATACTCACATGAGATGACGGACAAGTCACACCCAGTCACTCTTCACAGTCTGACACCCACCAGCTATGGTGACTCCTCAGCCAACCCCCCTCTCTACCACAAGCGACACTCCAGGGATAACCTGTCAATGCAAGACTTTCAAACACTAGGTAAATGATGTGTAGTTTGTGCATGTATGATGCATTATGAAAAAAAATACTCAGTTTTAAAGGTTTAGTTTAACTATGTAGAATTAGATTCAATGGGTATAAATCGAAGAAATTACCAGAATAACATTAAGAAAAATTATTATACCAGGTAATTTTTTTTTAAAGTAACAGATTTTTAACAGAACAGTCAAACTCTGTGTATATTTAACATTTCTTTGTCTTTTAATTAGGTACTGTGGCACAACCACACCATCCAGCATTTGTTAAATACCTGCCAAACTTTATTGCCCCTCCACACTTCCTTGCCCCCTCTGGTGCCTTACCTAGTGAGGCCTTTGAGTACTACCATGTGGACCCCTATGGCAGACTGATTCCCCCCATGTTGGCCCCAGAGATGTATTTGGACGTCCCTTATATCTATCCAGGGATTCATCAGGTTATACCCAATATCAGAAACCCAAGGTACATTGTCCTCTCTTTGACCTGAAGAGTCTGCTATTTAGCGTGTATGAGATATTTAGTTGTATTTCAATACATGTAATATGATTGTTTTTGCTCTTTTAGGAGAAGTGGTCCATCAAATGAACTTCACCTCAAGTTGGAGGAGTGTTATGATCAATTCAGAAACATTGAGAGAGAACGTAAAAAGGTTAGAGAAATTTGTATTTGATTGACTATTTTTGAGAAGTGTACAATATGAAGATTGTCTTACTTTTAAGAAGTGCATCATTCAATATGAATATTATTCAGATATATATGTAAGAGTGCTAATTTTTTAAAAGCTTCATAACCATGACTATTTCTGAATTTTCAAACAGACAGAAGCAGAGTTGGCAAGGCAGAACCCTGGTAAAAAGGTGTCCAGCACTAACAACATTGTAGTTCCACGCCTTCCCTCCAACCCTTCACGTGTAGATCGTCTGATTGTTGACTCATTCAAGGAACATGCCAGGGTAGGTTGTCTTCAGAGAAGAAATCTTAAAAATCAAAAACAAGACTCTTCAGTCAACATTTAAAGTTTTTAGAATCTAAGTTTTCCTTATATAAGCTATTGATAAAAAAATTTTAAAATGCAAGAAAAAGTGAAAAATCAATGTTTGTTATTACAGATAATAACCCTGGTGGACAAAATGGAGAAGTTGCGGAATTTTGTGTTACATCCAAACATTCACTCAGCATTGGAGAGGTGGCTGGAAGGAATTCGTAAAGTTCAGGCCCGCCGCAAGGAAGAGATAGTAAACGCCACAAACCGCCACAGGAATGTAGGAAACCGCCACCAAGAGGACAAAGGTAGCCATTTGTCAAATTTGAATTTTAGTCTGATGTATCTTTAACTTTAAAACAATCTCTAGAGTTTTCCTCTCAGTAAACTGATATACTGTCAAATAGATGTATGTGCACATTCATAGTTTTTGTATGACCAAAATTTAGTTGATTAAATACATGTGTTTAGATCAAGATGTATTAAATAGAAATGTATGGTTAGAATTTGGTGCATTGTAGCATTGGTTATTCCTGCTTTTATTTTATAGATGTCCTAGCTTTAGCAGCCAGTATCGGAGAGCTAACCACTCTATGTAGGAAGGCAAGAACAGCGAACTGGTGTGCGCTACAAATGGCTGACAAAGATAATGCCCCTCTGGATTCTCTTGGGTTCGAGATCAAAACAGAAATCACCAAGGATGGATTCCCTGCCTATGTGTCACAACAGAATGTCATTGAGCTTCAGGATGGGACGGAGGACACGGAGAACACAGAGAGTAAGGCCAAGGCAGAGGATAAATAAACATCAGGGAAGGCAGGAGAATTACTGCTGTCAAGGAGTCAGAGAGTTTTTGTGCCAGTCTTTATTTCTGCTTTTTGTGTCGTTATTATTATTATTAGCTTTTAAACATGGTTCATAGATATAGCATTTATTAGCACTGTTCTATCATGCCTGTAGATTAGAAGCTGCCTGTTTATTATATGATGTATTGGATAGAGAAAAGGTAATTTTTCTACATGTATGTATTATCTTGTGGTAAATCAACACAAAAGTGGAGGATGCCTTCTTATATAAGAATGCATATTTACCAGTAGTTGTCTCACAACTCAAAATGGCAGAATAGATGGACTTAATCTGAATTCTTGAAAGAAATTAAATTGCCCTAAACTTGTTTGCATTGAAAAGTTTAAAGAATAGATTTTTTTGTACACGTATCTCCAATATTTTATTCCAAGGTAATGTTCAAAGTGTTGGACAATGATTTATATGAGTTATATCCACAATATGTATTAGTGGTTGTATAAAATATGAATGAAGGAATTGTATTAGGTATTATTAAACATGAGGGTGACCACAAGTCAAATTTGAGAGTGATAATCTGATAGGTGCTACTTACAATGGTGATTCACCCTCTGTCAAACCAAGGTTTAGTTCTGCACCAGCAATGCTTATAATTTCCTCTTTTTTGGTGTTTGAATTTAACAAAGGAACTGCTTGCATTTGCAGTATATGTACTAACTCTTTCATAATGTGATGATTATTTGATTTTCTTGGTTGAGTTCACATTGGTGAATGAATTGATTGATTAAATAGTTAATGAAAATGATGTATTTATCAGTAACAATGAATTTTACATATCATACTTTTCTCTTTGATTCTAAGTCAAATAAGACTTTGAATACTTAATTATGAATTACTGGTGGTACCTTGATGATCTTCCTCTTTTCAATTCATGGGTATATGATCAGTTCCGATTAGCATTACTTAATATTGTATTATCATTATATTTGATATATTACTAAATTAATTATCAGGAATATACAATGTACTCTGTGAATGTAATATTACATGAGTGTAGTTAGTTCAGATAATGATATTGTTTCCCCACTTTCAGATACTTGTATCACCTTACTTTGTGTTGAAATTTCAGCTTTGTTATGAAAGTTACATGTAAATTTAAAAAAGATATAATTGTTGTAATGAAGCATAATTTTAATTTCAAGAGATTTTTATATACCAATTACACAAGTTGTATAAGAAAAAACTATAATTGTATAATCAGATCTGAGAAATTTGTACATAGCAAATTTTCATTGTGTAACAGTCCCCTAACCTACACATGTTGTAGGTGGTAGACATCAAATGGCAGAAATTTTGCAGTTGTTATTTTTTCAAACCATGACTGTTCTGTGATAATTGTATTTGGTTGATGCATATTTTGTTTCGTTGACAAATTATTTAAAAAAACAATTTTATCCTGCTTTATTTGAATCTCATTTTTCTGCACAAAATTCATGTCATGTTGACCAATCCCTATTATGATTTTTTTTTTCAATTTATTAAATGTGATATGCAGTCTTGTGACAATTGTTTACAAAGAAAATAACATTAGAAAAAGGTATCATTCCAGTGCTTACAATTCACAGTCATATTTATTGTTGTTGGTTGTGTGTTTTCATTGTATTTGATCAATATTGTACATTGAATTTGTAATTCTAGCAATGATGCTTGTATATTTTTATACTGTGTGCTTCAGATGAAAATGTAAATAGTTCTTGTAGTGAAGAAGGGCTAAGAAAAATGTGCCTATAATATAGCAATCAAAGATTGGGCTCAAAATGAGTAATTTAAACCAGGACTTGAGTAGGCTGTTTTATCAGCAGATAGTGCTTACTAAGAAAAAAAAAACAAATATGATAAGTTGGTTATGATAAGTTGGTTAGTCCAAATACTGGCATTTTTTGCATGAATAGAGATGACACTTATTGTTTGTAATTGTAGCTGGCCATACCCACTGTTTATCATATCCAATACTATTTAACAAACTGACAGGTGTACTGTCGAAACTTTTTACTATACTGCTACAAAAAATGTTGCTCAGAGTTAATACTAAAAACTTAGTGAATTTATCAATATCCAGAGCTGCTTGGAGCAGTCGGGTATGTCTTTATAAACAGGGTTCTACGTTATGTAGTTGGTTCATTGAAGAGGTTGACCCTGTGCTTATATTTATAGCACTGTGTAATGTATAAGCTTGATTGTAACTCAGTAATCTGCTTAGCTTCCTGCATTGCCAGGTTTCCTAGATTTGATTAATGTTCTTTGAAACATAATGCTCATATCATGCCAGATATAGTTTTAGATATAACCATGACAACAGATCTAACCTCAGTGCCTGACTAGATAGAGAAAAGGGATTTCCAATGGGTTCATTCTGAGCATCTCATTCTACCCCAGGGATTTATCAAGGAATCACTTTGTCATTTTTCTCTAACTACATGTATGAGAGCTTACTAGTAATTTCAGTTTTATGAAAGAAAAGAAAAAACAGCATTAATTTTTTTTTTCAATATAAATTTTGTTGATGATAATAATCAAAGAAGAAATAGTAACCCTCAAGATAAAGCAGTAGTAATTGTCCTTAATTTTAAAGGATTGATAGAGAAAAGACTACAAATCTGGTATTTATGCAATAGGAATCTAAGAGATGGAGGCATTGTCTTTTTAATTCATACTCTATATTTTTATTGTTCATTTGCCCCTTGAAAATAAGTACATGCATAATATTTGAATAATTTCAGAAATCAAATGTAAAAAGAAAGAAAATCAGGGAAATTTATCAAATTGTGGACTTGTTTCAAGGTATACAGGGTTTTGAAATTGTCATTTTGTATGTTCTTTGTATTTTTATGAGGAAAAAAAAGTGATATTGTGATGTTGTCCAATTTGGTGAATACTAAAGTTATCCAAAACATTTATTTTAGCTTAATACTTAACTGCAGTTTGCATATGTATTTTATATATTGTTCATGTTTCAAAAGGGAAAATATTTAAGAAATTGTTATCTGAACATCACCACTTGCCATTAAAACTTTTTCATCAGTGCCATACTTGGTCAAACTCAGCAATTCTGTTCAGAATTTTCTAAAATTCTGTTCCCAAAGTTATGGGTCAGAAAATATATAGTTCATTTTAAGTACAAGTTGTGATTATTTTTTAACCAGTCTTTCTAGTAAAAATACTGAGAGATAAGACATTTGCAATAATATTTAAATTTTTATTATCTTGCATGAAATAGTGTTCTTGTCTTCCAAAAGACCTAACAGTAATTATAATCATTTTCATTATTTTTGGGAAGGAACCCAGAAGAAATGGCTGGAGTTTTTTAACACAAGCAGAAAGCACTGATTTGTGTTGTTTGGTGCACACATGTAGTTAGTATTTTATGTATTCAAATATTTACTTTTTTCTTGATGTTCTTTAGTGCTACATGTAGAAGGATCATGGAACGAGTAGATCGTATGATATATATACAAGATTTGGTCACCACATATCATCCGAGGTCTGGAATTTTCTCCTTATGTACATCTCTAATTCAAATTCCTTTTTTCCTTGCATTCCTTTAACAAAAAAATTCTGATTTTTAAATATTTAATTTTCAAGTCTTTTAAGTTTTCAGTATCAAAGAAAGGATTAGATTATTGTCAAAAAAATTTCTGGTAAATGCAATATAAGTGTGCCTTAACTTTCAGTATTACAAACAGAATTTTGTTTGACTTCTATATTCCTAACTTCCTGATTTGTGGAGATTTGGCCAAGACAGCAGGACTTTGGTTCATTTTTCATAGCCTTTCCTATGTTTCTGTTTATTTTCTGCAGATATTACATTGATTTATACACAGTATAAGTTAAATTGGGAAAATGTTATTGATATTTTCACATAATACAAAAAGTTGGGAGATATATAAATATCCATTAATACTGTCCAAATATTATTCTCCATATCAAGTTTAATCATACATGCATCAATAAATAATACTCTCATGGAACAAATTTAAAAGTATATATGCAGCTATTTAAATTATTTCAGAGTACTTATCGACTTTATGTTTCACTTATCTAAAAAATATTGATCCTAAAAATTCAAATTTGTAAAATTCATCGCCTGTTTTATTACCTCTGTTTAGCTAAGCCATAATTATGCATTAACTCTCTGCAAAATCAAGTGGTTTAAAATAAAAACATCCCAGTCAGGATATTTTCACAAAAAAGTTAAATTGAAATACACAAAATTTAAACACTTTAAAAATTGCCACCAAAATCAAATAAATACAAACTCAGTGCTTTTCAAACTGACAAACATGAAGACAAACACATTGAAAATCAGAAAATGAAAACTACAGACATTCTAATCATTTGTTATGAGACTAGAAATTTAGTTGCACCAATAAACAATTAAGATCTATAAGAAGCAGAACATGTGTGTATTGCATATCAAACAGAATCTGAGTAATGACCAGAGATCAACTTGTGGTACTGGAGACTATATGATAGGGGGAGGGAGAGTAGGAAACGGGGAGTAGGGTCTTAAATAGGGACAGAGGAAAGCTGCAGTATTAAATTACATAGCACTAATATAGCACTCATCAACAAAGCAAACAAAATCACAATATCCTCCAAATCTTAAGGATTTGTCAATTCAACAGCAACACAAGTTAAAGAAAAAGAAAACACTCCATCTCAATCTGATTATTGATCAATTGTCAACATGTGGGAGAAAAAAAATTGCACATCAACATCATAAATAGCATGGTATTAAAGGGAGACTACTGACTAGGGAATCTGATTATAAAAATATATCTTATCAAGTAATACCAGTGTTTTTGATTCTTGGGGATATTGTCTCTCAGAATACTGTAAAAACATGCAGCGGCAGTTGACCAATTATACATATTAGTTATACTACAGTGCTGCTAATTCCATTATTAAAAATTACAAGGTACTAATTAAATGATAAATTGCTGTGGTTAATTTAGACAGAACTAAATAAATAGGACCTGAACACTACAGAGATATATAAGATATGTAAGACTGCTCCAAGCAGCTCTGGATATTGATAAATTCACTAAGTTTTTAGTATTAACTCTGAGCAACATTTTTTGTAGCAGTATAGTAAAAAGTTTCGACAGTACACCTGTCAGTTTGTTAAATAGTATTGGATATGATAAACAGTGGGTATGGCCAGCTACAATTACAAACAATAAGTGTCATCTCTATTCATGCAAAAAATGCCAGTATTTGGACTAACCAACTTATCATAACCAACTTATCATATTTGTTTTTTGACACCTGTCAGTTTGTTAAATAGTATTGGATATGATAAACAGTGGGTATGGCCATTAATTCAGCTACATTTACAAACAATACGTGTCATCTCTATTCATGCAAAAAATGCCAGTATTTGGACTAACCAACTTATCATAACCAACTTATCATATTTGTTTTTTTTTCTTAGTAAGCACTATCTGCTGATAAAACAGCCTACTCAAGTCCTGGTTAAAATTACTCATTTTGAGCCCAATCTTTGATTGCTATATTATAGGCACATTTTTCTAAGCCCTTCTTCACTACAAGAACTATTTACATTTTCATTTGAAGCACACAGTATAAAAATATACAAGCATCATTGCTAGAATTACAAATTCAATGTACAATATTGATCAAATACAATGAAAACACACAACCAACAACAATAAATATGACTGTGAATTGTAAGCACTGGAATGATACCTTTTTCTAATGTTATTTTCTTTGTAAACAATTGTCACAAGACTGCATATCACATTTAATAAATTGAGAAAAAAAATCATAATAGGGATTGGTCAACATGACATGAATTTTGTGCAGAAAAATGAGATTCAAATAAAGCAGGATAAAATTGTTTTTTTTGAATAATTTGTCAACGAAACAAAATATGCATCAACCAAATACAATTATCACAGAACAGTCATGGTTTGAAAAAATAACAACTGCAAAATTTCTGCCATTTGATGTCTACCACCTACAACATGTGTAGGTTAGGGGACTGTTACACAATGAAAATTTGCTATGTACAAATTTCTCAGATCTGATATTAAATACAATTATAGTTTTTTCTTATACAACTTGTGTAATTGGTATATAAAAATCTCTTGTAATTAAAATTATGCTTCATTACAACAATTATATCTTTTTTAAATTTACATGTAACTTTCATAACAAAGCTGAAATTTCAACACAAAGTAAGGTGATACAAGTATCTGAAAGTGGGGAAACAATATCATTATCTGAACTAACTACACTCATGTAATATTACATTCACAGAGTACATTGTATATTCCTGATAATTCATTTAGTAATATATCAAATATAATGATAATACAATATTAAGTAATGCTAATTGGAACTAATCATATACCCATGAATTGAAAAGAGGAAGATCATCAAGGTACCACCAGTAATTCATAATTAAGTATTCAAAGTCCTATTTGACTTAGAATCAAAGAGAAAAGTATGATATGTAAAATTCATTGTTACTGATAAATACATCATTTTCATTAACTATTTAATCAATCAATTCATTCACCAATGTGAACTCAACCAAGAAAATCAAACAATCATCACATTATGAAAGAGTTTGTACATATACTGCAAATGCAAGCAGTTCCTTTGTTAAATTCAAACACCAAAAAAGAGGAAATTATAAGCATTGCTGGTGCAGAACTTAACCTTGGTTTGACAGAGGGTGAATCACCATTGTAAGTAGCACCTATCAGATTATCACTCTCAAATTTGACTTATGGTCACCCTCATGTTTAATAATACCTAATACAAGTCCTTCATTCATATTTTATACAACCACTAATACATATTGTGGATATAACTCATATAAATCATTGTCCAACACTTTGAACATTACCTTGGAATAAAATATTGGAGATACGTGTACAAAAAAATCTATTCTTTAAACTTTTCAATGCAAACAAGTTTAGGGCGATTTAATTTATTTCAAGAATTCAGATTAAGTCCATCTATTCTGCCATTTTGAGTTGAGAGACAACTACTGGTAAATATGCATTCTTATATAAGAAGGCATCCTCCACTTTTGTGTTGATTTAACACAAGATAATACATACATGTAGAAAAATTACCTTTTCTCTATCCAATACATCATATAATAAACAGGCAGCTTCTAATCTACAGGCATGATAGAACAGTGCTAATAAATGCTATATCTATGAACCATGTTTAAAAGCTAACAATAATAATAATGACACAAAAAGCAGAAATAAAGACTGGCACAAAAACTCTCTGACTCCTTGACAGCAGTAATTCTCCTGCCTTCCCTGATGTTTATTTATCCTCTGCCTTGGCCTTACTCTCTGTGTTCTCCGTGTCCTCCGTCCCATCCTGAAGCTCAATGACATTCTGTTGTGACACATAGGCAGGGAATCCATCCTTGGTGATTTCTGTTTTGATCTCGAACCCAAGAGAATCCAGAGGGGCATTATCTTTGTCAGCCATTTGTAGAGCACACCAGTTCGCTGTTCTTGCCTTCCTACATAGAGTGGTTAGCTCTCCGATACTGGCTGCTAAAGCTAGGACATCTATAAAATAAAAGCAGGAATAACCAATGCTACAATGCACCAAATTCTAACCATACATTTCTATTTAATACATCTTGATCTAAACACATGTATTTAATCAACTAAATTTTGGTCATACAAAAACTATGAATGTGCACATACATCTACTTGACAGGATATCAGTTTACTGAGAGGAAAACTCTAGAGATTGTTTTAAAGTTAAAGATACATCAGACTAAAATTCAAATTTGACAAATGGCTACCTTTGTCCTCCTGGTGGCGGTTTCCTACATTCCTGTGGCGGTTTGTGGCGTTTACTATCTCTTCCTTGCGGCGGGCCTGAACTTTACGAATTCCTTCTAGCCACCTCTCCAATGCTGAGTGAATGTTTGGATGTAACACAAAATTCCGCAACTTCTCCATTTTGTCCACCAGGGTTATTATCTGTAATAACAAACATTGATTTTTCACTTTTTCTTGCATTTTAAATTTTTTTATCAATACCTTATATAAGGAAAACTTAGATTCTAAAAACTTTAAATGTTGACTGAAGAGTCTCTTGTTTTTGATTTTTAAGATTTTTACTCTGAAGACAACCTACCCTGGCATGTTCCTTGAATGAGTCAACAATCAGACGATCTACACGTGAAGGGTTGGAGGGAAGGCGTGGAACTACAATGTTGTTAGTGCTGGACACCTTTTTACCAGGGTTCTGCCTTGCCAACTCTGCTTCTGTCTGTTTAAACATTCAGAAATAGTCATGGTTATGAAGCTTTTTAAAAATTAGCACTCTTACATACCGGGGTATATATCTTAGTAATATTCATATTGAATGATGCACTTCTTAAAAGTAAGACAATCTTCATATTGTACACTTCTCAAAAATAGTCAATCAAATACAAATTTCTCTAACCTTTTTACGTTCTCTCTCAATGTTTCTGAATTGATCATAACACTCCTCCAACTTGAGGTGAAGTTCATTTGATGGACCACTTCTCCTAAAAGAGCAAAAACAATCATATTACATGTATCGAAGTACAACTAAATATCTCATACACACTAAATAGCAGACTCTTCAGGTCAAAGAGAGGACAATGTACCTTGGGTTTCTGATATTGGGTATAACCTGATGAATCCCTGGATAGATATAAGGGACGTCCAAATACATCTCTGGGGCCAACATGGGGGGAATCAGTCTGCCATAGGGGTCCACATGGTAGTACTCAAAGGCCTCACTAGGTAAGGCACCAGAGGGGGCAAGGAAGTGTGGAGGGGCAATAAAGTTTGGCAGGTATTTAACAAATGCTGGATGGTGTGGTTGTGCCACAGTACCTAATTAAAAGACAAAGAAATGTTAAATATACAGAGTTTGACTGTTCTGTTAAAAATCTGTTACTTTAAAAAAAAATTACCTGGTATAATAATTTTTCTTAAAGTTATTCTGGTAATTTCTTCGATTTATACCCATTGAATCTAATTCTACATAGTTAAACTAAACCTTTAAAACTGAGTATTTTTCTTCAAAATGCATCATACATGCACAAACTACACATCATTTACCTAGTGTTTGAAAGTCTTGCATTGACAGGTTATCCCTGGAGAGTCGCTTGTGGTAGAGAGGGGGGTTGGCTGAGGAGTCACCATAGCTGGTGGGTGTCAGACTGTGAAGAGTGACTGGGTGTGACTTGTCCGTCATCTCATGTGAGTATTTGACTTCGGGGTTGGCTGGTGTAGGGCTGGGGAGGGTCATTTTGGCCACTTTCTGCCTAAAAGCCTGGGAGATGTGAGCATTAGGTCTCCCTGGCTGAGATTTATCCCCGGGCAACACAGACTGGTAGGAAACAGGCAACTGGGAAATCTCCTGTACATAATACAACACAATGATTAAGAAAAACAGATCTTACATGATTTCTACTCAAACTTCATTTTTGTTTGAAAATAAATACTTTCGAATTTTCAGTGACAGTGTTTTACATCCTTAGCATCACTGATAAACAGCATCCATATATATACATCCAAAATTGATCGAAGTATGATTAACAGTACATGTACTGTAAATATTTTAAGCTGAGAGGTCAACAAAGGAGAGCATAAACTCTACATTATTTCTTTTGTTTTTAAAACAATGATTTTTTCCTTTAATAAGACACAACACCTAATAAAGAATTTACAATCTTGATAATCTCAGAAATCTTAGCAAAATCAAATTTAATGAAAAATTATTTCTAAGGGTGGTGTATTTCTAGACTTGCCAAGTTGACTTTCATAAGTTGACTTCATTTGTACATAAAACTCCTGGTTTTCAGAACCATTCTGCCTAAATACATGTAAAGTAATATTAGTATGATGCAATTTTCAATTACATAATTCAAACTCTCACCTGTGGCCTGATTTGAGGTTTGGGTTGCACACTAAATCCCTGTGCACTTGTGACTGGAGACAAGGTATACTTGTCAAAAGCCTGGTAGTTGTTTCCGTTCAGTGATACAGGAGTGCTTTGTCCTGAAGCAGTACATCCCTGGTAACCCAAAGCATTATGGGTGCTGACTCTAATTGGCTGCAGTACATTCTTACTGTCCCCTGTCTCGATTGGCTGAAACCTCTGACTACAATTTGCAACTCCTGCATGCAACAAATTTCCCTGTTCATTGGAGCTTAAAGGCTTCATGTCTGAGGTTCTTGGAGAATTCAATGCATCTGATTTCAAGTTATGATTTCTGCTAGGTGGAAAAGCCAAAGGTGGGGGCACTTCTGGGGGAAACTTTGGAAGTTCAGTCTTGTCAAAATTTCCCTGTGGTAAGTTCTGAGTCTTGGCATACTGAGAATAATTTCCTGGTTGTGTGAAGTTAGATGTCATAGATTGGCTGTTGAGATAATGCTGGTTGTCAAATGGAGGCCACTGGGGGCAGGTGTGAGATTCCTTCCCTGATATGCTTTGCTGAGACAGATTTTTGGTCTGAGGAGGAGGAGGAGGGGCTGTGTGCATGGTCTTCATGTCGTACATGCTCAAGAAAGCTTCCGTTAAGTGATTGTCCAGATATGCCGGATTTTTCAGGCTTTTCTTGGACTGTTCTATCATAAAGGACTGGAGCAGTTCCAGGTCGGGTCCGTCTGTTTTGGCTGGCAGTGATTCTAGATCCTCTAGGGAGATGTCTGAGCTGAAGTCTGACAGGTTATTGTTGATGTTGGACAGGTCTGGGTTACTAGGAAGGCTGAAGTCAAACCTGTTGTCCTGGGCCTTTGGTGGCATCTCATCTGTCACTGCAGACCAGGCACTGCCAGGGGTGGAGGGGACACTCAGAGAACTGAAATATATTTGCAACGATCCGTTAATTAAAAATTCCTTTGCCTCATAAAAGAAAACAAGATATGTTTGTGACACAATGAAGTTTTGTCCCAGGGCATACTTTTGTGAAATATGAAAGTATAAATATCAACCATTCAAAAGTTAAGGTAAACTTTTTGCTGACAAAGATAGAGATTTTCAGATAGATGCCCTTTATCTCCAATTACAGGGGCAAAAATTTATCTTAACAAGTATTACTATTTGGTCAATTCAAATTAATTAAATGCACTTATTTTAAATAATGGACTGGATAAAAAATCATATGTGTGTTAATCATTGCATGTGCCTTTATCTTATATATGCTTACCCATTACTTCCTTGGCTGAATGAAAGCTTCAGATTTTTCAGATTTTGATTAAATGCATAAAGGGAGCTGTCATCTTCTAATATCTGGGACACAATGTCATCAAACTTTGAGAACTTGTCTCCATTAGCATTGACATCAAACCTAAAGATAGCGATCAATATATTAAATATGTGTTACATTAATACTTCATTTATAAATATTTCACATATCTATCAGAACAATACATCACATTATTAAAGTTCATTACATTCGAGATTAATCTACAAACTTTTTTATAATTCTGTTTTTGATCATTATTCAATTATCTATAATATTATATCAGGAAGTATTTCATAGGGCTAATCAATAACAGAACAACTCCCCTTGGAGACCTAAGAATTGTTTACGCTAATGAAATATGGAAAGCAAAATCAAGGAAAGTCATCAGCACTCATAATTTTCTGACAATTGATAAATCAATATTCTTTTTTTTTTTTATATTTGACATGTATCATGCTAGTCATAGAGAGAAAAAAATATCCTAAGATTGGTTAGACTACATTGTTTACCTCTCACAATAGTTGACCTGGTCAAAGAAGCCTGAGTCCATCTGATTAAATGTGGGGTTCATGGGATTCCCCTCCCCACCCTCCTTCTTGTTCTTCCAGTACAGGTCAAAGTTCCCCTTCTCTGTGACCCCACCTGTTGAGCTGCCTTGAAAATGTCTCTGGTTGAAAGTTGCCACATCACACATGTTGAAGTTCTTACCATAAGTTTCCTGTAAGTTCAGTAAATCAAATTAATAATGATACTGAATTTTAGAATTTAAAAGTGCAAGTAATGAACCTTTGAGTGAAATACCAGTGGTACACCCAAATTGAGATGCAGCCCATGCTTGACAGTTATAATCAACAATTCTATGACCAACCCAAGAACATATTCTCACTCATGTGCACAAAAGCATGCACCAAAACATTAAATTATCCATGTAAACTTAGATAATTTGTTAGTACTTTAATTTTAAACCTCCTAGGTTCATAACACGTGCTATTAAAGTTTTTAAAAATTTGGAAAAATTTGACCTTTCGTGAAAAATCAAGGGCAAAAAAATACATATACATTCTGTGGTTACTTATTTTTTTTTTTATATATATATCCAGCTTACATCTTTTTAGAGTTCTCAACTAAACCCATAAACATATTTCAAGAATGATTAATTTTTTCCAATATTTTTGGTCATTTTATATGTATTTAACAAGTCATTCTCAAGTCAATTCAAAAACACCCTGAGTTGGGCATAAAATATCAAACTGAAATATTAGACTTTTAAGACTTTAGTGAAGGCTTTCCTGAACTTAACTGGCTTAAAAGCAATATGCAAATGAAATGATTTGGGCCATGGATATTAGTCTGGATAGCTTAAAAGGTAGAGTACCTGACTAATGATACAGGAGTCCTGGGTTCAATTCATTTCCTGGTCCAGCAATAAATTTCTACTTTCCCACAAAATATTGTGATGTTCCAGATCATAGAAGTGATAAGTAAAAGACCTGCCAGGGAAAAGCCTGACTTGGTGTCTAAAGGGGCTAAAGACAATTAAAGAAGGGAGGAATGTGATGGTTTGGCCCATAGATATTGGCCTAAGTAGATCAGTCGGTAGAGCACCAAACTAGTGTTGTAGGGATCTTAGGTTTGATTCCCAGGTCCAGCAATACATTTTCCCCTTTGATTTTAGAGATTTGGTACTATTTACCATCCCTAGACCTGCAGGTGAAAGTCCTTTTGAAGCAAATACAATTTTGACCATTTACGGAGGTAGGATATATTGGTTTGGGCCGAGGTGTAACATCCTGCTGTACATTATCATATTGACCAAAACCATGCCTTATATAAATGTATCATCCATTCACCCTCCTTCAAGGGCATATGATTTCAGCCTTAAGTGATACTTCCAAAAATGTCAATTTTTAGCTTTGGTGTCCAGTAAATGAACTTATTTAAAATCTATTTTTAACATCTTTTTTTTCAAAAGAAAAACTTTGAACCCTGTCTGGTCCATTGCTTTTACTGGACTGAACATCAATATTTTACTAACCCAGTTATGTTAAAAACCAAATAATATATCCCACTTCCTATTTATAAAGGCCATTCTGAAGCAAATGTCAAAACCCAGAAAAATTTAACTAAACTTCCTTTTCATAAAGGTCTATCAGTGAATTTTAAATTTGAAACAATTAGTTATCAGTTTTAACAGACAGTACACAAAAAATGTCTTCAGCACATGTTCTAATTACAAGAAAATTATCAGGCTATTTGAAATCTTGCCAGAAATTGATACAGCTAAAAGTTCAGTATAACACATCCTTGGATTTTATGTATATTTGTCTTTTTTTATCAATATCATCAACAAAGATTATCTTAATATAAAATTCAGTGATCAATTTGTATTGTGGATTATCAATATTATGAATATACCCAGCCTTTATAACATTTCATTTGCATCTAAATAATCTAGGCCTATTTCCTGCAAATCTGTCTTTTTCTAATGAGACTCTTTTTTTCAAACGTCAACGTAGATTTATAAGTATCCATGTGTTATTTATATTTATCAGTGAGTTTTTATTATTGTATTATCACGTGTGTACCTAAAATATATTGTCAACAAAAAATGGCTGTAATCAACAAACCGTTACGGCATGGCGGTGAAACAAAATATCAAACAATGCATCCGGCTTTCAGGTAAAATCCTACTACATTTCTTTCAAAATGTCGAATAAGGAAAAACCATGACATAAATTGTTATTTATGTTACCGGTCATTATTTCGTCATGTCATCATGGTTCCATGTATCGGTCGCAGGCATGTCTGCTGCATGCACCGGTGTTCGATATCGTTTCATAAGCCAAGTACAAACCAGTGCCAGTATTATTCAATAAGAATAATGAATATTACAAATAAATCATTACATTTTTCATTCGACATATATTTACATAATTTCTTCTCATTTTTTTATTTTCTATTTTTAAGCATTTGTAGTCACAACAGAAAGAAAAGGAAGTGGAGCATACGACATGCATTCTATGCAGTTTCCATGAAAAATCTGATATAAAACCTAAATATTCCGACAACTCAGTCAATTTTTGCTTACCTTTAAAGTTTATCTTATGATGTCAAACAATTGTTGCTTCGTTATATTACTTTTTCACCGTAATTCCTCTCTGATCAACTGCGCCATTGACTTTCATGTTGCTTTGTGTATGCTAATCAGCTGTTACCGACAACTCCCGCTTACAAAACAGCGCCACCTATGATTTTTTTTTTTAGTCATTTACTTTGCGCATGTTTAAATTTTCTTTTTATTGAAGAAACTATTTGAACGATGGCTTATATTTGTCCCTCGCTTTTGCAAAAACACAGGGGCATTAATTCTCAAATCGCTTCTCAGTAACTTTTATGAATATTTCACTTTTTATTTAGGCTAATAGGCTACCATGACTTTTGACCTCATGACATTAAAAGTTAAAGTATGACAGGTGTGTATTGTGAATAAGAGAAAGGAATAGAGCTTTTTAAGAATTTTGATTTTTTGCCCCATCCCCCAGGTACATGTGACAAGTCCTTTTTGAACTCTTAACCTGACCTGAAAATTTGATATCCTATATATACTATCTACCATTAATTTTTAAACATAGGGTTTTCATAGGAGCATCATTTGTGCATGGCATCTTAGAATAAGACGGTATTTCTCAACATATGACCTCGATATTTGACCTTCTTAAAAAAATTACCTTGACCCTATTTTTGTGCATGGCAAGAAAAGACTTTATTAGCCCCTTCACGATCTCTTTTGCAGGCCAAATTAATAACTTTTGGCGAAGTTTTTGTTGATAGATAATTAAATGATGTATAAGACAATATACTTTTACATCATATTTCGCCAAAGTATAGCATTTTGCCCTGCAAAAGAGTAGTACCGCAGTTATCGTGAAAGGGTCTATTTAGGTCTCCTGAGTCTATCTTTAATTTTTTTTTTGGTCTTGAACATCATATTGAATATTTTCATCTTCTTTGACCTTTATGAACCAATTAGGAGCAATTTGGGCATAAAATATCTTTGGGTGAAGGGAACAAAAATTCTATGCCCCTCCCCTCTGGCCTGAGGGATGAGTCATAAATACAGTGTATAATCAAGCAGTTAAGCTGCTTATATGATTGTAATAAACACTGACCCCTTATAAAATTTAGGAAATTGATAGTTCACAGGAGTTTTGGTGTCAGTGTGTGGCTCAATTGCTTAATATAATATTGAAAATGCATTTTCCTCACAACTTAAGTGCATTAGGCCCTATACTATGATCTACAAGAGTGCCTTTTCCCAAATTGTAAAATTATAATGACCCAGGGGTCAGGGAGTTCAATAACCCTTTATCACATTATTCAAATGACCCGATGAAGCATTGTGATTTGCCATAGACAAGATTTTTCAATTGAGACTAATTTTCTTTAACATTAAAAACTTTAAAAAACTATTCTGTTGTGTGAATGTGTGAATACATTTCTCAAGTCTGAGAAACCAATATTCATAGACAATTTTAGGAAAATAGAATTTTTTTTCTTTTACCATAAAACATTTATTAACAGTCATCTCACTGTGAAAGAATCTTCTAAAACAACTGTGATTCACACTTTGTTTATTAAACCTTCATTTAAGAATCTACAATACAAAATTTTTACATAAATCTAAATACTGCACATTCATGATAGATATTTTCATATATAAAGATAAGTCATCAACTTTTTTATATATTACATGTAATTAAAAAACTATACATACATATAAACCACATCACATAAGAAAATAAAACTTCTCTTTTAAAACAATAAAAACAAGAGCTCTAATATTTGAATCAAACAAGATTTTTTTTCTGCTAGTATCACATATGAAACAAGAGGCCCAGGGGCCACAGCGCTCACCTGAGCACATCGGGCTTGAATTTAACCCCCCCCCCCAAGGCATTCATCATTTGAACAAACTAGAATCTACACTACCCGAGGATGATTCAATATAAATATCACTAGTCATAGCGTTGAAGTACTTGAAAAGAAGATTTCAAAAGATTTCCCTATATATCCCTATGTAAAATTTGGGTCGGCCATTTTGGCTCCACCCTAGCTCTGGGGGTCATGATTTGAACAAATTTGAATCTAAACTACCTGAGGATGATTCCACATGAGTTTCATCTTTCCTGGCCCAGTGGTTCTTGAGAAGAAGATTTTAAAAGATCTTTCCTATATATTCCTATGTAAAACTTGGGTCGGCCATTTTGGCCCCACCCTAGCCAGGGGGTCATGATTTGAACAAACTTGAATCTACACTACCTGAGAATGATTCCACATGAGTTCCATCTTTCCTGGCCCAGTGGTTCTTGAGAAGAAGATTTTTAAAGATTTTCCTATATATTCCTATGTAAAACTTGGGTCAGCCATTTTGGCCCCACCCTAGCCCCGGGGGTCATGATTTGAACAAACTTGAATCTAAACTACCTGAGGATGATTCCATATGAGTTCCATCTTTCCTGGCCCAGTGGTTCTTAAGAAGAAGATTTTTTAAAAATGCCATTAATTTTTTTCTAATTCATAATTATCTCCCCTTGGAAAAGGGCGTGGCCCTTCATTTGAACAAACTTGAATCCCCTTCACCCAAGGATACTTTGTGCCAAGTTTGATTGAAATTGGCCCAGCGGTTCTTGAGAAGAAGTCGAAAATGTGAAAAGTTTACAGACAGACGGACAGACAGACAGACGGACAGACAGACGCCGGATAAAATGTGATCAGAAAAGCTCACTTGAGCCTTCGGCTCAGGTGAGCTAAAAAGGTGGTACATGTATCATAGTAGTATAGCAAATAGTGTTTCAAGGTAGTAATGAGAGTACCAGTAAATCATCCATAATTCACAGTATAACAAACATAAAACACCTATGTGAATAAAATTCTGAGTAATCTGATCAGGACGGTTTGAGAAACACCGGGAATCCATACACCACCGGGGCAGCCCCGATCAGGTGCGGTAGGCGACACGCCGCCCTGGCCTTTGGGATCACGTCTAGGAGAGATCTGGGATCCGTGGTGGCTTCCTCTGACAGCCAGGAGGACAGCAGACAGGCCAGGAATCTGTCAATATCCTTATCTGTCACATCCCAAAGGTTAGCCACCATACAAGGACTGAAACAGAAAATCTCAGTTTGTTGACTATCAGTGCCTTCTGGTAATGCACAGTTATTCAGATCCAGCAAAGCAATCATTGGACAAAAATTAACAGTATAAATAAAAAATAATACTGGATTGATATGATTTTTCTTGATGCCAGGAAAAAAAAAATTCATAATAAAAATGAATAAAGAGACATATTTTGTACCTCTAAACATTAATTTTTTGAGATCATGTTTAATTTCCTTTCCCCCATTAATCATTTGTTTGGATTTTAGATTCTTACCATCCTGCCATGAAGTAGTTGAGCATAAACCCTGAGGCCTCCAGATGACCAGTGGCCTTTAGTCTACCACTGCTGCATCCCATCAAAATGGTCGCTGCCCGGCAGTCCAGACTGGCAAGGTCACTCCCACCAAGGTAAGCCCCACCGGTACCATGACCACAATACCTGTAAATAGAGAGGCCCATTGGCCACAATGCTCATCTGAATTAAGTCACTATTCCTATTGGGACTCTGCTCTACTCCTAGCAGCCATGATTTGAGCAAACTTGAATCTATATTTCTAAAGATGCTATCATATAAATTCAACTTTTAGTGGCTTTTCTATTCTTGAGAGGAAGGTTTTTTCCCTAGATATATTCTTATTTAAAACTTTAATTTGTTTTGTGGACCAAACAGCTCCCAGTGGTTATGATCTGAGCAAACTTGAATCTTTGCTATGTATTGATTTGAAGCTTTCATACATCTTTTCCGGTCCAGTGGGTCTTGAGATTTTTAAATTGTAAGCATTAAATTTTCACTAATTCCTATCTCCCCTTGAAAGAGGCATGGCCTTCATGTGATCAACTTGGATCTCTTTCACCCAAAAATACTTTGTGCCAAGTTGATTTGAAATTGGCCCAGTGGTACTGGAGGAGAAGATGGAATTGTGAAATTATTACAATGATCACACTTTTTTTATGCTAACGACTATAACAGACAAATTTTGATCAGAAAAGGCTCATTTGAGTCTTTGGATTAGGTTAGCTAAAACTCAATCAAATTTTTACAGGCTTGTTTCTTCTTTTAAAGAAATCAACAAACTAAACTGTTCTTAATAAAAATATTTTTACAATATGACTGAAATGACAAAACTTTTTCTTTTCTTTTTTCCCATGTTGTTTCCAAAGGAGAATCATACTAACATTATATAAAACAGTGAACTCACAGGAAGAGGTCCTTGTTCTGGAGAGCTCCAGTGTACTCCGTCTCTGTGGGTTTCCTGTTTATTATCCCCTCCCAGCTCTTCTGTCTGAAAGTCACATAATCATCGAGATCTTTACAAATAATGTACATGAATGATAATTACTGGCCCTACTGCTCAGATTATTAATTACATGTATCAAGTACATAAATATTTTAGTACCAGGGGTTCTCCAAAGTAAAGCACCTTGGATCTGAGGCATTCATAAAAGTACAATAAATCAAGAAATAGAAAGGAATAATAAATTGACTTACTTTGAGAACCAGTCTTGGAAGGTTTCCTGAGTGGAGGCCAAGTTACTGTCTGGATTCAGGACATAGAATACACTCTGTTTATCAATGCCTGTATGTAGAATGGAACTCTTTTGGGAATTGAGGTAGGTAAGCTGCGAGTGAAGATGATACAGTGACGGCATCCTTGAAATACTAGTGCTGGCCAGTGATGGAACACTTTCCCAGGGAAGATGTTGAACTGACTACAAAAGATTTTTTTTCTAAGTAAACAATCATGAAATATCTAGAAATAAAAGCATCAAGAATTGTTTTTCAGTGTTCAGAGAGTCTACAAGTGCAATAAATTTACTCACATCACATATTTAATAATCGAGCATACTTTCAATGAAAATAAAAGGACTGTGAATCAAGTATCAATCATTAATCAATATACATTTACTTGTATAAACAAGAGATGTTTGTAAAACACTTATGCCCCCTCTCCCCAAATTAGAATTTTTATAAGTCCAAGGGGGCATAACTCTGTCAAATATGGTGCAACCCTACCCAAAAAACAACTAGGCCTAGATATTTATCTGATTAATCTGTATACTAAATTTCATTTCAGTATGTGCAACCTCTGCAAAGAAAATGAACGGTAACTGTAAATAATTGGAATTTTTCTAAGTCCAAGGGGCATAACTCTGTCAAAAATGGTGCGATTGTACCCAAAACAGAACTTGACCTAGATATTCATCTGAAAAATCTGTATACTAAATTTCATTTCAGTACGTGCAACCTCTCTGAAGAAAATGAACGGAAACTGCAAATAATTGGAATTTTTTTAAGTCCAAGGGGGATAACTCTGTCAAAAATCAAACGCAATCGCAACAATTGTGAAGAAAATGAAAGGAAACTAAATGGACAGACATACCAACCAACCGACAGACAGCAGCAAAGCAATATGCCCCCCTTCTTCAAAGTGGGGCATTAATATGTGGAAATCTACCAAAGATTATGTTTACATGTAAAAGTGTGCATAAAATAAGAATTCTATAATACAAAGGTATTCTAAACAATAAAATGTATGCTGCATTACTTAAAAAAAAAAATTTCACATTAAGCCATATTATACCAATGTGACATCACGTTTGCATTTTACTAATGAATGCAATGAAAGGTTTATTTAGAGTATATAATAAATAACTGGTACCTTGTCAAGAATGAGAAATACATGTCCCTGAGAGCCGTTGAGATTGAGATCTCTGGTGTGTTTTCTGAATGAAGACAGGCAATTTTCAACTCCTGAACTAGATATTTTGTTTCCTAACAATTCATTGATTGCACTTTTAAAATCCTCGTCAGACAAAGTATCTTCACCTTCCACTAATCGCTGTGTGAAAGAAAGAAAAAATATTAATAGCAAAATAATAGGGGTGATTTTGGCTGTTCTTTGTCATCCATTTAATCCTTTCATGTTTCAATATCATATTACACTTCAGTTGATTTTTGCTTTGGTTTGTTTTTGCTTTATACTACTGAAATCAATGATACATAAAAATAAATCAAAAATTATTTAAAAGAACATAAAAAACATTAATTGTTATCAAAATACAGCATTCCTGTTAACTTGAAATTACCCATCTAATTGTTCACCTATATAATTTTATACCTGCATGATATTCTGAGGCAGTGTGGCTTTGGTCTCCTTGTAGATCTCCTCACACAGGTTCTGAGTTACATCAGCAGTAGAGATTCCAGCTGATGACACAGTTCCATGTATTAGACATCGCCAGTGACCCAGCCAGTATTTGTCCATATGTTGAAGCACATTCTAATGTAAAACATGAAATTAAAAATAAAATGAAATGCCCTTCAATGTGTAATGTAATTTTTATATCCATCTACACTACATGATTTTAAACTAAGACCAACTTTAAAATAATGTTTGTATGTCTCATGATGAAAAATTTGAGTCAGAAGATAGGAGGAATACTGTATAAGAGGAAATTTAAGCGAGACACAAATTTAGCGATTTCTACATAAGAATTGGTATTTTATTTTCAGCGAGACATAATTTTAGCGATTTTAAAATGCTAACTCAAGAAGCTATTACATATAATATCCAATTAATTTTTAGCGATATTCAAATTTAGCGATGTCAGTACCTTTGCTAATAATGCCAAAATTAAATCCTCGCTAAAAATTCTACTTCTACGGTATCTCTTTAACTGAAAATTTTCAAATCAATGCTGAATTTTGAAATTTCTTTTCCAGAATGCATAAAAAAAAATGTCTCCTTGAAGTTAAAAAAGTTTGGAGTCAGGCCACTTTAGAGAGGGCAATCAAACTAAATTTTTAAGATGACCTTTTGACACTCTAATAAATGGAAATGGAAAACCTTATAGGAGGGTTGATCAAAAAGTAATGTCACAACTTTGATAAAATCTCTACCCGTCGACGTAAAACAACAATTATAATGATGAAAGCTCCATTTATTTCAACTCAGACCTAAAAATTTCAATTCAACATGATTTATACTTTAAAAAATATCGGATTATATACAACGTGCGATTATGGTAGTCGCCGCACCTTAATAACATCATATGAAGGATACGAGCCGTCATACATTTAAACGCTTCCCTTTGTTTCATTAAAAATATTTGAGATTCATGAACACGTCCACAAATTTCACTTTCTTAAAGAAAACTTGGTACCCATCATACACTCAACTCTTTTCATAATTAATTTCTCTGTCAAAATTCTTTGAACAGTAGTAGGAAACCAACTTAAAATTTCATATATCGGTCTAACCGTCTGTCTTTTTTGACAATGTGACACACTATTGAATGTTTCTGTCTGCCCTTCCATCTTTCGGTCTTCCTGTTATCTGTTGAGCATTCAATGACGCATTACTCACCCAAAATCGCTGAAACCATCTAAATAAGTCTCTTATTTACATTCTTTCCTCTGTGGGTCTGACGTAACTGTCTCTAATAGCGAGTTCTCAATTTTGAGGCAAAAATGCATTACAATTAATTGTGCTGTTTTTTTTCTCCCATGTCAACATTTACTTTTTTATCAATGCATTGTAGTAAAACAACGATGTTTTTGATAAAAAATAGCAATGATGTCATATAATTCTCAACTTAAGACTAGAAAATTATGTAAAATTTTTCTTTTAAAATAATGGATGATTCTGCCCTTTTAAAAGATGATTTTTAATGTGTTTGTCTTTTTTATTCTGAATAAAAGTACACTTTGTTTTGTGATGTTCGGTTGTGACGCGGCGACACCTCCTTTGTTCTATGTTTTAAACATCTATAAAATAAATTCAGTTAAAGATTATTAAATGAAAAATTCAAGTTTAATTAGATTGATTTTTGTGCATCTTTTGGTACATTATATTTGATAATATGATGCCAAATATAAAAGATATGGACATTGTAACATTACTTTTGGATCAACCCTCGTAACTTTAGGTGGTATTCTACTATTTCAAGCCAGCCAACTACCATAGACAATCACAAAAGTATAAATTATTTAGTTGCTATAAAATGTTTAATAAGTAACACCTACCCTAAGTCTATCGTCCAGGTTCCAGCGATTCTGCCACCATTCTGTCTTGTCTGTTATCTTGATACTGCTGTGACTCTGCTCCATGATGTCTGTAAACTCAGACAAAACTCTTCTCCCCTGTAAAATTTACTCAAGGACTAAATATGAAATTAAGTGTTCTAAGGAACACATATTCCACACTTTAACAATATTTAGGATATAAAAGTAATGGAAGATGTTTAGAGGTCAAATGAACCTAAATTTTATCTGACACTTGAATAAGACAATATAATTTTTTATCAGTATAGAAGATATAGAGCCAATCTTGGTAACACAACAGTGTCTCTAAAAATGCAACTTTTTGAATACCCCACTATATGCTTTTTAGCCAATCAATTCAGGAATTTTTTTGATGCCTTTAATAAAAAAAATGCTCCCAGTGTAAGTAGGGGGACACAAATTAATGTGGATGTGTAAGCAAGGGCTAACAAATATCACATTTCTATAGACACCAGTAGACTTACATGGACAGTTTTAAATGCTGGTAGTCTAACAATCACTGGATCTTGGTCTTTTCTCATGCTGTTTAATAACATTTGGTCAGGAACTTGTGGGTTTGTAACCACAGAAACCTGACAAACTGTCCAGTCTAACAGAAAATACAATTATTAATTAAGAACATATTTGTTACAATGAAGCGCATTGAAGTGGTAAAATTTTCCATTCAGATGAAACATTCTGAGTCATGTTTTGAACGTCAATTATAACATAACGACAAAGTTTCTTTAAAAGCGAGAAAGAAATATTCGTCGTAATGTTTTAGGACACCCTACTTTCCGCGACAAGCAACATGAGTTAATGAGATGAAGATTTTTGAATAAGAAAGAGCTATATATAGAGCCACCGCTTGTGTAAAACACGCATTGCAATGAATTTGTACATAATTATGAATTTATCATGTTTATTGGAGTTACCATAACACATGTATCAGTTGAACACATGCTTACTCGGTGTTTATGTAGACCATCAATTTGATTGGCTATTATATTTATGGCATACCTGTTCTACAGGTATTTGATTGAATCATTTGACTGATTTTTCCATTCTTAAGAAATGGGCGTGTCTAAAGATAGCTCAAAACATTTCATCCAAACGGAAAATTTTACCACTTCAATGCGCTTCATTGTAACAAACTGCAGCTATTGTTGTTGATGAAAATCAATGTTGGAAATTTTTTTCTTTTCTTCTTTTATTTCTGTCTTACAACATGTACAAGCTCAAAGTTTCTTTTCAGTTTTGAATAAGCTTTAACAGTTTTAAATTCTGATACATGTACTTGTTTTAATCAACACATACCTTCTGGCAGCTCTCTTAAAATCTTCTGAAGATCCTCAGCAGATTTGTTAAACATCAGGTTCTTATAAATGGCATTTTTTATTTCACCCTCCTGTGCCCCACTCTTTTCATTTTGATCTGAGTCAGGAGTTGTCTCCTTTTTACATTTTCTAGAAAAACCAATCAATAAAGTTCTTCATAAGTACAGCAAAACTTGGTTATAACGAAGTCACTGGGACCTATGAAATTACTTCGCTATATCCTTAATTCGTTATAACCGTATAAGAAAATTCATTAATTTTATATAGCTGGGGATCCAAGATGACCTTGCTATATCCGTGAATTGCAATATCCATGTTCGTACTAAACGAGTTTAATGTAGTACACATTACAAACACTGTCAGATGATGAAGTTTTGCTTAACATACTCTAAAGATACATGTAGTACTATACTGTGAGGAAGCCAACAAAGTGATAGTTCCATTATACTACCAATTTAGGATATACTAAGTAAGCAATCTTTGTATAACATGAGCTTGAGTATGCCCTAATGACCTTGATGTCATGACCAACCCATAGGTCAAATCTTTGTATAAATCTAACCAGAAGTCTCTGTCGAGACTGAAGCTCTACTGGTTTGAACTTATAGCAAAGGAAGAGAAAGTACTTAAGCAGCTGGGATTTGAAACTTTACAACAGCAATAAAAAGAATAATGATCATTGATAAAGTCTCTTTATTTTCTTAGTGTAGTCTAATTGTGTGCCAAGTTATATTGAAATCAGACCAAAACTGTAGGAGGAGTAGCATTTTGAAACAATTTTACAGAATGATATTTCTATTTTTAGTAACCACGGCAACACCGTTCATCGAAATCAAAAACCGATACACAGATTTATGTATCTTAGTGTAGTCTACTTGTGTGCCAAGTTATACTTAAATCAGACCAAAACTGAAGGAGGAGTAGCATTTTGAAAGAATTTCACAGAAATTTCTATTTTTAGTAACCACGGCAACACCGTTCATCGAAATCAAAAACTGATACACAGATTTATGTATCTTAGTGTAGTCTACTTGTGTGCTAAGTTATATTGAAATTAGACCAAAACTGTAGGAGGAGTAGCATTTTGAAAAATTGTTTACAGACAGACGGACAGACAGACAGACAGACAGACGGATGCCGGACGCATTACTATCGCATAAGCTCTTCTGGTCTCTGACCAGTAGAGCTAAAAATGAGCATTCAATGTTTCTTTGTTGCTTTGCGATTGGATGGAGAGACAAATGGACTAGTTAATTTCTTGCTATACATAAAACCTTGAAAAGCAATTACATGTACATAAACTCATGCGACTGGAATCCAAGCTCTCACAATTTTATGTTTTATAAAATTTTTCATGCATTGAAAGAAATGAATTTGCATGAGTGACTTCTATTTACAGCTAACCATTCCTCTGACTGATTTTTACTACCTGATTTTCCTGCTGCAGTTGACCAGTGACTGATGTCTGAAGGTGACCACCATCCCTTCGGTCAGGTAATAGGCCGCCTTCAGGGGACAGGTGTCTATATACTGCAGAGCCAGCAGGTTACAGATAGAGGTGTACAGTCCAGTTGTGGGCAGGTGACGAGCTTGTTCAAAGGCCACCTCCAACATCCCTGTCAAATCCTCATCCCTTGGTGAATCAGCTGAAAATTTTAAAAAAAATGTTCTTCACTTTACAGGGTTTAAATCATAGGTACAGCTGTACAATCATGCACAAATTTTCATTCAATATGAATTCTGGGCATGCAGGACAATTAAGACTCAAAACCAAATTGTTACAAAAAAAAGGCTTCAACAGTTTATATCTCTTTTATACTAGTGACATGCCTTTCCTAGCATCCTTTGCAACTTTCCCTGGTGGAGCTGCCCTTCTCATTCTCTCCATGGTGAGCTGCATGTTCACTCTAGTGGTGGATCTAGGAATCTCTGTGGTGTCTTCACCTAACGATTGTTCCATGCTCTCTGCTGTATCTTGTTTGGAGGATTTTGTGACCCTTTTGCCTCGGCCTCTTCCCACCCTCTTTTCATCCCCACCTCGTGGAATCTCAATGGAATCATCTAAGACTTGTGCTATAAAAATGCAGTAATCATTGCCAAAATGAAGAACAATTTTAAACATGCACTGTTCCTTAATATACATAGTAATATACTATACCTTTTTCCAATTTTATCAACATTTCTTCTAAATATTTATCATCTATAAGTTCAGGTTTGGAGATGTGTATATCTTGAGATCTGGGCTGGTCCTCATCTGATTGACTTATGCCCTCATCTATGTCACAGTATCCTAATTGTCCAATCAGATCAACTGTCTCATCATTCTTCTCAGCTACTGCACTTCGTACTTTTTCTGCGGGCTGCCTCTTAACTCTAGTGTTAGTTCTCCTTGTACTTTTTCTCACAATCTTACTTTCCCCTGAATCCATTGGGTCCCCTTCATCAAAATCATAAACATCCTCCTTTGTCTGGTTGATTTCTCCACTATTAGAGCATTCACTTTGGACTTGTGTTTTGGTAGCTTTTCTTCTACCCCTACCCGATGTCTTGGCTGGTTCTGAGTCATCAGTTTTAGCTAGTCCCCCATTTGTTGCAGCTTTCCCCCTCCTTGATATGTTTTTCTTCTTAGGAACATTTTCCTTGTCTTCCTGTACAACTTGGTCCTGTTTTGTAGATTTTTTTTCTCTGGATGTGGAATTTTCCATTGTGACATCAACCGGTGTCAAGGATTTCTTGCATTTGGATGCAGAGGAATCCTTCTGTGTTTTAGACACTCTAGATCTGTTGACATATTTTGGTATTCTGGACTTCAGGTTGCTTTTTCCAGAAGCTGGAGTAGATTTTGCTGATAAACAAGTTCCTGGGTTACTTGGGGTCACAAAAGATTCACTGTTCTTACTTATAGGTATCTTAGAACCAGTTTCCTCTTCAGAATCAGAACTAAATACTAAGACTTTCTTACTGCATACACTGTAGGGAGTTTTTAGTACAAAGTCTGGAGTTGAAGAGACAGGGGTATTTGTAACTTCTTCTGTCAAACTTCCATTGGTGATACCCTGCTCTCTGTCCCTTTTTGTTGTACTCTGGTTGAGAGATTTAGTAGTACTTTGATTGACTGATTTACTTGTACTTTGGTTGATTGATTTAGTACTTTGGTTGACTGATTTAGCGCTGGTCTTTTTTCTTCTGGTCCCAGCTGCAGACTTCTTTGTGACTTCTGCTTCACTCTTTGTGACCTCTTCCTCATGACTAGTGGACAATGTTTCTGCTGAAGCTCCAGTAGCCTCCTCTTTTCTTTTCTTTCTCTGAGTTGCCCCTCTCCGTTTACTTGTTTTGGTCCCTGCCCTTGACTGGTTCATTGGTTCGTCCCATATGTCCTTAATCTCCAGTTTCTCAATATTCTCCACCAGCTCTTCCTCTGTAACTACTGACTGAATACCCTCCTCTGATTTACTGGAAATCTTCAGTGGGGATATTTCTTCTGGAGTAATGGAGACTTCCATTGGGGCAATGTCATCAAGAATATCAACATCTCCATCAGTGGAATCTGTTTTACTTGTCAAGCTTCTCATTAAACACATCTGGGCCTTGAAGACAGTGAACTTGTTCCGAATTAAATTAGCTACGAAGTCATTCCCACACTGGTTTTGGAATAAATCTTGAGCTTTTTGTATAACAGTCTCACATTTGTCGGTTTGTCCTACCATAAGACTGGTTTCAGCTATCAAAGACAGGCACTCTACATAGATATCTTTTAGTTCAGAATCATCTTGAAAAACACACTTTGGTAGCTCCTTAAGACCCTGTCTTACATTCCTTGGTTTCTGATTGATAAATGTCTCACATACATTGTTAATCTTGTCCAACGTATCACACTTCAAATTCTGCTGTACATAGACATTGAACTTGGCTGTGATGAGGGAGTAAGACAGAATGGCCAATTTAACTGTGTCATCTTCACAAAGGTCACAGGTCACATTGTCTATCAAGTGCTGCCAACATGGTGGAAATGAACAAAGATATGTATCTTGGTCTTCCTCTTTTTTCATTTCCTCATCAAAACCAAAACTCTCTGCTCTCTTCACTCTTGAACACTTTGACCTTGAATCCTTTGAAGATGTGTCAGCTGATTCCTGGCAGCCACTAAATACTTGCCATGTCTTTGTGAGACTTGAGGTAGCAGCTTCAAAATTTTCAGCAAGGATGTGGATCATTGAAAACTCAATCATGAACATTGAAGCCCTGTAGAATACAGTGGTCACATAAATGGGTTGTAAGCAAATGTAATGCAGTATATAACATTTTAATTTAAAAACAATGAGCAATTTTTTACAAACCATTTTGGTAGGCCCATGAAGTGAGCGGTGGTCCATCCCTCTTTGATGTGAAACTTGGCAGACCTGGTATCCCCCACCAGTCGCTCCAGCTGTCCCAGGTGATACAGGGATAACAGGTACTCCTGTATCACATCAAACTTCTCTGTGGTGTTCATTCCTATAACATAAAGCCTAACTTTACACTTGACTTCAGCACATATTGATGTATTATGCTCTAGCCTTGCCAAATTTTAAGTGTTTATTTTGAGAAATTCAACAGATTTAGGCAGGGTTAGAATTTTGCGAAATATAGAGTCAGACTGACAATCCATGTCTAACCCCTTACCCTTTGTATCAACTGTCCACTTTTCTTTGCCCAGTAGGAAGTAGATGACACTGACGTGGTACCTGTAGGCCTCGATGGCGTGGTCCAGACTGTACTCCTCTGACAACTCTCCTACGGACTGGTCAGTGGGCAGGGATGAAAACAACGACCAGTACCGCTTGACTATCCCGTTAGCCAGACACACATTTTTACTGAGACTTGGTTGTTCTTTTATCTTTTCGTTGATACTGTGAAGAAGTTCAAGCCCTTTTTGGATCTAAAATGTAAATAAAACAATCTTTTAGTTTAATGCACTGGTCACTACTATTTACTCAAAACTATTTATTCTAAAAAGAATTAACAGATGCATGTAATTGCATACTTTTTTAATTGCATGTTTGTTCCATTCAGTGTATACTGTAAACCAATTATAATTCGCAAAATCTTTTATTCACGATTCTTCAGTTTGAAATTCACCTACCATAACTCATTTTTGCGAATGAGGCAACATTCAGCATGAAAAGACAGGCAAATGGTGAAATTGGTTGCAATGAGAAATCTTTGCGAGTAAAAGAAGGTCAAGAAACTCATGAATACTGTAAAAGCACAAATATTCGTGGTGGATTAAATTTCGCTTATTTCGTTGTTAACAATTATCAACGAAATTAAATCCCACACGAAATTTTATATGACTATATACTGAATAGGATTATATTCAAAACAACGAAATTAAATGCCAACGAAACTATTTTTGATGACAAATCAACGAAATTTTATCCCCACGAAAATATGTGCTTCTACAGTATATCTTGCTAGTGAATTAAAAAATTGGTTTACCGTAGTAAAACCAATTTTCAGTAGAAAGTTTAAGTTTGCCTGTTTTGTATGAAGATAGTGCATCACACTAGCCATGACTGTCTGTAGATAACCATCGTCAAACGAGGTCTGTTGGTCCAGAACGGAAGGCAGGATTTGACTGGCCTGATGATGCATGCCGTGCAGCCCATAAATGTGAGATAAACGACACTTTATCACATTACATGTGGTTTCATCTTCCAAACAGTCACATACTTGTAAAGCTAGTAACAATACCCGCTGCTCCCTTTCAGACTGTAAAGTAAAAAATTCATTGAAATATTTTGTAGGGAAAATCCTCTCTGGATTGCTTGAATTATCTACTGTTTATTGACAAGTTTACTTTAAACTTTCAACATTTTTTTGACTGCAAATTTTTAAGGTGGAGATGATCAAAACAAACCACCACTAATTATGCATATCTTTGTTTGTAGTATACAGTCTTAAAATGTAATTCACCCACCTTTCTAGTGAGGCGTAGAATGGATGAACACAACATGAGTGATCTGTTACTGTTTTCTGTGTGTTCACTTGGTGGGACTTCTTCCCATAATTCCACAGCCTTGTCCAGATGTCTGATGATTTCCATCTCCATGGAGAATGTACACATCATATCAAACTCAAAAGCACTCCAGTTCTGAGGTTCATCTCCATTATCTACCACACTCTCCTCTGTCTTGGTCATCTTCTGGGAACTCGCTATCAGCTAGAGAGAAAAATATACATAGAACTGATTTATCAAAATTATGTTTTTTTGAATACATGTAATACATTAAATAATGTACATGTGAACATTTTGGAAATCTATGTGCCAAAGAGAAGTTTCTTCAATTTCACTCCAATAGATTCAGTTTTCATGAGTTTCACTGAAAGAAATCAAATGCATGTATTTTGCTATTGGTTGGTGACAAGTATCTGACCTGTTTACAGATGTTTTCATGTTTGAAAATAAAGGTCCAAAGCTGCACGTCAGCCAATATCAGCATTTCTTCTGGTTTGTTTATGGCCTCTAACAACTGCTCTGCTTCATTCAGGTATTCCTGTACTGGTCTATTGAATACAACAGCAAAAACATATTTCATGTTAAATCAGTTACTTCTCCATTTTGTTTGCTTATTTTATGTCCCTTAAAAAATTCAATTGTATGAGATGTTGGTTATTATCATAAATTTTCCTATGGTATACATGATGCATAAGTGTGATAAATATAATTTGTTAAGAAATTTCCAACAAGCTCTGGGATTGAATATTTAGGAAGGGGAAAAGAGTTCCTGTCCACAAGTACCTGTGATAGTTATCTAAAACTATCGACAACTTTGCTTTGAGAAACAAAAGTCAATGCACAATTTTTACCAAGGCACAATCTGTTAACATGACTGGAATTTAATAAGTTAGTGGAATTACCCTGTATTCAAAATGATCTTTCAAATAAATTTTGAATCAAGGCTATCAGAGATTCAACAGTTTTTCTGATCAATATCCCCCTACCTTTCCTGTTTCTCTGTGAAGCGTTCCCAGACCAGTTTACCCATCTCTAGCAGAGCCTCGGCTTTCTGAACAGGATGTTTGGCAGCTTGTTGTATTCTCCTCAAGAGAGATAACTCTGCCTCAGGGTACTTTTTACTTTACAAAACACAAGAATGTTGTATAAACCTTCGGATTCACAGGTATACATTTTTAATACCGTTGTATTTACAGGTACATGTATACATTTTTAATGATTTCAAGAAATAACTAAATACAATTCATTTAAAATGTACATGTACAGCTTACTCCACTTATATTGAACTCGCTTATTTTGAAATTCCGCTTATTTTGAAATAGAAATAAATCCCCCGTTTTTGCCTCTCATATTCTTTGCATTAAAATAACGGTTATATTGAAATCGGATATATTGAAATTTTGCTTATATTGAAGCCACTGATCGGTCCCCACAGGTGATAATGAGTTGTTTTCATAACGGTTATATTGAAGTACTCCCTGGCGGCTGTCGTTACGGTTGGTGACAGTAATCATGCCTGATTGACCAGTTAATATGCAAAGGTGTGAATAATGAAGTTTTCACCTTATGTGTTTTTATACTGCATGCTCATACGAAATAAAATTCTTCACTGAAAAATTCGTTATTTCCATGTATATAATACGGACATATCAAGACTAAACAGCTAAACGTTATATAGTAACCCCCACTGATCTAGGGGAAAAAAAACATAACTTTGAAATTAAATACGTACTGTAAATTGCAATTGATATGCCTAAATTCGAAATAACTAAGGGATTGACCCGAGTACACAGGTCTACGATGAACTACAAGCAGCGTTTAGCGGTACTCAACCGTTTATGTCCGGGTGAATTTTCTCCAAAACGTAATTAAATGCGATCGGGGAATAATAATGAGGTTGAAGATTGTCTTTTCAATGAAACAGAAATAAAAAAATATTTAAATTTTCAAGGACTCATATTCTGTGTAATCTGTTCACTGTTATAGATAAACGATGACAACATTAATTTGTTCGGGTTTGTTCTTCTTTATTTTAAATTGGGATTGAACTTGGAAAAATGGCGGCTTCATGGTTTCGCTTATATATTGAATTACGGATATATTGAAATAATCTGCATGGTCCCCTGAATTTCAATATATCCGAAGTAGGCTGTATATAAATTTTTTTATACCTTGCTACTGAGAAACACTTCAGTTCCATTTTTAAAATATCATAGGCATCCACAGTTCCTGGAAATTCCCTCATATTGTCCACAAAATATCTGTCAAATAAAAACATATATACAGTTTTAGTGAACAATTATTGTTAAACATGTTAAATCTATCATTTTTAATCAATGATTTTATCAGTAAAATTCTTTCATTCAACTAAATGTATGTTGTCCCAAAGAAAAACACTTATACAGTATGGCAAAGTTAAAAACATCAATGGTTTTAAACAGATACACATACCAAATATGAATTGATATTTTTCCTTTAAACAAACTTAATATAGAAGCATACTGATAGTCCATATTTTATTTTCTAAATATTTGACTACTTAAATGAAACTCAGAGCTGCCAACATTCTGAAATGAAAAATATTAAGGCGTGGTCCAGGGACTGCCTCAGGCGCTTCCGCTAAAAATGTTTTGTTAATTGGTATGCAATCGGAGCAATTTAAGGCACGTTTCCATTATTTTTTTCACTTAAAAACGTTGACATGAATGCGATCGCCCATCTTAAACTGAAACGATGATACAAGCAAGCAATGTAAGGATTATGAATATTTAATTATAATAGTTGAAACTGTAGACGACGAGTTATGAAAATTCCGGTATTCTAAACTTTGATCGAGGAAAACCGTAATCGGAAGAATATAGAGAGAAATCGTAAGGCGTATTTTGGACGCTAATTTCGTAAGACTTACGCCAAAATCGTAAGAATTGGCAGCTCTGGAAACTGCTTAAAGCATCCATATCACTAAACTCCAACTTTAAAAGCTTGATTCAAACATAAAGAGTTCCTGGATAATTAAACTGGAAGATAGAATTTAGAGGATCATTGGTGTATGTCTTATGATGTGCCCCTATAGTGCCTTATATGTTAGTAATGAGGACAGGTGCCCCTATAGTGCCCTATATGTCAGTGATCAAGACAGCTGCCCCTACAGTGCCTTGATTTATGATTAGGACATGTACCCCTATATTGTCCTATATGTCATTAATGAGAACAGGTGACCCCATAGTGCCTAATTCATCGTTGCAGAGGACAGGTGCCCCCATAGTGATTATGACCTGTGCTCCTATAATACCTGATATGTCATTTATTTGGATATGTGCCTTATATGTCTATATGTCAGTTATTAGGACATGTGCCCCTATAGTGCCTTATATGATGAGGACAGGTGTCCCTTCTATAGTGCCTAATATATCAGTGTTAAGGACAGTGCCCCTGGTGTCTAATACATCAGTGTTTAGCCAGATTACGACACATGCTCCTATAGAGCCTAATATATTAGTGATAAGGACATGTGCCCCTTTAGTGCCTTATATATTAGTGTTGAGGACATGTGCCCTTTTAGTGCCTTATATATCAGTATTGAGGACGTGTGCTCCTTTACTGCCTTATATATCAGTGTTGAGGACATGTGCTCCTTTACTGCCTTATATATCAGTGTTGAGGACATGTGCTCCTTTACTTCCTTATATGTCAGTTTTGAGGACATGTGCTCCTTTAGTGCCTTATATATCAGTGTTGAGGACATGTGCTTCTTTACTGCCTTATATGTCAGGGATAGGGACAGTGTTCTGATAGTGCCTTATATGTCAGGGATAGGGACAGTGTTCTGATAGTGACTTATATGTCAGGGATAGGGACAGTGTTCTGATAGTGCCTTATATGTAAGGGATAGGGACAGGTATTCTGATAGTGCCTTATATGTCAGGGATAGGGACAGGTGTTCTGATAGTGCCTTATATGTCAGGGATAGGGACAGGTGTTCTGATAGTGCCTTATATGTCAGGGATAGGGACAGGTGTTTTGATAGTGCCTTATATGTCAAATGATGAGGACATGTGCTCCTATAAAGCCTTACATCTCCATGATTTGTGTGTTTTCCACTCTAAGTTGCTGTCTTTTGATTCGACACCAGAACTCCACTGCTGCTGCTAAATGTGAGGGTTGTAACTCGACACTTCTTGTCAACTTCTGTAATACAGCATCAATGTCACCAAGCTTCCAATGTAGGTCTGCCAGCATTTCGTAAATCCCCAGCAAGTTAACCTGGCAATAAAAATTTAAGTTTGACAGACTGAACAGATACATGTATATCTAAGATACATGATATAACATTTTTATTTCAAGATTGTATTGAAATAGTCTTGATTGAATGAAAAAAAAAATAATATTGTAAAACCTGTTGCCTGCATCACAATATGACTGAAGTTAGAAAAGAGTTGGTACCGATGCTGGATGCTGTTGTTATAAATTTTGCAAAATATTAAATCATTTTTAGGGATTTTTTTCACACTTCATGTAAGGAAATGAAATAATATTGAATTAATTCAATAGCTGCCCAAGTTTTACTTGCAAAACTAGGTTGATACAGTTAGTGCTTACTGCTTAATGGTTTATAAAGCTTTAACTGTCCCAACCCAGGTTATAACTTAGATAGCTATACAATATCATATCAATATTCAATAGATAGAAGTAAAATACTCATTAGTTGTCATACAACATTGTTCAATTCATACATAAAGACTACATACTTCTTTAATGCGTTGTTCCTTGAGGTTGTCGTCAGACTCCGCCCACTTGGTCAGCTGATCACACTCCACACCGTAATAAAACAGGTCAAGGTCCTGGTCTCCTAGACTGCACGACACCTTGGCAAACTTGGACATTAAATAACCTTAAAGAATATAAGGATTTATACTAGTGTTCTGCTCAGGCTAAAACTTTGGTTTGAAATAAGTGCATTTTACTTATTCAAATTTACGGTTTTCCCACAGGTAAACCTTTAATTCTGGTTATTTTCAACCCCTACCCCCCATCTCAATAGTTTGTTGACAAGTCTTACCGCATTGTCTCCTCTCTCTGAGTATGAAGTCAGCTGATGGAGGGGCGTGTCTGGTCTGCTCTATCTGCTGGGTGTAGGCCTCAGTTAAGGACTGCAGGAACTGTAGCACACAGGACACCCTACCAGAGTCTGTAATTAAGGTTGTGATTCAGAGGTACATTTTTACATAATTTTACAGACTAAAGAACATAGTGACCACTTTACAGCAGACTGTTGCATAAATGCATTCCCAATTTTACATCAGAAGCATACCATATCATGAGAACCACAAATAATCCCTACAATCATACTATTACAGCTTTTTGAAATTATATCAAACATACATGTGAATACTAATACATTTATACACTGCCAATGTTTTACCTTTGAGATGATTAATCAAAGTAAGACCGAGCTCGAGCACTGTCCTGAGGATGATGATGAGCTTGGTGCTGATCACCCCCGCCAGCTTGTCATTCTTCTCTGCAGTGTCTTCTTCATACTGAAGCTTGTCTTCCTCTCGACTTCTGATTAAATACTGGGTGACCTTTTGAGTGTACTCCAGTATTCCCTCAGTGTAAGTCTGGTCCACAGAACTGACCATTGTCTGTTGTTTCAAGATTACTAATAGACATTCACAGATCAACAGGTACCATCCTGTATTTAGACTAGATATACCATCTTGTAATAAATCTACAATCTCCCCTGAAAGACTTTGTATGTCACCTTGACTTGTTTTCGAGTTTTGGGACTTTATACTACATGACAATGTCAGGTGTAATGTTTCGTATAAATTTTTCACCGCTTTACAAAAAGTCACATTTGTAAATGTGGACAGAAATTTCTGCATGTTTTGGTGCACTGTCCCCAGGATAGAATGAAGTTGCTGAGTCACTATGACCTGATGTAAGTACTGGAACAAGGAGAGAGAACTGCAGACTTCAGTCTCAGTCACCCCACACTTATCAGATCCTATGGATTCAATATACTGTGCTATAGCTAGAACAAACTCCACTGTTAAGGGGTGCTCTGACATGGCTGTTTTTGTGTTTTTCTGCACTGAGGATTTATCATACCTGAAATAATCCAATATGCCAGGTTCATTGTAAAATTCTTAAAAATGATATAGCAATCATCAGTGAAAATGACTTTCTTCTTTGTAAAATGAAATTGATTTTATGGATGAACTTCTTTGATTATTTTTATTGTATCTATTAAATTCTTTTAAAAATGTTCCAACATTCTTACAATTGTGAGAAAAAAAATCATTTTACTTAAATTACATTGTTTAGGTCTTCATAGGAAAGATAATCAAGTTTTCATGCAGCACTTTTTTGAGATGTATTAGTTTAGTAGGTTTACCTGTCTACAGCTAAAAGGAATTTGTCCACAGTTGGTGCCAAAGCTGTTCGTCTGAGTAACAACATTTTGATGGCCATGTATCTAAGCTGTAACACAACATCTGGTTGCTGTGTTGCTTTGTCCTGCTCAAGTTTAATAGCAACATTCCATAATTTACTGTAAATGTTTGTGATAATTGAGGCCGTGGCACCTGTTGAGTGGTCTGGCAAGGGAAGTAACTCATCATAAAGATATTGACAGGTCTTGTAGATTTCATCAGAACAGTCCTAAAACATATAAAGCAGGATACTAGTAAAACCCTTAATCAATTTTCACAGAGCAAAATAGAGAATATGCAATATTGGTTCAGGGATTGACATTAACGGTTGTCCGATTGCCCGGGACAAGTAAATCATCAGTTCGGGCAAGTGAAATCATCGATGTACTTGTCCGATCGGGCAAGTGGATATTTCTAATAGAATGTTTTTTTATTCTTACATTAGTTTATAAACAAAACAATGAATTGAACAGTTGATTTCCGCCAAAAACGTGACATTGTTTTTGCATTCGGAATCCCTTGGTAACGTTTCTGGATCATACCATTTAGAAATCGGGTTCGTTATTCTGTTTTCTTTCGTTCACTCTCTGCCTGACAACTTATTATGAACTTACGATACATTCTTACGAAATGTATATAATAGAATAGTTTATTTAATCACTTACAGAATATAAAGAACACCAGTTGTTCTCGGTAATGATGTTTATTGGTTCAAAAAATGATAACGTGTGTTTACAGGATAGTAAATTACAGGAAAGTTGTTTGCAGTTAAGTTTAAAATAGAAATTAGTTTGTTAACTCTGTAATATTTACAGTATCAAATTAAGATACAGTAACTGATATTTTCTTCTTTAAAATTTTTGGGCAACCAAGTTTTGCGTTCGGGCAAGTCAAAATTGTAGTTCACTTGCCCGAAGGACAAGTGAATATAAAAGTTAATGTCAATCCCTGTGGTTATGAGTGTAGTTTTTGTTATCACGAAACAGAATTAGGTTTAATGGCTTTTTATTGTATGTACTATGTTGGATAGCTTTAAACATTCATATTTATTATGATTAAATGCAAATAAGTGTACAACTGAGAAAAAAAAAACATTTCGAAAAGTTACTTTGATTTCTGTTAATTTAGCAACAATATGATAGAGGACTTTTGGCAGTGTCAAAGGATCTGGTAACTTTAAGACATCCTGGTTTTTCCTGTAGAAGTCGTAACATATGTGGACAGCATTCAGTAGGGTAGACCTGTGTGGACCACTCGTGGATATATGGGACACAGAAGCTTGTAAAACCTGCACGGTTACAAGTGTGTAGCGGGAAAGCTGCTCCTTAGTACAGTCACTAGTCTTCTGAATTGGAGAGAGGTATTCCTAAAATATACAAATTTTAACAATAAAGAAACCCTAGTACATAAATGGTTGGCCATATTTCTCAGATTTTACCATTTTAATCATAAAGATCACTGACCTCTGTAATCTGCCTAGTTTGGTTTGAATAAGTTTACCAATATATGCATGATAAATGTTATCATTTTAAACCCATAAGAAATTATTTAACTGAAAACCCAAATGCACATGAAAAGTAATTCATAGGACCTTCACATATATCAGTGAATACAAATAAATGGAAGAGTTGTAAATCTCTGTTATATCACTCCAGTATTTAACTTTGCAAGTCATAAAACTGATTTATATATTATTGACATTTATAATGAACATGATAAAGATTTTGGAAATTCATTGCCCAACAGACAGAAAATGAAAGTACCAAAGTTTAAATTATTGATATACATACAATTCCAGGCAATGTATTTATTTCTATTAATATTTTAAGTCTATGAGTATGATAAGTCATCTGGTATGTTATTGATTAAAGTCTGACTTTACTTCTAACTTACCATCATGTATATATACACACTTTCAAAAATTTTGAGAAATAACTAGGCCTATCCTCTTTTTTGATTTTGAATCAAAATCAAAAAAGAGGATAGGCCTCGTTATTTCTCAAATATAAACCTAATAAATAAAAACTCACCCAAGAAGTACCTGCCTTATTCTATAATCAGATTCATGCCAATATCATGGTATAATAAAAAAAAACATGAGAATTCCTTGCATCTCTGTCTTTGCACAATTCTAATAGCACTTATTTTCAATTGTTATAATAACTAGGCCTAGTAACTGATTAACCTTGATTTTATTTTTATCTTAACAAGAATTACTAATTTTAAGTAGGCCTAAAAGTAGCTGAAACCATGTTTCCATAAATGAGTGATATTTTACCGTACCAATATAAAGCGATCGATGTTTTCAAGTTTCCCAGCACTGAGATCTCCTAGAATCAGTTTTTCTGTCATTGTTTATGTATAATTATGTACATTTTGGTAGCATCATATAATTTTCTCGACTGAACCCGCTATTTACATTTTTAAATATGGCGGCTTTCCGGGAGAAACTAATATTTGAATGTGAACGGGATAGATCCGGACAACGACGTTTATAACCCACTGCTGGTAAACTGCAAATCGAGAAAATCTTGGTTTCGGACATTAGCTACTATTGGTTTACATCAATGAGGCAGTTTATGTCAACAAAACGATTAGAAATAATAAAACGTTTGATTAAGACTTAATTATTAATGTTCAATATGGTTTAATGTAGTGGAATTGCTTGTTTGTTGAATGCATATAAGGAGCAATCCGTTCAATGTATTTTGCTGGATCTATTCATATTTGCTTTGTACATGATAAACAAGATTTACACTAAATTATTTGTGTTAAAAATGATACGAGTATATACTGTATGAATCATTTCTTCAATGTTTCATAAGATTAAAATTTTTGATGCAATATAAAGTTTTCTGATAACAGCGCGAGTATGGTTGCTGTATGTGCGACTCTTGGCACATGTAATTGCTACGTTTGGCTTCTGTTCTGTTTCATAAGGTGCGACGTTTTACTGCTGTATCATAAATGTATTGTTTTCCGAGAAATACATTTAAATTTAATATCGACACATCAGGTAGTGCAACTTTCTTGAATAAACCCCCAAAACATATACATCCAATTCGAGGATTGGTTGCTTCTACCAAATATCTAAAATGTATTGCATATATACCCCCCCCCCCCCAAAAAAAATCAACATAAATTGTTCTATTATGTGAAAAAAGACAGGATTAAATGCGAAACTCACTCAGGTTAGTTTACATTGGATAACATTCTTAAAAATCATGCACTTGTTTTACTAAAATATGTTACTGGAATATGTTCATATAGGCTCTATCCGAAAATTCAATTTTAATTCCAGATTCATGTTGTAAGTCATTTTCAATTGACTATCTAGAACTTTAAAATTACAAATTTTCTGTGCATGCAGAAGAAACAAAAAAGACCTTCGAACACCCCCAAGGAAAAAAAGATTGACATCTCTTCAAAAAGAATGAGAGTCAAGACCCTACATGTATTTGAAGAAAATAGACGTTGATGCTTGTAAAGGATAGTGTTACTTTTATATCACCTCCATGAATAGTTTTAAACTTTGACTTGGAAAGATGGCATGGACAGACATTAAGTATTTCCAATAATTAACTTGTATGAAATATTTCAATATCTCAACAAAATATTTTCATATTTGAATGACATAAAGATACCCGTCTATTCATTAAACATGCAGACCCGTTACTTTAATTTTCAATATATATGTAGGAAGGATGAGGGTCGCGGGTGATTGACAGTCCACCAGAAAATGTCCAATCTCGGAAGAACACAGCTCCAGAACTGTAGTGTTAACTTATGGTTTCATGTTTTTATCTTTGATTATCAAGACTTAAATATAAAGGCATAACGCGGCCGTTCTGCAGCTACATTGTGGGAAGAACAGTCCTATTTTATCGTGTGTTGGGGACCTTTCTCTAACTATTCCATTTTCCACAACGGCCATATTTGCTATCCAAGGGTTTCTCAAACGCTCTTTTCCTCATAAAAACGAGGAGAGTAGTATACGATTTCCACTAATTATTTCCACAACAAACAAATGTTGTAAATAACCCTCCATGAAATTGAGACCAACCAATTTCGCATTTTTACTGTCATTTTTAAGATGACATGAGACAAATCGATTCAATTCCAACACGCTTCGTGAAGAATTCTAGAGGCCATGATTTTTTTCAGCTTTTGTGCAGTTGAGATAAGAATTTGGATGAATTAATCTAGTACCAATCGCAGCTTTTGTGAGCAATTTTTAACGGGTTTTTGTTTGGGAACTGTAGCACTTCGGTCGTCTATCTCATTTTTTTCTCAGACCAGCGAGTTTCAGAAATGCAGCGACCTTATGGTAACAAAAAAAGGGGGGGTGTCTACATAACAAAATTATAAACATGAATCAAAACTAAAGCATAAGACTATTTTCAGAAAATAAAGTACACATTAACTTGCATACTACGTGCCTGAGATGTTACCGGATAAATGTAGACTACATGCAACACAATTCTAAGGATGCTAACATAGTTCTTTGAATAAATATAGATTGCAAGGAAAATATTACCATTATCATTCGTTTACTGCTTTAAAACGTTTGATCGCTTGATCACGACATTCGTATATGTATACCTGGTGCAGTTTTAAATTATTTGGTGTCATCATCTTGCCAATTTATACCATATCACTCTTTTTAAAAGTAACAAAAGAATATAACCAAAACACAATATCCATAAGAAAAACTGATGGAACATTTCGTATTGCTTCAAGAAATGGTCAGAAATGACTATGAACTACAAAAACTATTATTCTTTTCATGCAATTTTGAATACTGTAGAAGCACAAATTTTCGTGGGCATAAAATTTCGTTGCTTTGTCATCAAAAATAATTTCGTGGACATTTAATTTCGTTGCTTTGAAAGTCACCGTATTCAAGATATAGTCATATAAAATTTCGTGTGGGATTTGATTTCGTTGAATATTGTTAACAACGAAATAAATGAAATTTAATCCCCCACAAATATTTGTGCTTTTACAGTAATTTTATAATATTCACGTTAAGTAACGTAAACCAACAGTCTCGGAGACGTAAACCAGTTGTCACATTTACACAAATAAAAAGTCGCCTGTGTCAAAATTTTACAGAAACCAACTGTAGCACCTACAAAATGAATTTGCTACTTATTGACTAATTCCATGGAAATAATTCATTTAAAGCATATTGCTTGTGTACAGGGCATTAAATAACATTGAATTAAAGTTAAATTTACCCACTTAGCTGTCCAATCAGTCCTGTAGCACTTAATGCATCATTCGAATGCAACATTGAAAACACGATGTAAAAAGCCATTTACATGTAATGTTTCGATATTGAGCATTTTTTGGATATAAAAGCAATCCAATCGCTTAACTTTTTAATAAATTTGCTTTCTAGAAAGTGATTTTTATTGTTTTATATAAAAAAAAATATGTATTTAACTAGATAATTCACAGGTGCCAATAGAAGCTGGTGTCCGAAACCAAGATTTTCTCGATTCCCACTTTACCAGCAGTGTAACCTTTCTCTTTATGAATAACAAATTCCCTATACTATAAAATTAATTATTATAGTGTAGAGATTTTTTTCATTTATGAAGAGAAAGTTAAAAACGTCGAGTGCCTAGTTGTGGGCTATGTATTTCAAGCAAAAAAAGTACCATAATTTTTCTTGTTCGAGTTTTCCAAATATTTTTATATGATGTGCATGGTAGTAGGAACGGGTGGGGGCTTGGCTGGTTGGAGGGGTAGTGGGAGTTGCCATGACCCTCCTCAGTAATTCTGCATATCTACATAGTACATAATCATCCAACGTATGAAGACGTCCCCTTTTAACAATAACGTCTGTTAAAACTTTTATTATCTGCATTTTGAATTTCAAAGTTTACAATTTTTAGAGATTATTCATTGTCACACATGCTGAGACAAATAAGAAGCATGTTTTCTTATCCATATGATACGGTATTTAAAAAGTCAGGCCCTATTGAAGGTAAATCTGAGATTTTTTTCCGTCAAATAATGATTATGATGAAATGGTTAAATAAAATGGGAATATTAAGATTATGTGATGAAAGTTTCGATAATAATCGTGAGATTAAACTTGACATAAAAGTGAATTTCAGTTTCGTTTCTTTGTTTAACTTGTAAACATTCAGCAGAGTGTTGAGAGAAAGGATTTGTTAAATAACTGTCCCTGACCCTTAGACGTGGGATTTTATTTGACAAAAATGACATTGCTGTAAATTTTTCATTTACAACCATATTTAGTCACATATTGGCCTTGATCTCAAACGTACTTTGGAATTACATTTTTTGTTATGCTGATGGGTTTCCACTCAATGCCTCACTGACCTACTGTAATATTTAGATAAGAGCTGCATGTGAGCCGATTGTGAAACAATGTCTTCTGAAAAGTTTCCATACAAGGTGAGAGGTGTACGTACGATATTTTGTGCCTGCATGATTTGGAATATATTATAATTAATAATGCATGTGCTTGTTTTGAGTTTGGGTAGAAGTCCCGCCTTTTTCTCATAAAAGCATGCTCTGTTTGTTTATAAAAACAAGAGGCCCATGGGCCACATCGCTCACCTGAGTAACTTGGGTGATGCAGATCTTTTTTAAAGATTTGTTCTATATATATTTCTATGTAAAACTTGGATTCCCTATTGTGGCCCCGCCCTACGCCCGGGGTCATGATTTTAATAATTTAATATCTACACTACTCAAGGATGCTTCCACATAAGTTTCAGCTTTCCTGGCCTAGTGGTTTTTGAAAAGAAGATTTTTAAAGATTTGTTCTATATATTTCTATGTAAAACTTGGATTCCCTATTGTGGCCCCGCCCTACCCCCGGGGGTCATGATTTGAACAATTTAATATCTACTCTACCCAAGGATGCTCCCACATATGTTTCAGCTCTCCTGGCCCAGTGGTTCTTGAGAAGAAGATTTTCAAAGATTTGTTCTATATATTTCTATGTAAAACTTGGATTCCCTATT
>PRKT01000145.1:891853-914357 GCA_003671525.1 Saccostrea glomerata
ACCTGTTATGTAACTAAAGGTTAATTCTACAAATAAACAAATTTATGTTCAAAATACTAACAAGATGTGTTTTTGAAACACTGATGTCTCTGTATGGCAAGCAAGGTTAAAGATTTTACAAATATAGGTCAACTTCCAAGGTCAAAGCCAAAAGTTCTAAATTTTGATATCCAAAGAAAGGTCTTCAAATAAGGAATACACATGTATATAAAATATAGCCCTGGTATAATTAACCCAAATACATCCCCTAAAGAAAATCACAACGATGCCTAGCTAGGTAAGTATGCTTTTTCTCAAAATGCAGGTCATACACCAAGGTCAAGGTTATGAGGTCAGAAAATAATTATAGAAAACGAAATTTCTTTTCAGAAGGAATGCATAAATGAAATATGAAAGTCCTAGCAACAACCATTCAAAGGTGGCACAGAATATTTTTTTCGATGTAGCGGGTTAAACTACACTTGTCCAACATCATGAGGTCAAAATATGGTAGTACCCAAAGAAAGATTTCGTCACAAAAAATATATGTACACATGTGAAATATGAAAGCCCACAAGTAATACAAATTCTATTGATTAAGCAAGCGTAATGTTTTTGTAGACAAACAAACAGAGTAAAGTTGAGCAAATAAACGAAATGAAAGACCTAACCCTTCCCCCACCCCACCCCAATTTACTCATTCACACATACGTAGTTTGAGTTTATTCACGAATGAGGAAGAATAGGAAATAAGTGTTGAGGTCATCTGAATTAATAAAAAAAAATTTAAAAAAGTGATGACTGGCCTCATTTCGTTGAAGATTCGTAGAATTTTATTATCTTTACATCCAGTTTCTGGAAATTTTATGCACAAGTATTTCTGACCCCACGTGACAGAAATTACAAGTTAACGAGAGTGGTGGTAGGAAACTCTCATTGAGCTACATTATGTAAGTCATTACAGTATTATAACATGCTGGAAATAAGGAAGTGGTTTAGTAACACTTTTTTGACACTCATCATCAACCAGTTCAAAGTATTGAATCCCTTTATTATGCATACCATATTATAGATTATATTATCGCCTTTAATGTATGTATACATTGGATACAATTTCCATACATCGTAAAACAGACAATGTCTAGAAATAAATTTCCATACAAGGTGAGCGAATTTTATTTCTATTTTTGAAAACTAAAACTGAACTAAAGTTTAAAACTATTGCTAATGGGTTTTACTAGCTACTTGTTTAATTCATATATATGCTGTGTACATATTAGAATATTTTTAATGTATGGTTGACAATTTTACAATATATTTGTTTTAGTTTTTAAAAAATATTTTTCTTATTATTTATATACATGATTGAATTCTATTTCAGATTGAACTGCACGTGCATTTAGATGGAGCAATTCGTACAGAAACAGTTCTAGAGACAGCAAAGTAAGTCATTTCAATATCAGAAACTTATCCAAGACAGAATAGGTAATACTGTTGTGTACAACAGGACGGGATTTGAAACACGCCATGTTTTGCAAAAAAGTGAAAGAAATCGACTCTCTATTATTCGTTACTAAGAATCTGTGCAAATCCTTGCCGTGAGCTCAAATAAACTTTTCTGACCACCCTTAGTCCGCCGCCCATATGTATGTCTAGCTGTCCGCCCGTCTGAAAATTTTCACTGCATGTAGGCCTATTTAGTTCTCGAGAACAACTTGGTTTATTACAACTTTGAAAGTTGACTCAGAGTATTTTTAGGTAAAGAAGATTTGAAATTGTTCGAAATAGAAGCTTTAATACTTTTCCTTCAAAGGAATATGATAAGAAGGCAAAAGATATGGTTGGAGTTTTCAAGATTATTTCCAAGAATCTCCGGTCCAGAAGAGATGTACAGTATATAAGTGTTAAGAGATGTATAAAAGTGTTACAGGAAAATATATATTTTTTTAAATTCATCCAGAACCACTGGATCAGAAAAAATAAAACTTAAGTGAAAGCTTCCCTAATTGTATTTTTTCTATTTTTCAAATCATGTACTGGATAAAGTGGGGTAAAATAAAAGGTCAAAGGAAAAGATAATATAAGACCCCTGTTTGGCCCCTGATTTGGTGTGTCTTTCGGAATAATGCAACATTAAATCATTAAAAACCTTTTCTCATCCCTGTCACAAAATCAGTTAGGTTTAAGTTTAAGGGATGCATAGAGGTTACAGGAAGGTAAAAAAATGTGTCTCCGAACTTTACAGCTCATTTTGTTTCAGAAAACATTGAATGCATATCTAACAATCTCAGATATTTCAAACACTAATATCATTTACACCTTCGGTATAAAAATCCTCAGCTAAGCAAACTTGTGCTCTATGTTTCCTAAAATTAAAGTATCTTAAATTCGACGTAAGCAATTTTTCTTCAAGTTCTTGTATTTGTTTTCACAAATCATGGTGTACAGGAAGAAATGGATCCCTAAAGAGGATCAAATTTCGACACGTAAACAAAGAAATTCATAAAGAACAGAGCTATGATAATGAAATCCTCGGGTAATACAGACTCGACTTAAATTTTGGGTTGATATATCAATATTTTTAATCTTACGTTTTTCACAGGTAATGGGACGGACACACACAATAGGGAATGTAATGTATAGGGGGAAACTTTTAATCTTCTCAAAATACCAGAATAGAATCATTCATTTGCAAACATTGCATGGATTGTATGGATTTATTTTTCCTCAAATTCTAAATCTTCTTTTCAAGCACAGCAAGCAATTTTAGTCATTTCCAGTTCATTTCGCTCTTTTGACTTTGGAATTTGGAAGGGACCACGATACAAGATTAATTTTTTTAAGGGGGGGGGGGGGGGGGGGGGAGGAACAGCAATAGCAAAGGTTTCTCAGTAAATCGTTATAGTTCACATACCTCCTTTTAACATTGTTTTACTTATTATAGGCGGCGAAAAATAAAATTGAAATGGGAGACACTTGAGGAATTAAAGTCTCATCTGGTGGTTTACGAACGTCCGTATACATTGAAGGCAGTTCTAGAGAAATTTAGCACATTCATGCCTGTTGTCGCGTAAGTTATATAATGGAGCTCATGAATTAGCTCAACAAGCGATCCTTCAAACTTGTAATAACTTACAATAGAACATGTATTTTATCGAGAGGTAATATTTTTATTTGTTTCCATACAGAGGCGACAGAGAAGCTATATACAAAATTGCCTATGATTTTTGCGAGGACTGTAGGTCTCACAATACATTCTATGTAGAGGCCCGTTATTCGCCTCAATTGCTGGCTAACAAAATGACAGATGGCAACAAACCACCATACGCCGAAACAGAAGGGGATATAACTCCAAGAGAAGTTGTAAACATCATTTGTGATGCATTCGAAAAAGGATCAAAAGATTTTGGGATAAAAGTAAAAACGATTCTCTGTTGCGTTGAACATAACCCAGGTAGGCGTATAGGTTACGTTTTCTGCTTCAGCCACGTAGTATTTTAAATAGAATTTCACACATATTATTTATATACATATATTGTAGCTATCTGAAATATTTACAGAATGGTCAATGGAAGTGTTCGAGTTATGTAGGGAGTTCAAATCACGTGGTGTTGTTGCCATTGACATCGCCTGTGGGGATTTGGCGCCTGGAGTTGAACATGAGGAATTGCATACAAACGCCTTCAAAGTATCAATTTTGATTTCAAATCACTTACCGGTACACGTTATAGAATAAAACATATTGAATAAAAAATGTGAAGTTGGTGTCTTAAAGCATTACTCTCCTTTTTTAGGATTTACAGAGAAATCTGACTCGGACTGGTAAATTTAGACATTTACGATACAAAATGGTTAAATAGAGTTTTTCTTTTAGAATGGAATTAGGTGTGAGTAGGTACAGGAAGTAGTTGGTGAAAGTTTTACTGATATGAGGGACAGGACTATGTATGCGACCTTCTTAATTAGATCTGCTTTATAATATGTTTTTTCTTCTATATGTAGCTTGCTCGAGAGCATGGTATACACAGGACAGTCCATGCGGGAGAGAACGGGCCCGCAGAAGGTGTTAAACTGGTAGGGGTCTTCTGAAAGATGATTATTCTTGATAAATTTGCACATATACACACTATATGGGATCGGGTTCAACATACGTTTTGTAGGACCAAACCATGGTGCTTGATTTGACCGTTTTCGAGTTCTGACATTTAACGCACGTTGAACTTAAACCAAGGCATTAAAGGTCCTTGGACAGTTTTGAAGCTAAAATTTTTATCAAATTTTCAGTTTAAAATCATGACATATGTTCTATATTTATCTGGACATTCGAATTTCTGAACGCGTTTGATTGACAAGTCTTTCCACTTTCACAAATTAAAATCTATCCTTTATAATTAAGAAAAATAGAAATTTTATTGTGTATTTATGAAAATATTTCAGTCTGGGATAAGTGATGTGTGCAAAGTTTAACAAATTGAAAACACTATACATGTAGAGAAACGTTAACTCCTTTTGTAAACAGGACACGAGCTTTGTTATTGTAAATTGTAAACAGGACACGAGCTTTGTTATTGTAAATATTTAGCAAAATTCTAATTTCAAAATTTGAAAATGCTATTATTTAAGCCATGGTGTTATACCGAAAATTTGAGAAAATATTTACTTCAAATCGGTTTTCAATCACCTTAAAGTTTAATGTAATGTTTTTATAATACTTTCAATCATATAGATTGTGAACTTATGTATCAATTGATTTAAATGAATGTTGACTTGCTGTGTCAATGGTTTTCTTTTTTGACAGATCGAAACAAAATGATAAAAAGTCATGCATAAACTCAGGGAATGTCAATTTATTTGTCTAAAGATTAGCTTACAACTCAGTACAGCATTACGGAAGTGAAATTTCTGAATTTTCCAGGCACTGGACGAGATGCATGCGGAGAGAATTGGCCATGGCTACCGAGTCGTTGACGATCCGGATTTGTACGAACGCTGTCGGAGAGAAAATATTCACTTTGAAGTGTGCCCCCTGTCTAGCGTCAAAACTGGCTCCGTCACAGAGGATCTAGACAAACATCCCCTGCACAAGTAACTTCTTCACTAGTAAAACGCCCCCACAAGTCAAATTAATTCGCGCTACAAAAATAATCGCCTCCAACAGATGATGTAATTTTGCATATTTCTTGCAATTGCAAAAAAACTTTATTTGGCAGGTTTATCGACGATGATGTGAATTTTTCGATCAGTTCGGATGACCCCATTGTCCTTGACAATGACCTCACTCAGGATTATGAGATGGTTATGAAAATGGGATTGGATCAGGATCACGTGATCGCTACGGTAGGTATAGCATAGCAGCTGCTAAACTAGCCTGGTCCCTGTCCCTGTTATAATTCGTATACTTCGCGTCAGGGGACTATAAAACCAACACTAGTGGTTGTGGTAATTTCGGGAACAGGATAATATTCCTTACACGTGTATTTGATGAAATTATTTTAACTCTTAAAATTATGTTTATAACTTAATGAAAGTATGGATGCATTACTTTCAATAATTAAATACTTACTAGTCACCATTATATTTTTAAAAGTTTCTCCTAAAAATCATCCTTTTTGGGATATCATTTTTGTTCCTTCAGTATTTGAAAATAGAATTTCTATACTAAAAGCACAAGACACACTTGCATACAGTACTGCGAATCTTTGTAAACTTCGGATAACATAACAACGCCGAAGTATCTATTATTGAGATGTTTTTTTCTCCATTTTATAACATTTTAAAAGTACACATCAGTTATTGACAACACAATTGCTAGACACGTGCTAAACAGGTTGTCGTTTTATCGAGTTTGCACTGTATTTTTAGGGGACAGTATTGGACTTAGTTATCAATAGATACAGTATACAAATGCACAGCTTAACAAAAAGCTTTGAATTGATCCCATCTATATAAGAGTGAGATGCCTTCAGATTTTCGTTTTTCAAATGAATACCCTCTGTGTCCATTATACAGTATTCTATTTTATCAGATATTTCACGCTGCGCGGTCCTGTTTTGCGTCACCGGAAGAGAAGGAACAAATTCTGGAGGATCTGGTTAAAGTATACGGAGACAAGTTTACGAAGATGTGAAACCGGAAGTATAGAAAGACGAAATATTTGTTCAACATAAAATTTCCATAATTAAAGCTGAAGTCAATCTTATATACTTCTAACTTTTTATTGCGAAGTTAAACATATGTACTTGAATTTTCGATCCGGATTTGAAAATGATAGCCTAATAACTCTTTTCCTTTTTTGTTTGACATAATACATGTAGACAAAATCTGTCTACTCAAGATGATTTTATTGCTTTTCATATAAAACTGCATTTTATGAGAGAAGAAAGCTTATCAATATTCAGTTCACTTGATTCGCTGTTTTCCAAGGGTTCTTGAATCATACTGAATAAAAACTATATAAAAGATGCTTTTTTTTGTTTTTGTTTTATTGTAAAAACAGAGAGTCAGGGTATCTAGATGAAATGGTTCATAATAAATAAAAAAGAAAGTTAATCAACTTTAAGTATTGTCTTCATCGCTTTCATCTAAAATATACGTTTCTTGAAATTTTACTCGGTTGTGTGACTTGTGTTGTTCAAAGATAATGATCTGAAACAGAAATAAAAGCCATCATACATAATATTTTTAAAGTTTCATTCGTCTTGCTGGATGCATCATGTTCAGACATCGTTGTAAATGCAGTCTTGTAAAACCATTTTATTTTCAGGAATATGGTCATCTCCGATAGCCAAGAGTTTCTGGTCCGCTTTTCTTCAAGAGTAGCGGATCAATGACACTTGGCTATCAAAGATGTTATATGATATGGCAATGGAAAAAGAAATCGATATATAATCTTTTAAATATTGACTCAAATGAATTTTAAAATCTTGCTTTTTTACCTCGTTAAATCCCTGCTTCAGATAAGGACCTGGTACAAAAAGTGTTTGTTGGGGTCCTCTATTCCAGTATCGTCCCAGGTTTACCCCGTTAACGTACACAAAACCTTTGGTCCATCCCTGATAGAAGAAGTACTCAGAAGGGTAAAATATTGGTGTATATGCGATGAACATTAAAAACAAACATCGTCACTTACGTGCAACTGTAGATAAAAACCTTCATATTAAGATAAGAGTCTAGTGGAGTATTGGCGATGAACAAATGGCCCCGATACAAACCTTGATATTTAGACACGAGCCTAATGGAGTATAGGCGATGAACATATGGCCCCGATACAAACCTTGATATTTAGACACGAGCCTAATGGAGTAGAGGCGATGAACATATGGCCGCGATACAAACCTTGATATTTAGACACGAACCTAATGGAGTATAGGCTATGAACATATGACCCTGATACAAACCTTCATATTAAGACAAGAACCTAATGGAGTATAGGCGATGAACATATGGCCCTGATACAAACCTTCATATTTAGATAGGAGTCTAGTGGAGTATAGGCGATGAACATATGACCCTGATACAAACCTTCATATTTAGATAGGAGTCTAGTGGAGTGTAGGCTATGAACATATGGCCCCGATACAAACCTTCATATTTAGATAGGAGTCTAGTGGAGTGTAGGCTATGAACATATGGCCCCGATACAAACCTTCATATTTAGATAGGAGTCTAGTGGAGTGTAGGCTATGAACATATGGCCCCGATACAAACCTTCATATTTAGATAGGAGTCTAGTGGAGTGTAGGCTATGAACATATGGCCCCGATACAAACCTTCATATTTAGATAGGAGTCTAGTGGAGTGTAGGCTATGAACATATGGCCCCGATACAAACCTTCATATTTAGATAGGAGTCTAGTGGAGTGTAGGCTATGAACATATGGCCCCGATACAAACCTTCATATTTAGATAGGAGTCTAGTGGAGTGTAGGCTATGAACATATGGCCCCGATACAAACCTTCATATTTAGATAGGAGTCTAGTGGAGTGTAGGCTATGAACATATGGCCCCGATACAAACCTTCATATTTAGATAGGAGTCTAGTGGAGTGTAGGCTATGAACATATGGCCCCGATACAAACCTTCATATTTAGATAGGAGTCTAGTGGAGTGTAGGCTATGAACATATGGCCCCGATACAAACCTTCATATTTAGATAGGAGTCTAGTGGAGTGTAGGCTATGAACATATGGCCCCGATACAAACCTTCATATTTAGATAGGAGTCTAGTGGAGTATAGGGCAGGCTATGAACATATGGCCCCGATACAAACCTTCATATTTAGATACGAGTCTAGTAGAGTGTTGGCTATGAACATATGACCCTGATACAAACCTTCATATTTAGATAGGAGTCTAGTGGAGTGTAGGCGATGAACATATGACCCTGATACAAACCTTCATATTTAGATAGGAGTCTAGTGGAGTATAGGCGATGAACATATGACCTCGATAAAATCCGGGTAGATCTCGCTGCTTGTTGTAGGACTTCCAGTCAGTTTGATCTTTAAGACTACAAATAGTATACTGTAAACCAACTTTTTTTCGCATGCGAGAAATTTTCGCGAGAGCATCCTCATAGCGAATATTTCTCGCCGCGAACCGGTCCTTAAAGTGCATGTCTCTATTAACAATATATCCAAAAAGTCTTGATCGCGAAAATAAATCATCGCGAACTAGTTTCTCCCTGGTAAATCGCGAAATAAAGTCGCAGCGAATAAAAGTTGGTATACAGTGATATAAGAATTATTTATTTGTAAGGCAATCTAGCAGGGGGGGGGGGTTAAAGGATCCGATACATAGTTTTTGCACACAGCAGTACTTTTATTTAGCGCACACAAGTTATTCATTCACCAACACAACCGATACCGGATTTTGTTCAAATTCAGGTCTTGAACATAAGTAATCATGATATAACCCATTCAGCATTGAGTCCACTGCAGCATATACCGTTTGTAAAATTCTTCATCAAACTCCAGGGGGTAAATATCGACGTCATCTAATGCCTGACCGTCCAAAAAACAGTTGTTGTCCAAACCTAGGAAAAGTACAAATACATGTAGTAGTCTTTTGGATTGATTAATTGATTGTATATTTACCCTCTCGAGACATTTTCGGCACTAAAGGCCATTGAGCAGTGAGAGATCTTTTCCGTACCAGCACCTACTGCGACATGGGGCCTTGATTTATACAGTCTCATCCGAAGGACCGGTCTCCACGTCCCAAGGTGGAATTCGAACCCGCGACGTAAGGATCAACTCCTTACTTCGCGACTCTAGAGCCTTTTGGAGTATGGACGATAAATATAAGACCTAATGTAACATCTGATTGCACCTTGATGCACAAAATGAAGCATCTGACCCTACCTCAGTTTTGTTTCTTTAATTCTGTGTAAGATGGAATATTCAGTCCAAGTTTGAGAGGAAATTCGTACCTTTCAACTGTTCGTCGAGGACTGAGGCTCCAAATGTTCCAAAATTCACGCGTCCCCTATTCTCAACCAAAATGTCAAGCACTCTTTCTATCTACAAGACAGCGATTTTATTTTTTCAAGTATCTTAATTTTTACTTCGTGGTTTTTGTGCATTAGGTTTATTCGCTGCTATATAATTCATGAGTTCTGCTTTATAAATACAGAAAAATTAACGGTAGAATTTAGACTCTGATGCGAACAGTAAGTACAGAAGATCATCACAGTTGCGCAATGATGTCTTGATCACCTAATAAAATACAGTCATTATAGATCCCTACATGTCCTCTAATATTCAGAATTTTATCTATACCGGAAAGGCCCCGATGTTCTGTCCCTGAGATATGTTGACATTCACATTGTCCACCATTCCCTCCAGAACAGCAACAGAGTTACCGTCAACAAATACCTACAAATAAAAGTGATAGTCAATACTGTTAAGTCAAAATCAATTTTTGTTTGAGTACAAATTTCAGACCCCGTTAAATAAAAAAAACTTAAATTTAATCTTAAATGTAGTTAGATATGCGCAGGTTCATGTTATTCTGAATTTCAACAAACTATAAATATGAGTAATTTATCTTTTTAAGATAAAAATTAGACAAGAGGCCCATGGGCCTTATAGGTCACCTGAGCATCATGCAACAGACTTTGGTTCATGTTTTAAACTAGACATCATGGCATTCACATTTTTGAAAGAGGCACCATTGCTAATCATAACTATACACTTAGCATGTTTAGTTTGGTTACTTAATACCCATAGACAGAGTAGGCAAACAAAAAAATGCATTTCAACTAATCAGTAATATTCAGCAATAATAAATATAGTGCCACTACCACACATGAACCCCCGACCCTTGGTCCACACATTTCACAATTTTGGAAAAGGCACCCTTGCTTATCAAAAATACTTGATTAATACAAAGGAGAAGATTCATTCATTAATTCATTATCAGAATATAAGTAGAGCACCCCCCCCCCTCTATGGTACCCCTGACCCAGGGGCATTGAAATTCACAATTCAGGAAGAATGGCCCTTGCATCATAGCTACATATGTAGTTCATCTGCTTAATACCCAGGAGCAGAAAAGAAGATATTCAAACAATTTCTGCATTTTCTCTATATAACAAATAGAGCCCCGCCCTAACAACAGAACCCCTGACCCTGGTATTCTTCCACATCATAACTATGTACTTAGTTGGTTTATTTAGTACCCAGGAACAGAGTAGAGGATTTTAAAAGAAATAATGTATTTTTACTATATAATCAATAGAGCCCCACCCTAAGACCAGAACTCCTGACCCCTGTGGCCATAAAAATTCACAATTTTGGAAGAGGCATTCTTGCTCATCATAACTATATACTTAGTTAGTTTATTAAATACTCAGGAGGAGAGAAGAAGATTTTCACAGAATTAATGTATTTTCACTATATATAATCAACAGAGCCCCAACTTAACACCAGAACCCCTGACCCTAGGGCCATAAAATTCACAATTTTGGAAGAAGCATTCTTGCTCATCATAACTATCTACTTAGTTTATTCATTGAATACCCAGCAGCAGAGAAGAAGATTTTCAAAAAATTTCTGCATTTTCTCTATATAATCAATAGAGCCCCGCCCTAACACCAGAACCCCTGACCCTGGGGCGATAAAATTCATAATTTTGCAAAAGGCATTCTTTCTCATCATAACTATGTACTTTGTTAGTTTATTCAATATACAGGAGCAGAAAAGAAGATTTTTAAAGAAATTATGCATTTTCACTATATTGTCAATATAGCCCCGCCCTAGCACTAGAACCCCTGACCCTGGGGCCATGAATTTCACAATTTTGGTAGAGGACTCAATGGTCATTACATTCATGCTAACAGTTTGACTGCTTGATGTCCAGGAGTAAAGAAGAGGATTTTTAAAGATTGCACTAATTTTAGTGGTTTTGGCCCCACCCCTCTGGCCCCAGGAGGGCAGGGACCATGAAATTCACAATTTTTGTTCCCCTTTACCCATAGATGCTTTATGTAAAATTTGGTGGAAATTGATTGAGTGGTTGCAGAGAAGAAGCTGAAAATGTTCAAATGTTAACACACGGCGAACGACGCACGACGACGGACGAAAACGGATAGAATTGTCACCTGAGTTTACTCAGGTGACCTAATAAAGATAACATAGACAGGATTCAGTGTATCGGAGCTGACCTCAATCCTGTCCCTGGGAAAGTCAGTGAAGGTCAGGTTATCCCCGTGAGTAATGTTGGTCCGGTACAAGATGTACCCGTACATCTGTCCGCTGAAGCTATTTCTGCCCACTGGGTGTAACCGTAAAAGTTCCATGGGGACGGTTTTATTCATCCGGATTTTCTAAATGAAACAGTTAAATGAAAATTCGTCTCTTATCATTATACCCCCCGCAATCGAAGATTTTGGGCATATATTATAGAGAATTAACTCGACTATTTGTCTAGAACACTTTATTTCTCAGCAAAAACTTTAATCTTCCCTATAACTTTTGATTTGTTGGAGGTAGGGGTTTCATATCATACATGCACTTCTTCTAACACAATATTTTTGAAAACCTTTTGACCTTGGAGTTTGAACCACTTTTGGAAAATTTTACCAAATTTAACTTTAGCCATAACTTTTGAAACAATTTAGTGCTCACACGTTCATTTCTTATGATAAGAGCAGATAAGAGCTTCCCGTCAGTTTAAATATTTTTGAACTCTTATTCATAGAGTTTTTCCCACTTTTCAGAATACATTAACTCTGACCATGAGTTTGGCATGGTTTGAGCTAGGGAAGACAGTGTCATATTCATGTATATATTTGTAAGATAAAACCTCTTCTTGGATACCAACCATTTTGACCCTTACACACTGACCTTTAAGATTGGTCTTTTTTGAAAATTTTAAACAACCTTTGAATAGTTACAGCTAAGGTTTTCATATTTCAAATATGCATTCCTTGAGACAAGACCTTCTCTTTGGTGCCATTACCAGGGGATTTTGAACCTTGGAGATGAACTGCTTGCGAAAAACTTTAACCTTGGTCATAAATTTTGAACGTTTGGTGCCAGAGTTCTCATATTTCACAAGTATATTTCTTTGTCACAAGACCTTTCATGGGATCTATTTTTTTTATTTCTTGGTCTCGACCTTCACCCCCGACTTTCATTTAAAAACATTAATCTTCTTCATAAGCTGTCATAAAGGGGTATCAGTGTTTTACAAACACATCTTTTTGATTTCTGTACTGTACGTATATTGGCTTACTTGTATTCAAATTGGTTACATTTTAGAACATCAGTAGAGAAAACAATGCAAGAATGAGCTATCATTTGTGTAGTATACAGAATTTTAGCCTTATTATGATGAGTGAAAGAGTCAAAGCAATCCTGCAGAAACAGTCAAGTCGATTTGTTTGACGTTGATAAACCATCGACAGAAAATCCTTTAATACGTTAAAAATATAAGTTCAAAGGTTCGCATGAGAATGCGTTTGGTGTTACCTTTGCTAATTGAAGGATGTTTTCTAACGGCATGTAGTGTTGGATGTTAACACTACCTGCAGAACCTACAAATAAATTTTTATGAAAATGAATGAAAAAATGTGTTACTGTTGCTTTTTCGCCACCATACATATGTTGTATTTATCTTTAGACATTGTATTTCATCAAGTGCAAAGTGACTGAATTTTTTTTATACCGGGTATCTGTGCTATTAATCGTTACCCAGCATTCGTTATATTTTATATGGCCGTTGTTACATAGATAACCTTTTTCGTGAAGTGTAGTGTAGTCGTATCTTTTAAATAAGTTTATTGAAAAAAAATTTCACCTGAAATATTACCTTTAAAATTTTAGAAGTGCAGATATTAATAAATATACAATTTTTTTTTACATTTATGATTTACATTTTTTATCGTGCAAATATAGAGTTACCGAAGTCTTCTTTGGGCGTGTCGTACGGTATTTCAAGTCCAGGCATCCCTAAAACATTCAACAAGAGATTTATTGCCAAGGATTTTTATTATGCTGATTATGATTATTAGTTTTTTTGGCCGTAGCTCATCACTTTGAAAACCACTTAACTTTATGATGTTTTACCATGAGTATTTTCGTGCATGATTTGTCTAGCTATTCTGTATTTCTCCGTTATATCCCCGGCCTCAGTCAACAGAGCATCGTAATCTAAAAATATCACCAAGTCATTGTCATCATCATCATCATCATCATCATCATCATCCAAAATGTCAATGAAAAATTTCATATTACGACTTTCTGAAATTGAATCACATCCTTCCACGACACTCAATGCCACCTACCATAGGAAGTGACGTCAGTCTTCAGTGTGTTCTTTTCAAAGTCCCAGTTAGCCCCACTCATAAAACCGAAGTTCGTTCCTCCATGGAACATATAGAAGTTAATGGATGCGGAACGATTCAAAATAGCGGTCAATGTGCTGCCAAAGTCTAAGAATTGAAAAATAATATTATTAGAAATGCCAACAAGTCCAAACTTGATACAAGAACCAAGTTTTCGGAGCATGCAATTTATTTCAGATGGTTTTGAGCAGATGGCAGATTTTATATACCATGCAGATATTAATGTACATATACATTTTGTTGTGTTACACAGCCTTACAAGTATTTACACATATAGGCCTACGTCTGTTTCTTTTATACTTGAACATTATCAGTGTAACCCTTTTAACCTCCACTGATCTATTTTGATACATCTGTGCATTTTCCTGAACTTATTTTCAATATCAATCATTTATTTATTTGAGAGAGTGGTGTACCGTTAAGAGACTGTTTATGGTGCGGCCCACCCCAGTAATCAAACCACCCTGACCAGTACTCCGTCACCATCAAAGGGAAGTCATCATTGAGTGCTTCCACTTTACGGAAGAGTTCTTCCCCCTGGGCGATATCCTGAAAGTTCACGGTAGGTAAGGCTTCTAAACAGAGAAATAAAAACAACAAATCTTAATTTTCTGAAAGAATATTTTGCATTGTCTGCCAATCACTGTAAATTATAATAACAATTTTAAAATGGCGGTTTTATTGGATGCTGTACATCAGCTGGTAACGTTGTGACCTCTCTGTACCGGAGCGTTCCGACAGAATGACGAGATAATAACTTTTTTGTAAGTTAAAGAACAGCATTTAGTAATTTTCTTATACTTACTTTCCCCTTCGATGTTTTCTGGTCAATATTTTTTTCCGATAAACATTATCATAATACTTGGTATTAAAAAGAGCGCTTACTCTGAACGAAATGCGCTCACGTCGCGATGTCGGAATTTAACACGTTTTGACTTTGGAGGAATTTAAAAACTCCCATCTCCTTTGATTCCGCCACACATGTGGTCCTACAGGTTTGAATTTGAAAAGTATGGGGGCACGGGGACTCTGGTCTTGTCATACTTTTATAAACCGTATGAAGACGAGCAGCATGTTGATTTATGAAGTTACAACGATACCTGATCAAGAAATTCGAAGAATATGTTGATGCAGTTTTTGCATTTTTATTACCGGGGTTCAAATTTATCCGAACAAACTGAAGGAAGAGAAGCACATTGGAATGATTCATAACATTACGCATTTCTTTGACATATATTGGATAAAGTTGATGTAAGTGTATAGTGATGTATGATATATATACTGTTAGCAGGTTTCTTTGAAATAAAGCTTTTCCACACAAAGAGTGCAAAAGCAGAAACACATTGGAATGATTAACAACATGCTTCTATCTTTAGTGGCAACCTTTCATTGAAATGTTAAGTCGACTTGTTGATTTATGTACATATTTACCTACAGTTTACTTTTATACGAAACAGCGCTTGTCTTAAACTTGATCTTTTCACCAAAAGAAAATAATACTGTAACTCTTCGTAGCGAAATTAATAAACAATCACTCGGATACAAGAAACGGGGAAATATTATCACTCAAAAATATGTTATTATACAATGCAAAATTACGGAAGCGTATTAATAAATTGCTGTCAGTTGAAAAATTTAATATATTTTGCTATATTGAACGAACAAGATACTAAGTCGCACGAACGAGATACTAAGTTGTGCGTACGAGATAAAATGTCGTAAGCGTAATATATAGAAACTGCGTGAGTCGCACTAAGATACAAAGGCGCACATATATCGTTATTACGACTTATCATCTCGTATGTCCAACTTATTCTTTCGTTATTACGACTTATTACATGTATCTCGTATGTACGACTTAGATTCGTAAGACATAACTTATCTCGTACCGTACGTACGACATAGCAATTTTTTTTTTCATCTGGTAGCAATTCTCTTCCAAAAAAGAAAATATAGAATACAACTAAAAATATTATGCAAATCAATTTATGATCAATACTAATCAAATATACAAAACAAATTTCAAAAAACATATACAATTCAAATGAAAGATTTAAGAATACCGTAAATCATAAATATATAGAATACAAACATATATAAAATTCAAATGGAAATTATACAATGCAAACGGAAATTATACAATTAAAATGAAAAATTATATTTTACAAATAATCAAGTATACAATACAAATGGCAAAGAACAAATAATGCGTTTGCATGTCTTAATAAACGTTGAAAAATGTTTCCTTTGCAATCTTATATGATGATATTAACCACCCCGACTCCTTCCTCATCATCATGAATCAGATCGACAGCTTTCGTTTATATATATTAGAGAGATGTATACCACTCTCAGACGTGATACATGAGAACTGTTAAAAATTTGATTTATTTCAGAAATCTGCAATCTTTATCATCGATAGCGCCCCCTTTCTAGAGAGGAAATTGATGTTTTTGTTCCGAACGAATTCTTTTATTTTTAAACCTCCATAAATTTGTAGTGAGCCTGTCAACAGCTGTTAGTTTTAATTTATCTAATCTATCTACCATTTCATCTGAATTCCCTTACTTTTCATTCCATTTTACGGGATTTTCGTAATACATGTACACTTGAATTTGTTCGTTAGCTTAGACCATTAATTTCACTACAATCCTTACATCGCACGATCGCAAAAATAAGACGGGAAAAGACGTTTTAATTTCTAGGTCAAAAATGTTCCAAGTTTCTGCATTCTGAGAATGTGATGACCCATTTATTTCATTCAAACTAATTAAAATAATTGCATACCTACCACATATAAAAACTTATCAAACAAGATTCAGCTAAATTTAACCCAAATGATGTAAGATAAAGTGGTCACGCTTGAATTGGCGCCCGGATGAAGACAAACGACTCGTTTACGAGATATTCTTTGGGTAACAATAATTAGGCAAAGTCACTTCAATTACGAGGTCCCAGAACAATTTGGCAATTTATAAACAAGGTATTTGTATTTTACCCTTTGGTGTTGTTTCCATTAAGCTAGTTTGGTTGCTATGTTTATCGATTCACTTCGCAATGCCACGAACCGGCATTCTTAGCCACGAGTTCTAGGGTTGAGACACAGTAAGGTAATGTTAAACAGAATATTTTATTTATCATTTAATTTGAAGTTAATTTTTTAAATTCATTAACAATCTGACATTTGTTCTAATTTCAACATACTTTCAAGAATGGGATTGTATCGTAAATTTATAGAAATTATTATTGGCATAGAAATTAAATTAAACGGTGATTGCACTCATCTAACTGTTTTGTGTCAAAAATATCAGTTCAACAAAATTATTCAAGATGATTAAATGATAATGATAAAGTCTCGTTTTTGTACGTTTTGCTTTTCGTGTCTTTTTAACCCTCATCATGTTTCAAATGGTGGTTCTTCGAGGAGTTTGAACCCACATCAAAGCGGGGCTTGCCCCAATTCTTCGTCGTTTCGGCGCCATAAAGTATTTTTCTAGGTGTAAAACATTGATAGTAATTTTAGAAAATAAATAATTTTCATACTTGAATTGATATTGATCCATGTTCTTTCTTATGTATTTTCTTCAGTTTTATAGAGATTATGTAAACAAAAAACCTTCACTAGAAACTTTTTTCTAGGACCCCATGTTGACCGATACCAATGCCTCGGACTTGATATTCAATGATCAAGAATGTATAGAAGGATTCTCAGCATTTCCCTTTGATAATGTGAGCTTTTGCGGAAGTATTCACGACGGCCTAATGTGTTGGCCACCTACTTTGGCAGGGAAAACCATAAAGAAGAGATGTCCGAACTTCAATGGATTTGACCCTAGTAAAGAGGCAGTCCGGAAATGTGGCCGAAATGGGACCTGGGAGGAAATTGTCGAGTCCATTGTGACGATCTCCAAGACAAACTTTGCGGAATGCGTCATCCCAAACGACATAGACATATTCCGGAAGTTTGATGACCATACCCGGAAGTCAGCGCTGACAATGAGCGCAGTGGCCCTTTCTCTTCTGTGTTTATCTATTCTGAGTATCTTTGTTGTGTTTTTGTTATACTATTGCATTCTTCCAAAATTTGTCAATACGATTCTTCATGTTAAGATCCACAAAACTCTCTTTATAGCTGTCATTTTTGATATTTTGGCAAAAATGACAACACATGTTTTAGTCATCTATGAATTGAATAACATTTCATTCATCAACTCTGAAATCTTTATGAATTTTGTGTGCAAATTCCTTGCCACGTTTACGCAATATACTGAAATTGTGTTTCTGGGCTGGATTGCAATGGATGCAAATTTCTTACAAATTCTTTGCAAAGCCGACCACTTGTGCACTTCCGGTTTTACGATGTATTGCATTGTGGGATGGGGACTACCCATCGTCCCTTTGACGCTTTGGGTCATTACTTTAGTGGTGGACCACAAAGTGCAATGTTGGATCGACCATACGTCACATCCGGTCATGTGGGTTGTTGACATTTACAAACTCTTCATCCTGACCGCCACTTTTATTTTTCTTTTGTTGGCGATGGTGAGACTTCACATGGCGGCATATAAGGAGAAAGTTTACGATCGTCCCAAGTTGAAATATGAAGTGACCATGTCGCTTGTCTTCTTCGTGTTCATGTTCATCTCCTGTGCCCTGGTGGTCGTACCTACTCACATTCCATTAAAGGTCCACCAGGTCATTCAACATTTAGCCGTCATTTTTACGTCATCCAGGGGAATGTGTGCCGCCATTGTATATGCTTTCGTGAACAAAGATTTTCTCAAATTTTTACAACACAACGAAGTTCGCATACGTTTTGGAAAATATCTCGCTTTAAATGTTCCGTAATTCTTCGAAGAACAACAAATGAAAGAGTAGGTTTAAATTTTGACAATGTTTTTATGAACATCCTTTTTGAAACCTCCAAAAACTATCAAAAGATATATCATTATATTATCATACACTTTGTGCTTATACATGCAAATGAATGTATTTTTCTTTTTATTTGAATTAAAAGAAAGGTTTCAATTGTGTCATCGAGGACGACTTAAGGTGATGAAGGGAAGTCGTTTTTTTTTCTTGAATGTAACTAGTAAAATTTTAAATATGACATCTCCAGCAAAATATTTTCATTTACTCATATATGTTTTGAAATTTGAACACTTTTAAATGTTGGCTTATTCCGAATTTCTTAATTTTTATGCAAATTTTTATCAATTTTACACACATTTACTTTCAGAAAACATAGAGCACAAGCTTGCCTATTTACCAAACTTATACATTTTACATACCAATATCAGATGCATAATGAGTGTAAAAATCTCAAATAGGCAAGCTTGTGCTCTATGTTTTCTAATTGTAAAGTATCTCAAATTTGGCAAAATTCCACCAGAATTGAGAAAATTCGGGAAAGTATACTACATGTATTTCTGCACGCTCTTGTGGCCTCCGTGACAGTTTTGAATTAAAATTAGTGCTGGTATTAGTGCTAAAACAAGAATCAATTTAAGTTCTTAACTACAATCTATCACAGTTTTAACTGTGTTCTGTTTTTACATCAAATAAGGGGGCAGATTCAGCCATTGCCATACCTTGTCCTTTCATTTGAAAAAAAATATGTAAGAACAATGGCATCTTCTGTCTGTTTGGTGCTTTGTAGAAATGGTTGGTGTGTAAATAATGTTTTTGAATGTACTACACTGTATTTAAAATCTTGTAATGTATATTTTATGATGTATTTTTTGCAAAGAGCAATAAAGTACCTGAATCGGACTATCAAATATATGTACATTCCAATATAAATATTATATATGTCGTCATAAATTTAGCAAATGATAGTGAAAGAATACTGTTAAAACTATACTAATTTACTAAAACAATATTAGTTTCTTCAGAGACATATAAGAGAGGGTCTATTATATGTCTCTGGTTTCTTGAATATAAAACCTGTGCTTTTTACACCTGACAAGAAATTCCTTCTTTAATATTTTTTGAAGTAAGGGATTCCAGTGATGGAAAATAATCTAAAAATGAAAAGACATAAGAGAGGAATGCAGAAATAATGATGAATTTTTTTTCTCGTTTAAAATTCGAAATCCGGAACCAAAGATGTTTCATGAATTGTCAGATCATTTGTATGACTGAAGTTTTGCTACAATGATTAATGATAGCTATTTGAGGATTGAAAGCATTTGACTCAGAAATAGTTACCCAGCTTCGGGTTTTGTGACCCAATTTGCGTCACAAGATGCCAGGATTTAACTAACCTTGTCCAATGACGTCACACAATGGCGACCTTGACTTGATTATACTTTAAACTCTTTGTCAAATTGTCTTCGGATTTTAAAATTTGTTAACATTCCTAGCAACGGAAAAAGCAAAATAATAATACTACATATAAGTATGTGAATCCCCTTACATTTTCTGGATACGAGTGGTTTTTGCAATATTTAATTTATGGAACGCCAAATTAACATGTATTCAAATATTTGTAACTATCTTCAAATAATTGCACCTATCTTTCAAATAATAATAAGTGAATTGAAGATAGGTACAATTGAATTAAAGATATGTACACTTGAATTGAAGATAGGTGTAAAATATTATACCTATCTCAGTATCTCTGAATAATTATACCTATCTCTAAATAATTATACCTAGGTACAAATGAATTATACCTATCTTTAATGGAAATACTGGTTCAATTCGTTATATTTACGTTTCCAATGTCTTTGTCCGACATAAAATTACAAATTGTAAATGTACTTTATTTCCCCATCAATGTATTCGCGCGGTTCCAAAAAAACCCACGTGCAGGGCGGAACAAACAGCTAGACAGAAGCAGGGCTTGGAGCACGTGGATTAGCGTGTAAATATAAGGAATAACTGTCAGATTTTTTAATTTCATGACGATGATCAATCGATTGGCTTGTGTGATAATTTTATGCATAAACGCAAATTATCACGCAAGCCAATCGATTGATCACATCATGAAATCGAAAACTAAGACAGTTATTCTCCTTTAGTCCTTAATTGTGTTACTGAAAATAATGAACTCTCCTTTGGAGGCAATATGGAGGGAAACACACAGAACCTTCAAAGGGACGACAACGAGGATGAAAGGAGAAAAAAAAAGGTAAATTCAAAATTTGCAAAAAGCATCATATACTTATTAAAATACACATGTATATCAATAAGTGAGTGAAAAACATATATACCCGAATACTCCCAAAGTGACGGAAATGACGTATGATAATTTAAGGGAGTATAGTCATTATTGCCAATATCTTTAAGTTAGTAATCAAAGATAGGTTCAATTCAATTGCACCTATCTTTAAACCAATTTTACCTATCTTCAATTCATTGCATTTGTACCTATCTTCATATCAATTGTATTTATCTTCAAATGAATTAGAGATAGGTACAATTCAATTATTTGAAGATAGGTTCAAATATTTGAATATATGTTAATTTGGCGTTCCATATATTTGTTGAGATTATGTTTTCCGTTGATCTCACCCATGAAGTTTTAGATTCTTTGATGTAACAGACTTCTGTGATATAATAAGTGGGACAATATTGCTTTAATTTACTAAAAAAAAATAAAATAAACAAATGTTAAGCAGTCAAAAATTGATAAATACAATATGTCATATATCATGTAACTTAATTGTAACGAAACTAATATGGCACCTGTATAGAAGGGGGCGTTGTCCAGCCCATTCAGACCCTCTGTATAATTGTAGAAGCCGTCTGATGTAAAGAAAAGTTCATGTATACCGTTCTCTTCCAGAGTCTATCAAGGAAAGCAATTAGACCATCTTATTACATGTATACAGAGTAAACAGTTACACATCCACTAACATATATGGCAATTTTTAATCTGATGTTAACCACATTTTGATACATTTCAAATTGATTTGTAAATGGTTTGGAATGTAAATCTGACCTGTTTGATAAACAGTAAATGATTTGTGTCGTTGCTATAGGAACCAAACTCGTTTTCAACTTGTACTGCTATGATTGGTCCGCCTCTATGATACTGAAAACATGACAGTACGAACAGATTGATTGATTAAAATCAAAAGACAGTAAAAACAATTTAAGGGAGTCGTGGGACCGATAATTACAATGCATTTGGCAATGCATTTTTACATCCTTGCAAGCCAGGAGGATCCGGAGTCATCATGTTGCCGTTCGACGCCAATGGCAACATGTTGACTCAGGTCCCCTGGCTTGCAAGGATAGCATTTCTAACGAAATATTTGGGTCTGTGTTGTTTAAGGTCTAAAAGTCAAAGAGACCTTTAATTCGACTGTCGGTATTTTTTATGCCCCAAATTTTGTAAGTCCAAAGGCCTATGGCGTGAATCAGACTACACTGTACTAGTGTTACGTACAGATTACCAGTAGATTACTGTGGTATATGCACTTTATGTTTAACTCACAGGTACTTGTGGACAGGAACACCCGATTAAAATATCAATCCCTGGGCTTGCTGAATGCGAATTATATTTTATATTAATTTATTTCACAGGAAAATCGGGAAAAACACGAAATAATCGTTCCATACATAAATACCCTTCTATACATTTTAGTAAACAATAAATATAATTTGTGAAGAAATATCCAACAAGCCCCGAGGTTGATATTCTATCGGAAATGGGGGGGGGGGGGG
>PRKT01000145.1:914456-946804 GCA_003671525.1 Saccostrea glomerata
ACGTTTGTAAACTATAGTTTACAATCGTAAACTATAGTTAAGAGTTGTTAATCATAGTTTCACAAATCGTGAAACTATATTTATCAGATCGTTAACTATAGTTAACGGTTTGTAAACTATAGTTTACAAATCGTAAAACTGTATTTATCAGATAATCTATGTTTTGCAATCACAAATGATTGTTTTTAGTGTTAAGTATAGTTTACGGTTGTGAAACATAGATTATCGCGTTAACTATGGTTTACGGATGTAAAATATAGATTAACGTTGTAAACTATAGTTTACAGTCCGTAAACTATAGTTTACAACCGATAAACATAGATTATCGACCGTGAAACTATGTTTAACTCATTTTTGTGAATTTGGCGTGCCATACCTGTGGCTTAACTATAGTACTGGTACAATAGTTACTATAGTACGCCCCTCAAACCTATGTGGTGGTTTTTTTTTCTATCAGCGGACATTTCCAAGTGTTTCGATAATCATCCACTATGCATAACGAGTATTAACGTCTGCAATACAGATCTAACAGTTTATGTTTTTATGATGTGATATGTAATTAATTATTTACATGGTCTGGCGATTGTGTCGACTTCCAGGTACATGCTTGCGGAAGTCATCTACCTTTTATCATGAGTGCTTTCTACACGTGTTAGTATCAAGGTCACGCAAATCTGGGGATTCAAACGTCTCTGACGAGACTGAAGCTGTACTGGTTCATTTTCTTATAATTAGATGTTTTTATTTTAGGCAGAGAAGCTTTTGTATGCTCGTTTTTATGGCTACACCAATGATTATATGTCTTAGTCTATAGTATGTACATGTATACTAGGTTTCATTGATATCATCTGTAGGGGGGTACTCAGGATAGCACTTAGGACTGACGAATTTCTTTGATTATTCTATTCTCATTCAACATCAACTGCATGCCCATCATTGAAATGATGAAGTGTGCCACTACTATAAGGGTCTTATACAGGTTCGTCTTGCTTTACAATGGTGTTATATCTGTCCAGATTACAACAAAATCTATAGAAGATGTAGCACTTAAAAAGAAGCATTAAAATCTAATTTTAGTAGATAGAGCATCATCCTTCGTCGAAACCAAAAACCGATAAAACAGAGTGATGTAATGCAGTTAGTCTACATGTGTACCAAGTTTTATTAAAACTGTAAGAGGAATAGTCTTTCCGACTTTCTAGTACGAGGGTCGATCAAAAAGTTCGCGAACTATTAAACCACAATTCAGATAAGAATGAAATTTGGTACACACATAAGCATACACAAGTTCTATAAATAGCACATGCTGAATAAAGTTTTGCTCCTTGTTTGTGACGTCACAATGTGAAAATGACGTCACTATGTAGGTCACTTGTGACGAAAAATGGTTGTGTCAGTCGTACTCGTTCAATAAACGACAGTACAATTTATATCTTAGAAATCCCTTTGCCATAGCATATGATAATTAGTACACATTTTATTAAGACAAATGACTTCCTATAAATTCAATCAATGTTAGGATTGATCGTTTTAGTGAAGTGAGGCAGATGGTTAAAAATGATACTTGTCATGTTACCCAGTGAAAGCAAATTTGAAAAGATATGTGTTTTTAATTCAGCAATTTGCCATCAAAGACCTTTAATTTACACTTTAAAAAATAGTTGAATATTTGAACAATAATGTAATTATTAAATACCTAAGATATCGTTTCATTTAGATTTTTAACATATTAGATATGATAAAAAGGAGTCACCCATTTTCTATCCACCTTGAAAAAACGTCTCTCCCGAGACAGAAGATTCGTGTTTTAATTGTCGACAATTATTATTTTTGGAAAGGATATTCTTATCCACTCATTCTGTTGCCGAGATTTGACCATTTCTGACAAATTAACTGTTCTTGTTATCAAAATTAACTTACATGGAAAGAAATATAAAACTCGGAAAAATCTATCAGCTTTTGTGACAGAACGCTACGGAAGGGGTCACGTGACTGCTAATATCACGTGATTCGCGCATGCGCAGAACGGTGGCTGATGTGCAATATAATCGGAGAGGACTAATCAAAAATATAATCAACACTGAAACCAAATTATTTTTTCTTTTATGGAAGTTATTCAATTAGTTCGCGAACTTTTTGATCACCCCTCGTATACATTCTATTTAACAATAAAAAATCATGACATAGGACGGACGGTTATGCAAAAAAAATTACTCTATAACTAGCTCATGTAATTTTGTTTAATAGAACCATGAATGTGATATTTCATGAAGAACCTTAAAAATATTAACTGCCAAATGCTTTGATTCCAAAGCTTTGATTATGGAAGCATTCAACATCAATAATAATTTGGACATATTTGTAATACATTGGGTATTTTCATATATACTGCAAAATAATACCCCCTCTTAAAACACGCATTTATAATTACGGTATATACCTTTATACTTATTAACTTTTAGGACTTTGGAATCATGTTTCGTACATCGTGTTTTGCAAGACCCCAAAATATTCCTTTTAGAGTACAATTTCGGTCTTTGCATAAGTTATTTACCTGCAAATCTGAAACCTCGGCCATTAGTCGGGAGAAGTACCTTCTAACATGTGATTGGTAACCATGGTAATTTGTCCTGACTTTCATATCCGGATCTCGTAACAGCCAACTAATAAGATAGAAAATCAAAGTATGAAGTACATGAACCTCTAAATTACACAAATACCCCTTCTCACACATTTATCTGGGTTAGGGTTAGGATTTAGAGTTTGGATGTTGCATGCCATTTTTAGCAATGTGTCGTTTACTTATCTTTTGACGTGTACTTATTATCAAAATATTTTAAACTAAGTTTACAAATTAAAAATAAACAGTTAAGGACAAATATACTGGTATATAGTGTCGAAAGATTTTTTTCTTACTTTTAAATAACAAAATTTTTCTTACGCTGGAAGACCCCCAAAATCCCATTCTGAGCAGATGTACGGCCCTGGTCGGAATATGACGTAAAGCCCCGCCCTCTGGGCCATATTGATGAATCTCCTAAAAGAAGAACCGGAAATTAAAATACTAACCATAAATTGCATGAGTCAGAAAAAGCATAATTGTAGCTGAAATTGGTCTGATCAAGGATTGATAAATTTCCTCTTAGATACGGCATACCGGTATTGTCAAGCATAAAATAGGAAAAATGATTTAACGTTGTAATTTCTTGCAACTATTCAATCATACTTGACCAAAACGAAGTGTTTTCATCATGGAATACATATTTTTAAAGATAATACATCATAAAGCTGTTATCAGTATACATTTAATTCGACGAATACCGATTTTTGTATAGTATTTACCGTAAGTCTAGAATTCCCTTAAAGTTGTATCTACCGGGATATGGTTCGTGTTGATTCCAAGGAGCATATCTGCAAAAATAATATCTGTGGCAGTTTAAAACCAGATAATTTTAACAGCAAAGGATAAATGCATGGTGTAAGTATTTAAGAAAGGAGATAGAAATTAGATTTTGCACATATATCTGTTTGATAAAAAAAGGAAACTTTTTTTTAAATTCTATCCAATTTACAGTAAATTGTAATAGGAAACTTTATACAGCTTCAGTCGGGATTGTAAATTTGAATTCAACGCAGGAGCATTCTTTTTCAGTCCTTACAGTGCGAGAGTGTTGAGTCCACATGCTTTCATTTTCCGCATCCGGTCCCACCAATATTCCGGAACGACCCGAAAATAATGCAAGCTTCCGCTCAAAATATGTAGCGGATTGCCATCTAAATAAAATGTCCGGTTTTTAAATGTCAAACTTCCATTACTCACATAGGGAGAATCACTTATCTGTGAAGACGCAGTAGTAAACACCCAGAAAGTTATTACTGCAAGGGTGCATGCAGAGGTGCAGAGTCTCGTGTCCATTGCTCTTTACACGTTGCTGTCGTCTGCAGACATTGCAATGTCGTCTGCACGTAGATAAGAGCGACTTTGGTGATCTCTAGAAGAGAAAACCGCGTACTGGCACCGTGTGGGTTTGAGTGCATGGCTACATTCATTATCATACCGAGTACTAATTCTATCATTGTCTAAATAAAATTTCAATTGTTTTTATCTGATTTGACCTATTTATTGGACAAGAATAAAGGTCAACAACCAAAACAACACTTCTCCGTTGAAACGATTTGTAATAATTTTACTTTAACTTATCAAACAAGATTTATTTGTGAGACATTTATGCTTCCGTATGGCAGACTATGGCAGAGGTAAAGTGTCTCAAATACAAGTCAACCTCCGGGGCATAGGTTTACTTAAAATATCAGAAATATTGGTATTCAAAGATAAGTTTTATTTTCTTAAGAAATATAACCGTAAACAAGATGTGTTTGTGAAACACTATGCCCCCGGCGGCAAAAAAGTTCAAAAATCTATTTTTAGCATATAGGTCACAGTCAAGGTCACAAGGTCATTGACCTTGGTGTCGTTTGAGAGAGCTTCATTAGTGGAGTATGCATACAAAATATGAAGTCTCTATCTCCTTTGGTTCAAAAGTTATGGCGAAGGTTAATTAAAGTTGACAACAGACAGACAAACAGATAATCAGATAGGACAAAAACAATATACGCCTCGGATCTATCGATCCTGGCGCATAAAAATGAAAGCCCAACCGTTAAAAGGTTATGTTGAAGTTTAAAAAAAAAGTAAATCAAAAATGAAGGTCAAGATTAGAGGGTTGATATCAATAATGCAAGGTGAAGGTATTAACAAAAAAAATTAAATGTGACAAATGAAAAACCCTAACACCGACCATTCAAAAAATATGGCCAAGTTTAATGTTATTTTTTTCAAAAGTAGGTCAAACTCCAGTTCGAAGACAAATCTGTAAGCTACAAAAAAAAGTCTTGTCACAAGAATAATACTTGTGAAATATGAATTTAGGCCTAGTAATAACAGTTGAAAAACAAGATGTGTTTGTGATACACTATGCGCCCGGTGGCAATAAAGGTCGGAAAAGGCTATTTTTAGCATTAAGGTCACAGTCAATGTCACAAGGTCATTGATCTTGATGTCATTTGAAAGAGCTTGATTAGTGGAGTATGCATACCAAATATGAAATCTCAATCTCTCATGGTTCAAAAGTTATAGTGAGGGTTCAAAAGAGCTATTTTTAGCATATAGGTCACAGTGAAGGTCGCAAGGTCATTGAACTTGGTGTCATTTGAAAGAACCTGATTAGTGGAGTATGCATACTAAATATGAAGTCTCTATCTTTCATTGTTCAAAAGGCATGGCGAAGGTTAAAGTTTGAAGAAAAAAGGCTATTTTTAGCATATGGGCCACAGTTAAGGTCACAAGGTCATTGACCTTGGTGTTTTTTGAAAGACCTTAATTAGTTGAGTATGTATACGAAATATGAAGTCTCTATCTTTGATGGTTCAAAGGTTATGGTGAAGGTTAAAGCTCGAGACAAACAAACAAACAAACAAACAAACAAACAGACAGACAGACAGGACAAAAACAATATACGCCCTGGATCTATCGATCCGGGCGCATAATTATGGACAAGGTCAAACTTTTAAAAAAATTGGTTAAACTTCACCCCCATGGAATGGTTTTCTCAAGTATACAGGTAAGATATGAAATCCCTAGCATCAGCCACAAGAGTTCGCATACCTATCAATTTTCCTTGGACTTTCAGTAAGGCGTGGCATTCTCAAATGGCGAATAGATCCTCACTGATTAAGAAATTTAACTTAAATTGTTGTTGTCAACGATGAGACGACTTCTGCCCAACTTCTTTGCCATACGAAACGCTATCATTTGATCCTTTCTACATTCGTTGACATTCGCCCGAATTTAGTAATTAACTGTAAATAACCATTTATTTCTATCTCATTTCTAAGGACAGATCACTCTAACAGCATAAAACTGTGCAGTGTTTAGAGTTTCCTTAAGTTTATTTCAGTAGACAAAAAGGCAAACACATATGGTTAAGATAATATAGTGGTAATGCTCTCGTTATCAAAGATTCAAGGTATATGTATATAGTTTTTACTCCGCCCGTTTGTCTGTTAGCAAGAACTTTACCTTTCCAATTAGTTTTAATTGGATGGTGCAATGGCTTTTATATTCCACTTCTGTATTCTTTGTGCAACAAGATGTGTTTGTGAAACACTTAATGTCTGTATGGCAGCTTTTGGCAAAGGTCGAATTTTTCTAATGCTAGACAAAGTTGCCTCAATAAATACTTCCATGGATTACGAAAGTAGAAGCGCCAACCGTTCAAAAGTTTTTTAAGTAAGTCAAATTCCCAGGTCAAAGTGTAAAAATAAAGGTACCTAGTAAAAATCTTGTCACAAAAATACACGTGTGAAACACAGTAGCCCTAGCACCAACTGTTACAACATTCAACATCAAAGCAAAAATACTATTATATAGCAAGGTCATGACCAAAGGTCAAAGTTCATAATGGTAGGTCAAAGTTCATATAACAAGTCACATTTTAGCGCAACCAAATAAGTTTAAGGTTCACAACAACATACAAGTTCAAAAGCATTGACTCAGGGAGGTGCAGAGGTCAAAGCTTACAATATATTTATTACCAGAAAGCCGCTTATAAATACGTTGTTTATATCACTGTTTAGAAAACATTGATCATCTTAAGATTCCTTTTTTTCAAAAGGAAGGCTTTTTCAGAAGAAATACATCTGAGAAAAAAAAACATCAGGACATGATTTGAAATAGGTACAATAAGTAGAATACAAGAACAAATATTTGAATGTTTGTTAATTTGACGTTCCATAGTTATGTAAGGTAGGAAAGTGAGGATAAATCAATCAGTCGGAAATTACAAACTGTCCGTCATCAGATGATGTTGGAGTGGGGGACCCATACGACGCTGTGGCGAATATTACTAACAGATCTCACTGGTGTCTCAGCTTACCGTTCAAGAACCAGATGTTTCAGCTAACCATTCAGGTAATCAGATGTTTTAACTTAACCATTCAGGTAATCAGATGTTTTAACTTAACCATTCAGGTAATCAGATGTTTTAACTTAACCATTCAGGCACCAGTTGTTTTAACCCAACCACAATTACAAGATATAATTAAGACAGAAAGATTAGATTCAATTGTCACCCTTTTAAAGTTTTACACTAAATAAGATATACACAAGCACATTGTACATTTAAAAGCAATATTTACACAACATTAGAAATCAAAAGATAATTTCCTGTTGTCCTGTCACGTGTGTCTATCAAGAGGTCGACCTGTGTTTTGTCAGAACATTCATCTGTACTTCGCATTTTGTCAGAGCATTCATCTGTACTTTGTGTTTTGTCAGAGCATTCATCTGTGCTTTGTGTTTTGTCACAGCTTTCATCTGTACTCTCTGCCTCAATGTCATAAACAAAAGCGGACTCTTTATAATCACTGAGGAATTCATCAAAAGCTGCTTGAAAAATTGGACTTTTTGTATTCAAATCATATTCAGGGGGTAGCTTGGTAAGATATTTCTTGAAAACATAAGGCAGGAATCCCCCTACAACAACTAAAAGAGCTCTGTTAAGTCCTGACACCTCGTATTTATCACCGAACACGGCAACGATCAGAAGCACCAGGAGCAGGAAAAGGACATTAACCACGAGCCTCGATAAAGCAGACATCAGATTGGCTGCGAGACTACCGGGGCATCCAACATCAGGCATGACGGCGACCTTAAAGAAGAAGCGCTTAGTTACGTATTTTATATCGGTCACGTCTAGGAATAGAACCACTCGAGGCATTTGCCACCCCAGCTGCGAGTCTCGGACAAATAATTCAAATTCCTGTTTTGCGCCAGATTTGTCAGATTCATCAATATTAAGTTGAAAAGCGTTATTTCTTTGATCCTTTGGGTGTTTCTTAATCAGTGTTTTAATGTCTACATCTTTTACTTTTGAGCTTACATAATTTATCAGTACTTCGCTAAACTTTTGGTATCGTTGGGTGACACTCTTAAACGAATTCCAAGCATAGAAAACCAGAAGAAGAGCCAGCAATATATAGGGTTCCCATATACCCCAATTCAACACCAGTCCAACTAGCTGATAGAAAAGGTATTCAACGAAAACAATAATGAACTCGAATGCCAACACGGTAAATGCGACAAGGGATATAATGAGCAACAAAGTAATCACCCATTTAGCCAGTCTCTCTGACATGGGCCTTGGTTTTTTCTGTGTTTCGTTGTGATCATCGACAAATATCGGTCTTGGGGTTATGTAGTCCTTCTCATACAAGTCTTCGTATGACTTTATTACTGGATCAGAACACTTCTCAGGGAACTTGTTTTCCAAGAACTGAAAGAGAAATCGACCAATAACGTTAACCAAAGGCATAGAATAGAAGGCGATAATCAACACCAACAGAGGGACTGCCACTACTAAATAGATCCAGCCAACCAATAGAAAGAAAATGCCGCATTTCCTAATTGGGATAAGGAGGATTTTTATACAGAATACGAAGGCCTTGGTTCGGTTTATGCCACGCATATCTCGGAAAGATCGTCTTATAACATATGAAGACCGCTCCATCGCTTTCTTCTGCAGGATAAGAAACAAAAAGATGTCAAATATGAACGCAGCATAACAGAAGAGGAAGATTCCGTGGGAAGGCGTTAGGTAAGCCATGAGGTTCCCAGGGTAATCCGGGCGTAAGTCGTGGGACTTTGCCGCCTCGTTCCGCAGGGTTCTGTTTTCGTCTTCGTAGACATAATAAAAGTAAAGTCGTAGTATCCAGGGTATTGCAATAAGCGGTAGAAGCAGCAGAGACATGAGATTTTCCAAGCATTTGTACCACGGAACGGTTCTTTTACACGGTCTAAAAGGCCAACACATATTGCTGTAGCAACAGTTCTTCACAGGGTCCTGGTCTCGAACCTTGCATTTAAATATTGCTTTGTATACAGTTCTGAATATCTCAATAGGAACATATTTGACCGTGACCAAATGATCTGCTCTCATTTTGAACGAGAGACTGGGCATTGTAATAACATATACTTGATCATCCTGCAAATCAGACACCAAGTTTTTGAATCTATCCATATGCGGATTGGACAAAAGGTCCTCATATCTTATAACATTCTTTGATTTGTTAATTTGTGTGCTATCTGCCGTCCTTAAGATCTTGACTTTGACTGCGCCCTTAAGATGGTGAGTAAATTTCAAGTTTATATATTTCTCACGATACCAATGTTCCGGTACTAGGAGGGGACTGTATAGCAACGCAACAATGGAAGCAATCTCCATTATGAGGAAAAATACGAAGAGTCCGACATCTTCTGTCAATTCGGAGCATACGGTACTGCCATCCTCATCCCTGTAACAACATTTGTAATAGAACTCGGCTACCCCTTGGCCATTATCCTTAATGTATTGGTTACATACTCGTTCACCCTCGGGAGTCACTCCTGTGTAAGTTGGATCAAAATTTCCCAGAACGAGTTCCCTTAGTTTGGATTCCAGATGAGATATATTTAGATTATTTTCAGCAAAGCAGTTTTCGGGATCTTCCGCAATTTTCACGGCGAAATCTTCCACACCATAACGTAGTGTCGAGTAAGAAAAAGAAACGAGTTCCTCTTTCAACATCAGTAAACGTCTGACCTCTAGTTTTTTGGTTTTTGTGAACGTTAATGGTAAAAATAGGTTAGTTTCCGCTAGTCCTTTCAATGGTCCTTTTGTGGCGTTTTGAAAACTGAACTGAATTTTCACCATCTTTGTGGCTTGCTCGTTGAACAGTTTATCAAACTCCTGTTTGGTTTTCTTGTCTTGGACGACTATGCTGCAATCTGGATTAGCAGAAGTGGTGGAAGGTATCACTGTGCTGAGCTGTGTGTATACATCACATAGAAACAACATAGCAACCAAAGACACTGTATACTTCATGGTCTCAAACATTGCTGATCTGACTTCAACTTATTTCGCTTTGACGTTTTGCAAGGTTGTAGGACAATGTCACTTGGACACGACTTGTTCGATGATGTTGTTCGTGTACGAAATTAATGTCCAGCTATGTTTGGTTTTACATAATCGAGCAGTCCTCATAGTGCATTCTATTGTATAATATTTATAACTTGAAAGCCCCTTTTTATATATATGTATATTGTTTATTCACAAAACTTCCTGTTTACAAATTTCAATGTTAAACCTGTAAATATTAACAAACAATACGTGCTCCAGTACACGGTAGAGACATTAAATGTACACTTTTTAAGTTATTTGACCCAAAGGAGGGTTGTTTTCCCCCTACCTAGGAAATCACTGAAGTGGAATTATTACAAAACTGACTCTCTCAAAGGGTAAGACAAGAAAAAACTACCGGTATTGAACGTGACAAAATCTGCGGTTTTTACGTTTACAATATTCTCTTTTAAAATTTCAAGGTTATTTATTTAACTACAAGAGCACATTTCATTCTTGTCCTTGATGACATCTGTTATAAACATTTCTATTTGTTTGTCCGGAATGTAGTATACAAAATTAATGAATAAATTATATAAAGTGTGGCTTCGATTGAATTATCCGATTGGAAGAATTTATACATGTACTTTCAGAGTGCTTTTTTTAATTATGGTATCAAATTGTGCTTCTCAATAATACAAAAAAAGGTCCTTGAGAAGACACAAATTACTGAAACTTTTTGTTATCATGTACTTATGCATTCTTTCCAGTGACCTCTTCCTTTACATCTTTGTATAAAGTCACTACTCAAGGTCAAAAGAAAGATCAAGGTAAAAACTGATGCAGTTAAATAGCTTTTACCAATATATATACCTCGCCTTAGGGACAGTCACATTAACATACAATGCAACAAAACCAATATATATCAGCATACATGTACTAGGTTAGATAAAAATATCCTAAATAATTTCTCTAAAACTGAGCTTATTAATTATTTAGTGGGGTCAAGGTAAAGAAATGCTGACGAAAATGAAATTTTCTTCTATATTTACAAGGATGTTAGATTTAACAAAGATATTTGATTTTTCTTTGAAATTAAAATTATTAATAATTTAAGAGATATGAAGTCAGTGTTTGAAAAATGCTAGAAAGAAAAATGCATGCAGTAAATTGCATTCTTAATTTGTATGAACATTTGAAGTTTGATAAAAATATCTTTACTATTTAAAGAATCACTGTCTAGTTTGTTGTGTGTACTAGGGCATCAACAACAGTTTGAAAGTGGGATAATTTGCATAACATTATGCATAAATTATCCCACGTTTCCAACTATTCTTGATGTCCCTGGCATAACCAACAAACAAGACAGCAATTCCTTATACTTCCATTTCATTGTGAAATAAAATTAAAATAGTCTAAAATATATAAATAGTCTCTGCCCACTGACCTCAAAGACAAACGCAATATATTTACTTGCATATTACGCCTCCTTAGCTCATGAACTTTCTCTTTGTGAAATTTGCATTCCTATTGAATTATCAAGAAATTAACTCACCTAGCTTTCAGAGAGTTATCAAGGAGAAAACAAATTCACAAATGAAATGGAAATATTTTCTTTGAAACTTAGCTCAACATAAATTGAGGAAAAGTGAAGTCAAGGTGAAAGAAAAGGTCAAGGAGATAAAATGATAATGTATCATCATAAATAGTTAAAAAAATATCTACCGGTAATTAGTTTCTTCGAAACTGAGCTAAACAGTGGTTTAGAAGAAGAGTGAGGATGAGGTCAAAAGTAAGTACACGGTCAAAAAAGGTTTGTGAGTTTGAGTAATCATATCTGCATGTAAAAATTAATAAAAATATCTTGAATCATTTTTTTTTAATGAGCTGAATGCAAACTGTGATGAAGTGACAGAAGGACAAGACAGACATGACAAATTCTATATGCCCTGGCTAAATTCATGGTGAATAAAGGAATCAAGTTAATAAAAGATAAAGAAAAGTTATTTAATTTTTGAAAAAAGTTAAACTTCTCCATGAACTTTAGGAATTGACAAATATCTTGTCTCAATTCTCAAAGTGAAGGGTTGTCCTTGCCTTGTACTTCTCTATTTTTTAGCCATTGACTAACTTCGCCATTCTACAGATGTTAGTTAAGTCTCTTTAGTCTTTTTTTCCAGTGATTACCATTCACTGACCCCCTGTTACTTAATACATATTCTGGCAGTTGACAGCAAAAAATAAGGGGTTATTGACATTTTCAGAGATGAAAAGAAATAAGTTTTGTAGAATTATGATAACTGACATTATCTGTAAAGATAATAACTTAAAGAGACATAACAAAAATCTACTCGTTATCAAGAAGAGCAGCCAAACAATTCTGTAACCTAATTATAGAAGACTGAATGGACTGAATAAAGGAAGGAAATGGGTATTACTGTGTGCCCTGACCATTTCATGATAGGAACACAGAGCAATCAAATCAAGGTCTTCTTTCATTATAAGAATACTTTATTTAATCATAAGAACAAATAAAAATTTGTTATTCAATTGATCATAATAGCTTTATGGTAGCATTTCCATGGTAGATATATGAACACAATTTCTTTTCTTCAGAGCCTTAATTAAAAAATAAACTGTTTGATATATCAGATACAAATAACTGGACATTGATCCTCGTGCAACAAAAATGCTTCAGAGATTTGTCTCGTTAAATATAATTCTATCTAACATTAAAGACGACACACTAGCTATCACCAGCACTTTACTCAGGATTTAAAAATACATTCAATATCAGAAACAGTCACATTTCTAAAATCTTTTCATGATTTAGAAAAATTTATATCCCTCGTCATCTTCTGGGTCTTTTACGACTGTCGTCTGATGAAGAGAGTTTCCTTTTTCCAGAGAGACTGTTAAAAAAAATTTTTTTGTTAAAGATACTTTTTTTTTTAAAACAGTTTCATCATACGTTTTAAATCAAATACATCATTTTTTCTATAAGTTTATATATAAAATAAGCTCTTTTAATGTTTTAAATTCAAATCTGTAATTCAATCCATGTATACAAATTAATCAAATATTTGAATATCACTATTTCAAACTTCAAGAACACATAATTCTAAAACTAAATCACAAGTTACCTCTTTAACAGTGTTTTGACCTCTGATGGACAAAAATCTTCAGGATTTGGTGGCGGACTGTTGGTCAGATGAGCAGCAATAAAATCAGGCTTTATACAGATGACCCCTGACCTCACCAAGGTCGCGATATCATCCTCCGACATTTCCACCTTGTTCAGTTCTAAAAATGCATGACTGGCTGACACAGTTTTATTAAATGGAGGTTTGAGGTTAAGCACAGTGGCTCCCCCTGCCTCTAGCAGTCTACGGAAGTTGTCTTCCTTCTTTCGGTCCGTACATAGCACAACCTTCCAATCGCTAAAGGCTCCAACACAGGACTAGAGAAGAAACAACGAGTATTGAGAAAATTCTCCTTAATTAAACTGACAAAGGAATAAAGAGAAGAGAGGACAACGAGCATTAAAAAAATGTCCCTTATTAAACTGACAAAGGACTACTGAAGAAACTACAACTAGTTAGTATTGAGAAAACTGTCCTTAACTATCAGTGTGTTCTAATACTGTAAGTTATGGAGCTGGCTTAAAACTACGATATTTACTACAATTATGATGAGCAAATGCAATAAAATCGCTTCTGTCCTTTAATTGTGCTAATTAATTCATTAGTCATGGATACTGGGTTTTTTTTTCTCTTAGATTGTGATATGTTTGTCAGGGATGTTGATTTCACCCTGTCCAGATGAAAATTTCTGGTTGATTAGTAAATACTCATTAAAATAATTTCTACAGCCAGCTCATGTTCATTTCCTTTTTTTTTTTTTTACCATATATCTTATTCCAATACATTTCAGTTAAATACTATGGCTCATTTCTACTTCAGATGCTACTACTCATTAGAAATAATCTATCACTTGATGCCATCCAGACTAATTCAAACTAAACTGACTGGTAAACAAAGTAACAAATATCTATGAAGCATACATATCCAAGCATACACTAGACTGTAATAATCTTTAATGTTTAAACGAGAAATTTAATTTATGAAGTTCATTCATAGCAAACATAAACAAGAGGCCCAAGGGCCTTGAATCGCTCTTCTGATAAATTGTACAACCTATCACTTGTATTTGAAGCCTCTAACCCTAAGTATCCTAAAACCTAAGTTGCATCAACTGAAAAAAAGTTTGATGATTCTTAGCAAATTAGGACTGAAGATATTTTAATAAAGCTATAAAAAAAACCATGAGTAGGTCACGGTGACCTACTTTAAGATTGAAGTTTTCTGAGGACTCAAGATGCATTAATAGACAAACTAAGATTGAAGATTCTAAGCCAATATGTATTTGAGATATTCAAAAGTAGGTCACCTTGACCTATATTTTCGTCTACATTTTTGGAAAACCCAAGATGCATCAACTGACAAAGTTTGATGATTCTAAGCCAATAAATACCTGAGATAGTCAAAAGTATGTCGCCGTGACCTACTTTTTGGTCGACATTCTCTGAAAACCCAAGGGGCATAAACTAACAAAGTTTGATGATTCTAAGCCAATAAGTACCGGAGATACTTAAATATAGCCATAAAATGTCAAAAGTAGGTCATCTTGACCTACTTTTTGGTCGACATTCTCCGAAAACCCAAGATGCATCAACTGACAAAGTTTGATGATTCTAAGCCAATTAGTACTGGAGATACTTAAATATAGCCATTAAATGTCAAAAGTAGGTCATCGTGACCTACATTTTGGTTTACATTTATCAGAGGTCTAAGATGCATCTGCTGACCAAGTTTGATAATTCTAAGCCAATAAATACCTGAGATATTCAAAAGTAGGTCATTGTGACCTACTTTTTGGTCAACATTCTCTGAAAACCCAAGAGGCATAAACTAACAAAGTTTGATGATTCTAAACCGGTAAGTACCAGAAATACATAAATATAGCCATTAAATGTCAAAAGTAGGTCACCGTGACCTACTTTTTGGTCGACATTCTCCGAAAACCCAAGATGCATCAACTGACAAAGTTTGATGATTCTAAGCCGATAAGTACTGGAGATACTTAAATATAGCCATTAAATGTCAAAAGTAGGTCATCGTGACCTACATTTTGGTTGACATTTATCAGAGGCCTAAGATGCATCTGCTGACCAAGTTTGATAATTCTAAACCAATAAATACCTGAGATATTCAAAAGTAGGTCACTGTGACCTACTTTTTGGTCGACATTCTCTGAAAACCCAAGAGGCATAAACTAACAAAGTTTGATGATTCTAAGCCAATAAGTACCGGAGATACTTAAATATAGCCATAAAATGTCAAAAGTAGGTCATCGTGACCTACTTTTTGGTCGACATTCTCCGAAAACCCAAGATGCATCAACTGACAAAGTTTGATGATTCTAAGCCGATAAGTACTGGAGATACTTAAATATAGCCATTAAATGTCAAAAGTAGGTCATCGTGACCTACATTTTGGTTGACATTTATCAGAGGCCTAAGATGCATCTGCTGACCAAGTTTGATAATTCTAAACCAATAAATACCTGAGATATTCAAAAGTAGGTCACTGTGACCTACTTTTTGGTCGACATTCTCTGAAAACCCAAGAGGCATAAACTAACAAAGTTTGATGATTCTAAGCCAATAAGTACCGGAGATACTTAAATATAGCCATAAAATGTCAAAAGTAGGTCATCGTGACCTACTTTTTGGTCGACATTCTCCGAAAACCCAAGATGCATCAACTGACAAAGTTTGATGATTCTAAGCCAATAAGTACCGGAGATACTTAAATATAGCCATAAAATGTCGAAAGTAGGTCACCGTGACCTACATTTTGGTCGACATTTTTCAGAGTCCCAAGATGCATCTCCTGACCAAGTTTGATGATCATAGGTTTGAAGGTAATCAAAATATGCCTTTTAAACAATTTGAAAACAAATGCCTGCAAAATTCTAAAAGTAGGTCACAGTGACCTACTTTTTCTTAAATATGTTTTAAGGTCCCATGATGCAGCAACTTACAAGATTTGATGATTCTAACCCTTTCAGTGCCTGAAATAATGGGATTAAATGTTTTGAAAAGGATAAGTCATAAAGTTCAAAAAGTAGGTCACGGTGACCTACTTTTAAGTTGACGTTGTTCAAGGACCCAAGATGCATCAACTGACTAAGTTTGATGATCATAGGCCTTAAAGTATCCAAAATATGCCTTTAAATCAATTTGAAAACAAATGCCCGCAAAATTTAAAAAGTAGGTCACCGTGACCTACTTTTGAGTTAACATGATGTGAAGTCCTAAGATGCATCAACTTACAAGATTTGATGATCCTAGTCCTTATAGTAAGCAAAATATGAACATTTTTATTAATTGTAAATTTAGGTCAACTTTAAAGTGACCTTGAGACCACGCCCTTTGCCCCAGGGTCATGCCTTGAACAATTTTTAATCTTCAACATATCCTGATCCTTGTATGTAAGTTTGGTGAAAATCTGCCTGGTGGTTCTGGAGAAGAAGATTTTTTTGCAACCAGTACTTTTGGTTTTGTTTTCCTGATTATCTCCCCTTGTTTTAGGGTCCCAACCCTTATTTTAGTATAAATGGTAGCCCTTGGGCCAATGATACCCTGTGACAAATTTTACACTGATTGGCCAAGGGGTTCTTGAGTTATGGCCCATATTCTAAAAAGTTAACGCACACCGCACGACGCACACCGCACAAATGGCCATAGCATAAGCTCTTTGAGCCTTTGGCTCAGAAGAGCTAAAAAATATATACAGTGTATAAAAGTATGCAATCTTCTGTATCCCAATTACACGTGTTCTTTAGTATTTTAGTCATTCTTGTGCTAAAAAAACCCCAAAAAACAAAACCATCTACATCTGAAGAATTCTTCTATTTTTCTCTTTCTCAATGTAGAATTATTATCAAATAGCACATTTTTTACAAGCAACTGAGTGAGACAGACGTAGTTGATAGTCAGCATACCAGTGATGGTAGAGTACTCAAACACTCACTGACATTCCTAGCGTAGATACTACCATTTTTCTTAAATTTGAAATAAAAAACACTGAACTTTATTTAGGCTTTGCAATATTAAAACAGAACAAGGACATAAAATCAGGGGACAGTAACCTGAGAGGGGGAGTTGATCATTAACCTCCATCGATGGGCAGCTTCACAGAGCTTTCTGACCGCTGGAGTCATCTTACTAAGTAAGCTGACTGTTCCATCCCCATCCCACTCATAGAAATCCTCCTGTCAACAAAAAAATTTTACTTTGTAAACATAGATGATCAAGGTTTATAAGTTTGAATTAACTTAAAGTAATTTATAAATCAAACAAGGAAAAATCATCTGTTTATTTCTTTATCTTGATTCTATTGTTGTTTGATAGAATTAGACGACACCCCACCTGTACAAATTTTCCCTCCTGTCTACAGGCCTCAAAGTAAGATTTGTGTAAAACCCACTTCCCAGAGGCAACACACGCTAGGAATTTCTCATTCCTCGCTGGAACACCTACAATATTCAGAAATGTCACACATTTTTTACAAGGAATCTAATTTTTAAAAACTACATTTAAAAAATCTTTCAAAAAATAAAAAAAATCATACACATTCAAACCAAATTTGAAAGACATAGAATTTTTTGCTACTCACCAGTAACCAGATGGGTACAGGATGAGTCAAAATTTTGTCCATCCAACATTTTACCACCAAGGCTCTCGACTAAAACTCCATAGTCATCTCTTTCCTTCAAGAAGTGAAAATACAATATAAACACACTGCAAGTTTTAACATTCTAAATAAATCTGCATATTTTCATATTAATACAACAAAAATTTTCTTTAAGAAAAATAGTGAGCAGAAAGAAACATACCTCTTTAGACAAGCCTGACAAAATGAAGATGGGTGGGGATGATTTTGCCTCCTCCCCCACCTTTTCCTCCTCTAAGTTCACAGGCTGAGGGGAGGGGACGGTCTGCTCAGATTGTTTATGGAAAGCTGCATAAAAGACAAGAAAATCTTATGAACTCTAATGATCTTATATAAATATTGCATGCAGTTAAGTGTAACATTGAAAATTTTCACCCCAAGAAAACCAACCAAAGTGCAGTCGATTCACTTCATAAAAATATAATAGTTACATGTATCTGCACCGTAAATAATTCATGTTGTGTATATAAGTGATAGTTAATGCAAAAGTTTGAACCTACTAAATTTTTTCAAACTATTTTACCCAACCTCCCCCCCCATTCACTTCTTAATAACAATAATATTCCTCTATGAAATACATTAGACATGTTTGCCCTTAAATTAACAAAAGGTCATATACAAGTGTGAATCTGCTTGTTTATTTATGGAGCAAAATAAATAAAACATACCAACAGGGGGTGCCTGGGGTGAGGACAATCTTCTGTCTGATTCAGTCTAAAAAAAAAACAATACAAGTAAACTCAGAAAACTTATTCAATAAAAAAAACCCAGAGTTTGTTAAATGCACTTGCACTAAAACACCAGCCTTTTACTATTGGCCCTACTGAATGAATGAACATCATTTTTAAATAATAAAATTTGTACAAGAAAATTTCTGTTCACCTCAGGAAGTTGAGGTACATCCTCCTCCTCCACATCAGAGAACTGGGCGTCCATCATCTCCTGTAGATTGTCGAGGTCCTGAGTGGGACTGCACGCCCTCTGTAATTTGTGGGCCAATCGCTCCTGTTCTAGCCGCCCTGTGGGGTCGTCCCACATCACGTGGACCGTCTGAGAGGACTCGGGGAGGGAACCCTCCTTTACCGGGGCCTCTGTCTTCTGGTCCTCGTTCATGCTCCAGCGATTTGCCCTTGACCCTTGGCGGCTCTGCATCCCACTGTCATTACTTGAGCCTTCCCCTGACATGTTCATCTGACCACTCGCTGCAAATAAACAATCTCGTTCATTTACTTGATAATTGAAAATGTATATAATTTTGAGATACATTAAAATTACCTTCAATTAAACTGTTTGCATTTCTCTGACTTGGAGTGTGTGTAGTTTGCCTAATTATTCCATAAAAAAGATTTGAAGTAATTAATTTACTTATAAGCTAAAGGCAACACTACATGTACTTACAATTCAGTTTCCTACTTTTTCTTCTTTTTCTAAAGAAAATAAACATTTGCATCATTACCATTATCATTCATGAATATTTTAATTTTTATATACTGGTAATACATGTACATTGTAAATGTAAAAAACTTTTTATATTCAACTTAATCATAAATTAAAACATAAAATAAACTTTTTGCTGTTTATATTCCAACCCACAAACAATATTCTACAAGTGACAGTCTTATCTTCCCAAAATTTATACAAAGTTATACTTTACTTAGAAACCAAAAAATAAATAGACAGGAAAATAAACTAGAAATAATGACTAATTTCTTCATAACACTGAGACAGATCCTAGTTTAGCTTTACTTGTTAACGGCCATGTCCTCCTTTAGTTGTTTGGCCAGTTCTTCTCTGTAATCCAGAGTACCTGCCATCTCCACCATCTCAGGCTCCTCCTGTAAACAGGATCAAAATTACAGTACAAACCTCTGAAGGGGAATTAACCTTTCTTCTTCATAAGTCAACTGATGGAAACAGAGAAATCCTACCTCTTTTACGTCTTCCTTCTCTGTAGGAGCAGATTCACCGTCTGTTGATATCCTCTGTCGTTTATTGTCAGGCTCCGGAGATGTGGCCCCGCTCCTCTTGTTCTGTCTAGACTCAGTAACTTTAGCCACTGTCATAGGACTGCTGGGTTTGGGAACGTCGTCAATATCGGAGCTCTCCGACTGTTTACTTGCCCGGGTGGACCTTCGTGTAGCCCTCTGAGGAGTGCCCCTGTTAGATCTCACCGGGGATCCTCGTCCTGGGGTGGCTTTCTTCACCATGGCCTTAAAACAATACAGCTTACTTCATAAAATTTTGGAATTATATTTAAATACTATGATTTAATTTCATCTAAGAAATAAAATCTCTCACCAATGTAAGATTTGGGTTGTAGTTGTGTGGAAATAGGGATTCATCAACTCTGGCATTCTGCTCTTTACACTACAACAAACGATGCTGAATTATACACAAAGACAAATCAGAAAGTGATAGTTTCATAGCATTTTTGCATAATTATGCAAACAATACAGTCTAACATTAATTGGCATTCAGGAATTTTGCATTGTAGATGAAATTTATAACATTATTATAAATGAGGCATTTACTATATTTACAGTTAGAAAAGTAGAGAATTAATAATTATTTTTTCTCTAGAACATAAATGCAGACCGCCATCCATATTTGATGTGCTTTTAAAAATCAGAACATGTTCTTACCATCTGAAGCCAGAGGGGGGACACAATCATTTTCTTCTGCTCTCTGGCCACTCGGAATTCCTTGGTAGTGTCATTTGTCTTTCCCTGTAATGATTCAAATTTCAAGTGTATTACTTTCCTACAACAAAGATTTAATTCATCTGTATCATCTTTAAAATCTTAATCACTTCAGTCCAGATAATGTTTGGTTTTGTTTCTGTTCTATTTTTACAATTTACAAAGTTTTGTCTTTTATTAGTTAAATATGCTACACAAAGAAGCAGAAAAATGTCCGCAATATCCCCTCATTTCTTTTATTAATTTTGCAGATTCAAAGAGAAAGAAATACTGTAGGTTCCTAAATATATGTAAGGAATTATTTATTGTAAAATTTTGCAAGAAGCACCACCTGCAAAATAAAATTACTCACTTTTACATGTATTTTTATGGTGCTGAAATCAATGTAAAATCTCTTGATTAACCGTACAGTCGTGAATTATTGCTCTCGCAATTTGATGTTAAAGAGTCATTTCGTGATAATAAGTACTAGCAGAAAAAAAGGAATCTACAGTATAAGCTCTCCAGTTTGCTTAAAGAGGCTGCCTTTACCTGGAATATAAAGTGAGTACATGTGGCGTCGTACTGCCATTTATAGTCGCCACCTAGCTCCGCCACTATGTCGTTAAGCTCAGTCTGTTGGCCGCTTAGCTTCTTACTGACGTAAATTGTAACTCCCTTCAGGGGGCGTGTCATGTACTACAAATAACAAATGTCATTCTCACTTATTTATAGGCAAATGCAAGTATTTAGAAATTAAGATAAGAAGTAAACATTCGATATGTTGACAAGTAAAACATTCTGCATAAGAATCTGTACTTTAACAGGTCTGGACAATTTTTAAATAAGGAAGTCAAGAGCAATAACTGTGAATTGCTATAAATAAACAGAATAAACAAGACACTAATCCTTCTGACCAATCAGATAACAGCATTTAGACAAACCCATGAAAAAAAATAAATAAAACACGTGGGTTTTAAGTTTTTTGCTCAAAAGATTTTTTTAGAACAAAGATTTTGTAAACTTTATGCGCATTTGGGAATAATATAATATTTATGACAAGCTTAGAATACGTTTTAAGTGGGATAAAAAAATCTGTCTCTAGAAGAAAGCAATCCCAAAAGTTTAACTTACGTTAAAAATTTGATATAAATACGGTAAATTTTCAGTTTTTAGAGTCTGACATAAAAATCTTATCTAAAAGATATCAGTCTTTATTATTTTTGAGAGTTTATTACAAAATAGTCCATGCAGTTTTGATATGCGAGGTAAGATATTGGGATAAAGCACATTCATGTATAATTACAGGATTCTCTTTTCTCCACGTTATATGCCTTTCCTTATGCCCATTCAAAGTCTGCATAGCTAAGTATTCGGCGCTCATGAAACCCCTGATAATTTAAAACTAAGTATTCGGCGCTCATGAAACCCCTGATAATTTAAAACTTTTATGTAAACACTTGTGTGAGTTGATCTATACACATGGAATTTAATCATTATCAATGAAAATGGGACGACTAAGTAAAATTATATTTACCAACATATAATATATTCTGGTAAATGTTATAATTGAACTTGATAGGAACTTGCTGGTACTAATACCTCCGTACTAAACGATTACATTCCGTCATGCATTATTTTATTTTCTTTACAGAGATAAAAATGTCAAGGTTGTTCACGGTAATTATATGGTGAATACCTTATTCTTCAAAAGTTTTCGTATTACTTCTACAGATTTTTTGTTAAAAAAATCTTTTTGAGGAAAAAAACAATAGCATGTGTTATCTTTTTGTTCCTTCAAAATATGTTTTGGGGTGTATAAAAATGCATTATTTTTTTTTCTTTACCGAGATAAAAATGTCAAGGTTGTTCACAGTAAATATGTGGGGAATATCTTATTCTTCAAAAGTTTTCATATTACATGTACTTCTACAGATTTTTTGTTAAAAAAATCTTTTTGAGGAAAAAAACAATAGCACGTGTTATCTTTTTGTTCCTTCAAAATATGTTTTGGGGTGTGTAGAAATGCTACTGTCTGATTGGACAGAAAAATAATTACGTGTACTTGATGTACATTTATAGCAACTTTCGGTTATTGTTCTTGACTTCTTTATTTGGAAATCGTCCAGACCTGTTTAAGGACATGTGCTCTGGATAAAAAAAGATGCATGGAGCAGTTTAAATTTTTGTAAACTTGTTTTGGTTGCAAATAAGGCAAATACCGTATAAGTAGAATTTTTAGCGAGGATTTAATTTTGGCATTATTAGCAAGGGTGCCGAGATCGCTAAAATTGAATATCGCTAAAAATTAATTGCGTTTAATTTGTAATAGCTTCTTAACTATACATTTTAAAATCGCTAAAATAACATCTCGCTAAAAATAAATTACCAGTTTTTAAGAGAAAATCGCTAAATTTGCGTCTCGCTAAAATTTCCACTTATACGGTATGTATATACCCAGTATCTTAGGAAATTGTACACTTTCTACTGTGTTCAAATTTCATACTTTCTACCTTTATCCATATAAATCTATACAATTTTTTTTTCAATTTATAGAACATTTCTGAGAAACATCTATTGAAAAATGAAACTTTGTGTAGTTAAATTTATTCAATTTACAATAACTAGATTGAATTGTAATTTTCATGTTTTTTTTTAAATACCGTTTTTATCATCTTTCTCTGTGAATTTTGTAAATGTAAGGAAAATTCTGTGAGACAGACCTCGCTTGTACTGCTAGAGGCTCCATCTACTTCGTCCGTGGTCTCTGGGGCATTGTATTCCTCAGTATATTTGGCCATTGCATGAAGCGCCTTCTCGAACATCTCATCAAAGGGCTTTAGTGGAGAAAACCATTATAACAAACAAATAAATCAAACAGGTGCCAGACTAGTGGGGACTGTTTACAGTAATTACTTCCATTTTTAAGCCATATATGAGAGGTACTTACCACACTGGATTTTCTCCTTCCTAGTTTACGACGTTTCCCTTTCTGTGCCTCTGGCGTTTCCAAATCCTTCAACACATCCTACGAACAGCAATGAATCTTAGTGTATTCACGAATTAGATCTTTTATTTCTGTGTAACAAGACCTACCTACCCTTTATTTTGCATAACATTTAATTCCCAACAGCATAATCAAGTGATAAAAAGCAGAAGAACTATGCTTAAAGCAGAAGGGTAGAGAGGTCCGTGTAACACACATAACATGATGTTATATATCTGGCTGTATTTCAAACTATGTACAAAGAACAGTGTCTAATAATGCCTAATACTAAATGTACACAAACTTTTATGTTTTAGGATTTAGACAGCTGAGAAAGAGACTTACGGAGAAATCAAAACGTGGGTGGAAGGACTTTTCCAGATCAATGGGTCCTGTAGACTCATTAAGGCTCTCATTTCGTGGCGAGTTTCGGGGCTTTTCCCTCTCTACTGTTCTCAATTCCTGATAATAAATAATAAAATCTCTGTACAAAGATTTAGGAAATATGATGCATTTTATTATCACACACACTGTGAACAATTACTAAAGTTATGATTTCATTTGTTCTTCTAGTCTCAAGTCTCTATCTCAAGACAATAAGAAAGAAATTTCTTTTGATGTATTGTAATGAGTATCTTTAAGCCAATACTTATTCTTGTTATTATAAATACATACCTTGACCCTCTGATTGGTCAGTTTTGGTGTCTTCATGTCAGCCATGTTTTCTTTCTGACTCTCTGGTAACTCCACCTCTCTCCCACCCCTCAGTGATCCCCTCCTTTCCTCACCCCTCAGTGATCCCCTCCTGCTACCTCCCTGAACATCCATCTCTAACATTAACTGATCATCCTGGTTTGTCCCCATACCAGATTCCCACACCTCAGATTTTTCTTCCTCTGCATTCATCTCCACATCATTGTCAGTACCAGTATTTAGAGTGACCTGCCCCTGGATGGGAGGAGCATTCACTGACTTATCACATTCCATTTCCTGCGGTTTCTCTACATTATCACACGCTGAGCTTTGGTTCATAAAGCTTGACTGGTTTTGCTGAATACTGTCGGCTTTGTTCAAATGAGCTGTTTCATTTTGCTGCTGATTATCTTTTCTACTGCTGCCTTGAGCGTTAGTGGTAGACAAGTGAACACTGGCGGTGATGTCCTGAGATTCTGATGGCTCGTTTTCTATCAAGAAATTCTCCTCTGGTTCTCTTTTTCCAGATTTGGCACATTTGAAAAGCCACCTTTAAACACATTAATAATAATTCTTATATCAAAAAATCTCGTAAGGGTTGCCCGCAACCCTGTGTCTCGCCTGCTGTCGCTGTGGTTAGTAAGAAATGTCATTCATGCAGAAAATGTAGGTGAAGATTACCTAATTATGGTACTGATATTGTTGGTTACCCATGATGTATCCACTGACTAATTATCATATCCCTATAACTTATAGTTGCTGGAATATAGGTCTTCACCATAAATTATCATGAAAAAACTAAGTCCAACTTAAGGAAAAAATACGGAAAAATTTGAATTTTTTTTTTCAAAATCATACTTGGGATATAAATTTTTATCCATACTGAATATTGTGTCCAAATTTCAAGAAGACTGAATAAAATTTGAGAAAGTTATTGCAGTTTATAAAACTTTGACATTTGGGTTAACCAAAAGTTGGACGCCGACGACGACGACGACGGAATCTATGGTCGCTATGTCTCGCTTCGCGACATTCGTCGCAGGCGAGACAAAAAGATGCAGTAGACAAGCTATTGTTATGAAACGGAAAGCATGTTATTTCTGCTTCAAATATTTGTGTGTACTGCACATATTCTGTACACAGGGTTATTTTTGCCTGGTGAAATTCTCACCCTTTTAAACTTTCAAACAATTCTACCCTGTTTTTAACTAGCTCAGACACAGATTTAAGAGAAAATGTTGTTTACTATGAAATCATCAAAGTTTAAATTTGCTAACATGTGAAGAGAGAGCAGGGATTGAAAATAAAATGAAGGAGATAATTTCCCAGTATACAGTAGTAAGCTAACCTCTTGGAGATGGCTGGAATGTTCCATTTTTTGGCTGCCTGATATTTGGAACCTTCTGCTTCCTTGACGATCAGATGAGTACTGGCTTTCAAATCTTTGTTGGCCTTACGGACAAAATATTCTTGAAATCTATGAAAAGTAAGCAGAAAAGAACTACAAGTTTATTTGTAATTTTTATGTTTAATACATGTATATACAGTACATATTTTCTACATTTACATTTTTTAAGAGGGTAAATGTTCATGTAAATGAAAATGTTCACTTCAAAAACAGAATAAAAACAACAAATACAGTCCAATAAATCTGTACTTACTCAGCACCAAGAAGTTCTGAGATATGCATAAGACAATCTCTCTCTGTCCCAGCAAAACCACTACAAATTGATGAGCACATTAAAATCATTTATAAAAAACAACTTTTTTTTTCATCCCAATGGGAATAGTTTTGTTACCCTTTCATTTGGGAAAGAAGTGTCAAATTAGACAAAATCAGGATAGGTCTTAGAAGTAAGCAATTACCTGACAGAGAGGACACAGCCTGAGAGAGGGGCGTCGTCCATTTTAATGTCCATCGGAGAAAACAACACATTACTGGACACAGGCAGTAACTGGTCCTGTTCCCAACATATTTGCTGGAATGATAATATAAAGTGATTATGACTGAAACATCAGGTATACTCTTGTTATCAACACAGTAAACTATTACGAGATAGTTAGTTATCTTAGCATATGAGTACAGTATAGCATGGCATTTTTGTTACAAAATAACAATAAAATTGGCAAAGTAATTATTACTTGGTAGAAATACATGTAGTATACAAAGAAAAAAAATAATGCTCTAGGCTAGATTTCCAATTAAATTTCATCATTGATATTAACATTCTTAACTTAATGAAAATGCTATAAGCTAGATTTCCAATTAAATTTCATCATTGATATTAACATTCTTAACTTCAATTTTGAATTGTAAATTAAAGAAATTATAATTCTTAGCAGAAAATAAATGTTCTGTATAATAATAAATTAGCTGTCTTACCACCCAGGCATTTGTGACAATTTCATTCACCGTCCTATCCACAGGAAATCCATCAATCGGCACCACACCATAATCTGGTATTACACGACTAGTGGGCTTAGATATGATTCCTAATCCAATGGGGTACAAAAAGAAAGAAAAATTTAATGGATGAATAAACTCTTCAATTGGAAAGTGAATATGAATATTGGAACATTTTGAGAAAGATTTTTTTCTAGATCCTTACCTCCCTTCTCTATGATGTGTTCTCCTAGATCTTTTTCATACTCCTCTTCAAATCCAAAGAACATGAAAACTTTCTTGTTAAATACTGGTCCTTCCTCCTGCATTTCTAAAAGAAGGCAACACAGTTTCATTTAATTTCCTACTTTTTATTCGTTAGATCTTTATTTTCGCGTAATTACGCGAGACGGTATGCTCGCGAAAATTTCATTCTTGCGTATAAAAGAATTCCTTAAGATTATATTAAAAAATGACCACAATTTGTGAAAAATTTGTCTCGCTAATAAAGAGTCTATGACTATCTCGCGAAAATAAGGTGTCGCAAAAATTAAGTAATCAACAGTACACAGTAACATCTATCTCAAGTAAAAGTCTTTTTCTACACTTTTAATAAAACTTTTTTTGTTTCTGACCTTCATCTTCCGCCTCAGGGTTCTGTGTCATGTCCTCTTCTACTTGAGGGATGTCGGCCTTGTCTATCACAGTTCTCTCCCCTGAAGGAGCTGGACCTGTCAAACAAACAACAACAAAAGAAATCAAAATTTGATCATGTCATACCTATCAGATAATGTAAAATCACATTTTCAAGGAGTCAAATTTTCATGGTGAGGAAAATATATCGGAGACTTGATTCCTTGGCTGAAGAATTGTTCAGTGAAAAAATAGATGTAAAAAATTGCATTTCATGGTGGACATAAATTTGTGGGTCACTACATACCTCGAAACCTATGAAAACTAGAAAACTGACCAGTCATTAAGGGCCCCGCCATGGGATGGAATTATAAGGATGCAGCTTACGGGATGATTAAAAAATATATGAAGAAATAAGCAACAGCAATTGATTCTTAAAAAGTTTCAAAATAATTCCTGAATATCCAAAAACCTGTAAATAGTATCCTTGAATATTTACATTAGGCAGTAAAGAACAACCTAACATTGAATGTATATATAAATAATAATGAAGTTTGTGTTAGTGCTATATAAAATGCCAGTCTTCAATGAATGCAAATACATGTATCATGAAGGCTTGACCTTAACTTCAAAACAAACAGCAGTTGCAGACAAAGGTTTTCATTAATCTTAAAATGACAGATAAAGATAGGCCTACTAAATTTTCTTCAGCAGGCTAGATAATTAATCCCAAGGGATCAATTGTACCTCTCTCATCATTTTCTTATAAAGTTACAATATTTATATATAGAACTTTTTCAGTATTAATATTAGAATGTTTTTTTTTTAATCCAACTACCTTAAAAAATTGATATTATTCTTGAATTTACATAGAGGGAAAAAGTAAAAATAAAAGATATGTCTTCTTTAATCTATTTCTTGTTTTAAGAATTCAATGAAATCATAACTCATTGTGTAGGTATTTTAACCAAAATAAAGTATAAACATTTATATCTAAATCCACATTTCAGAGTGTTCATAGTATTCTAAATTGACTGAACTTCAAGACAAACTTCATTTGCAGACAGAGGTGGTAATTAATCTCAATGTGACAGATAAAGATAATGCTTGGGATTTTCTTCAGGAGGAAAGCTAATTAATCCCAAGGGACTCATACCAGCATTCAGTTTACAATGGAAACATCTTCAGCAGTTATCTTTCTTTGCCAAAGCATTCTTATATAAAGTTACGAAAAATACCCCACCACCCCAGCTCCAAACCAGGGGACACAGAAAAACAAACTTAGCATCAAAATATGTCTTTCTGCCTACTGAACTACCATACCAAATTTGAACTTAATTGGGCAACCATAAAAAAAGTTATTAGGAAAAAACAGAAAATTTGTGGACGGAAGAATGACAGACGGACAGAGTGATTACTATAGGGCATCCGCAAATCCTTGCGGGGCCCTAATTAATCCCTCACGAAAATTAGTGATTTCACAGTACATGTCTATCTGTCCAATCATTTAAATAGAATGTTGAACAGAATAAACATACATGTGTTATCAGTCCAAATAAGATTTATTTCCTTATAATTTGAGAATTAGTGATACCTTGATCTGCCTGTAAAAGGTACTGGCTCATGATGTCTGAGAATTCATCATCCCCTTCTGGGGCCCCTGCATTCTCCACAGGCTTGACCTCTTTCACCTCCTTACTGTTCATCTCGGTTAACTTCTTCTTCCTTCACAAAATACAAGTTATTTCAGGATCTATGTACATGTACTTACATGTGTATAAACATGTTATTCAACAGCAATAAACAGATATGCATATATTATTCATGCTTGTAATTTTCAACTCAGGAGAATACAAATATTATCTACCCTTTAAGATGAGGAGACTGAGGGTCTAAGGGAGGAAACTCTGGGAGTCTGTATGGATCTTCATTAACAGTGTAACCCTGTCGGAAACATTCCGCCATCCATACTGGGGTCACAACATGGGGCCTAGAAATGAAGTACTCCACATAAGGACAAGAAGTACATATTTGAGGCATCTGTACTTAACCAATTGTATTTTAAATGATTATTTTATGTAGAAAAAATAGATCCTTTTATTTTTAAAAGGGATGTAAAATATCATACATGAAGTACATGTACCAGTATCAGAGCCTTATACAGAATTCACATTGGGAAACTCTTGAATGTCAAAATTCATTGGGTGTTTTTTTTAATATATATATTTATTTTTGGATTGGGTAGAGGGGGTACACAAACCTGAAGGTTGCGGTTTTCAGTGTCTCAAGATCTTTGTCAATCCTCTCACCCACCACAACATGAGTGACGTTATCACTCAAGGTGTTCAACCTACAAATGTCAGATTAAAAAATGCATGATCGTGAAAATCTACACACAATCTCAGATTCACATGTGCAAGTAGTCATTTACATGAGCATGTATATGAATAGTGAATTAGTGTAACAAGTAAAATTCATATGAAGTTTAATATCATACCTTGTTGCTCCACCAGCATTTATAACTTTTCTAAGTTTCTCCAAGGCAACTCCTCTAAATCCACTTAAATAAATCTAGAAGAAATTAAAAATACAAATTCATTCCTTTTAGTTCTTGAAATATATTCTGTAAATTATTTTTTTAAAGTCAAGAGTTGTGAATCTATTTTTGTCTTCCCATCTCAATTCTACAAAACACCTCTCACTTTTCACTAAGTCTTACCTTACAGCCATCTAAGAAGAGATCTGTCGTTGACTTGGTGAGATCAATGGACTCCACTGTCGTCTCGAACTCGTCTGTTGACTTCCTGTTCTGAGTGGTGGCTGACGTCTCGTTAAGATGTGTTGTCTGTATCGTTGATACGTTTGATATACAGCTGATATCTGCTAATGTTGACATCCTGTCTACTACAACAAAAGTCACCATTAACAGTGTCCATTTAATGTTTTTCTTGTAAATGAGTATCAATTATTTCTTCAGTTGTATATTTCAATCTGAAATCAGAAAGTGACTCCCTATTCCTCATTGTTATTGAGGAAAAAAATTGCAAGGTGCGCTTAAGATTTCAGTTTTAAAATTCTATGACAATTATCCTTACAAATACTGGTTATCTTTTTTTATGCTTTGAAATTATAATAACTAAGGCTGAAAACAAAATTTATATTCATTTGAGATGAAACCTCCAAACCTAAAATAAATTCTGCATACTACTAGTAGAGATGTTCATTATAGAAGAATGATCCAACATAATATACTGATAGATGATACCTCTACTTCCGTTTTCTTTCTCAGGGGTGGATGTTTTGACACCTTCACTTTCCTCCCCCCTGTCACCAGTCAGAGAGAAATCCCTCTCCTCCAGACAGCATCCCCGCTCAATAGAGTCATACAACCAGTCAGATTTCACTATGTGAATCTTCCACTTCTTGGCAAACTCATACTTAGCACCTACAGATCAGAAATACTGATAGAACATTCGGGATCTTCCAAGTAAAATATATTGTTAAAAGATATCACAACTTTTTCAGTTATTAAATTAAAATTCTTGGTAAGAATATTGCTTTCTAATTAAATGATTATGTAGACTAACCTTTGGGTTTGTTAATGATGAGGTGTGTACATTCATTGACCTTCATTTCTCCTGTATATTTTCCACCTAGAAATGTAAACAAATTGTATGAATGCACAGCATCACAAAATACATGTATATCAACTTTAAAAGCTTTTCTCCACACAGATGAGGGATGGAACTGAATCTTTGACAGGATCATCATAAGAATTTTCCAACATTATCTCACCTTCTGCCTCCACGGCCTTTTTGACCTGATTTCTTTCCTCCGAGTCCAAACCAGACACAGTGATGACCAAACCCTTGAAGACTGGACAGGAGTACTCTAGAAATTCCCCACTACTGCCATGGATGTGTCTGCAGTGTACAATATAAACAGATACAGGGATCAATGCTACAAGGATGGTAATCCATATACATGTATATATAGTGTCAAGTTTGATCTAATGATCTGCGCCTGTCAATGAGATGTGATACAGCTCTTTGGATCAAATTACTGATATAATGATAAATCTATTATATACCCCCTCACAACTAGCAAAATATAGTGTTAACTAGAACTGTCCAATAGGGACAAATACCCCCCGCTGGGTTTTTCAGAGAAGGTGCCAATTCAAAAATACTTAATGGATCTTGAGGTGTTCACTATTTACTTATAAAAATTTACAGTAAAATATAAGTGCTCATTATGTTTTTTAATGAGTGAAACAAAAGTGCAACCAAATGAAACATCAATACTAATACACTGTAATTCAATCGTAACATTTTTTTTATTTCTGCATTAAAGAAATATATTGCAATTATGTGTCATGACACTCTGCAAACTAATTGTTGAAAAAAAAATCATTATACAAAATCATATTAATCTTGATAACTTTATATCAAATTCATTTTGAAAATAAAAAGCTGGTCATCCAGTAATGAAGTGCTTTGACAGACAATAAATTACATTAACAACTAGTGCTAATTGTAACGGGAACCGTTACAGATGTTCCCCAAACGCTCCCCAAATCCCTTTTCGTGCCATATTCCCTGTAAGCTTTATTAAAAAAGGCAAACTCTATGCATTTAAGACTTTATCAACGTTTTCCCAGAAGTATACCAAGTATATTCAAATTTTAGCAAAGCACGCGTGCGCATGTGAATGCATATGCATAATGACGATAACATCTTGTCTCCACTATTTAAAAATCTTGATATACTAAATATTGAAGCGTTTAATCCAAAAGCATTAAAAATACGATCATTCAGGTGTATTCTTAATTTTACCAATTTCACGTGCACTCACGTGCATGCATGTGCATGATGACCATACCCTCTTGGAGGAGTCTATTATGTCTGTGTAAGGTCCAAATCCCATCCTGTTTGGTTGAAAAACAATGGAGTTACAGCCATTTAAAGTTTAAGCCAATCAGATTGCAGCGCACGTGCATGTGCATGCATTTATGAAAATTGTTACATATCATATTGTAGGATATCTTAATGCATGCCTATGTCCAAGACTTCATAGCATTTCGTCAAAAAACGAAAAAGATATTGATATTTTTGTTTCAGCCAATCAGATCAAAGCGCACGTGCACACACGTGCAAGACGACCATACCTTCTTGTAGCAGTCCATTATGTCTGTCTATGTTCTAAAACCCATCTTGTTTGGTTGAAAAACAAGGGAGTTAT
>PRKT01000145.1:961671-979841 GCA_003671525.1 Saccostrea glomerata
CAGACCCAATTAAAAAAAATTAACTTTGGTCATAACTTTTGAAAGGTTAATGTTTGGGATTTCATTTATCACGGGTATATTCATTAAGACATACGGAGTTATCAGCCCCTGACACTGATCCCAAGGCTGATGAACCCAAATTTGTGATTTTGAAACATGCAGTTTACATTTGATTTCAATAATCAGAGAAGATTAAGAGAAAATCGGATTGATTTTAATCATCACTGCTCTCTTAGCTTTTTTGGGCCCTATAATCGATACCTTTTGCTCTGTCCGTACGTTTGTCGAGATCTTACTGTTTGTTTATCCGCAAAAAAAACAAAAAACAGGCCATAACGTTTGATTGACTTGAGTAATGACTATGTTTTTTTTCGTAAAGTGTTCTTATTGTGACAAGACCATTCATTTGGTACAAGTATATTTGACTCTTGGCCTTCGACTTTGCCACTTTTGCAAATTTATCCTGAACGGTTAGTGTGATGGCTTTCATATTTCAAAGGTGTATTTCTTGTAACAATACCCTTTCTTGGGTACCTACATGTTGACCTTTTTGACCTTGGAGTATGACGTACTATTGAAAAAAATTAACCTTGGTGTAACATTTAGACATTTAGTGTTATGGCTTTTGTATTTTACGAGTGTTTTCTTCGTAACAGAGCTTTCTCTTAGATAACCAAAATTTTGACCCTTTGATCATAACCTCGGAGTTTGACCTACTCTTGGTAAATCTTAACCATGGTCATAACTTTTGTAGGGTTTGTGCTATTGCTTTCATGTTTCATAGATGTATTTCTTATGAAAAGTTCTTTTCCCTAGAATACCAATAATTTTATCCTTTAGACCTTGACATTTAGCCTTACTCTTGAAAAGTTCAAAAGTACTAGTATATTCCTCGTGGCAAGATGTCTTAAGTTACCAGCATATCTGATCACCTGACCATTCAGTCGATCTTGGAGTCTAAGTTACATTTGTGAAGGTAAGACCTTCGGCACAATCTGCCATACGGGGGCATATGTGTTTTCGTAAAGCCAAAAATTTGTAGTTTATGTACGAAAAAGTATGACATGCTATTATCAGACCTTTAATATATCAAATATGTGGAAAATTTAATTTATCAGTAAGATGGAATTTTGCATACATAGTCAAAATGTATTATCTCCGTTAGATGGAATTCTGCATAGAAAATCAAAATGTAAATATCTCTGCGTCACAAGTAATATACTTAGTAACCGAAGACCCGTGGGCATTGGGTCAGACTTGGGGTAAATAGTTCATTGTCATGCACGCAAGTTCATTTTAATGTCAATTTTGACAGACTTAGTAGTGAGTTGCAAAATTACTACAAAAGAATCCGATCTGTCTGAAATTCTATCTTATAACCATCATCTCTACGCAGTTTGAGAAATATGAAATATAATGTATTTATTATACAAAGAAATCAAGTCACCGACTACATTAGTTTGTAAAATGTTTAATCTTATTATATATGTATAACAACCCCCATCTCTCCTGAAAATTGATTTTTTTTTCATAGGATCCTTCTTTAAAGGAGAAAAAGCAATGTCTTCACAAAGTTGTTGACATAATATTCTTGATATAGAACAGAACATTTTATTTCTAATTTAGAGCCCATAACAGACAAGTATGAGATTGTAACAATAATAAGGAAAAGATAAGTACAGACTGAAATTGCATTGGCTACAGGGGCGGATCCAGCAATTTTTGAAAGGGGGGGTTCCAGGGTTATGTCCCTCTATCCCCCTCCCCCAACTACACACTCTCGAGCAAGGATTCATACACATACACATACGTATTGAAACATCTAATGTTGTGAGAAACAATATCAGATCTTTGTTTACATCCCTTTTTCTTTAAAGAGGTACCCCAAGTCCGAGTAAAAAAAAAAAAAAAAAATCATATTTCAAAAACTACTGAAGCCTTATAAAATTGAATTGAAATGCAGCATTTCCGAATTAGAGTAAGGAGACTTTTTTTTAGAATTTGAAAAAAACTTTTTTTGGGTAAGATGCTTATGGGTTTTAAAACAAAAAGTTGCACGTAAGTTCCTTCAAAAATTACGAAAAAAAGGGTACACATATATAGCCAACACAGCTAAAGATCGCGGGAATCTCATATCAAATTAAGCGTACCTCGAATGTTACATATCATATATAAGACATATGAAAATAAGTAGAACATTTTCTACCATTCGCTCATAAAAAAGTAATAATGAATGTGAATGTGAATGGAGGAAACTAAATGTGTGGGAATCTATCTATTCAATATATAAGTTAGACGTACAAATATTTTTTTTCTCAGATAACGTTCTCTCTCTCTCTCTCTCTCTCTCTCTCTCACTCTCTCTCTCTCTCTCTCTCTCTCTCTCTCCACTTGGCAAAAAATAAAGGGGGGGTTCCAACCCCCGGAACCCCCCCTCTGGATCCGCCAATGGGCTATACAAACTCGCTAAATGTGCTATAGATGTACCTCGTAAGGACAGAGGATACAAACAAAAATGTCTGGTTTGGTATATGTTTTTTGGTCTAATTTAATTGCGAATGATGCATATAAAACATTTCTAGAATATAAAGAAATTGTAAACCTTATATTATGTTCAAAGGTCCACCCTTTAAAACCATCCTTATTAATCTATACAATTATTTTTCATCAAATATTAAAATCTACGCGGTGAAACTTATTCATTTTACTTATTAAAACATGACCCAAGTTGTCATTTTCAAATTTTTTGACATAAGTTTGTTTGCAAATATCTGGTGCCCTGGGTTAAGAAATGTATTTTTCTTTATATAGAATTTGAATTTTTTTCTATAGTTGATTCAATTTAAGGACGATATGCTCTTGACATGGATCCATTCACAACCAAATTACCTGATGTGAATTCCATGTGAGGTTTTACTTGAAAGAAAAAAATAAAACCCAATTGAATTCTATTCATAAGTAAAAGAAAAATCAATTTATGACATACTGAAGTTATACATAAATCACGATTTTGTCTGTTTGTCCTTCTTTTAAATTCTTCTGGTTATTCTAGATCATGAGAAAGCGGAACTGAAATTCGGCATTTGCATTGCTTTCAAAAACAAGATCTCTCAAAAAACTGTTCTGACCTTGAAGTTAAATTGTCTTTTGATCTAAATGTGATCCGTTAGACTTTATCCACGATATAAAGAAATATGTGATCGTATTTCATTCACAATTTAAAATCCTTAAGGTAGAATGCCACACCAATTTTTTATTTTATAGATCTTTTAGTCATCCTTTTTAAACAATGGTTTCAGCATTGAAAGGCCGATATTAGATCTTAATTATTTTATATGAATTTTTTTGTATTTTTTCAAAGAAACTGAAGAAAATTATTTACATCCAAATTAGATGTTTTCTTGTAAAAATTTTGCTGTAAATGAATGCATCACAGGAATACCTAATAAAATATGTAAAGAAAGTCTGGTTAGACTTTTTAATTTTTTTTATAAAAAATTATTTATGAAAATAAAACTCATTATTTGTGAATATTTTTTAATCCTATGGTTAAAAACACCATATAACTAGTCACAACTAAGGACAACATGTTTGTCAATGATATTTTTAAAAGAAATTGAAACGAAATTGAGAAATTTTAGAGAAATTATTTTTTTAATATTTGGACCTAACCCGATCAAAATTAAACTGATCCCGATCAAAATTAACACAAAATGAATAAAATGCTAATTTATTGCCACTTCATGTATTTACAATGAAGAAATCTATTTTATTGTCAGTTTCTATAATGTTTTAACCCTTATAACACCTAATCAGACTAGTGTCCTTAGGAAATTGTTATTTATTTCCAATAATTGTACAATTATGGTCGGGATCGGTTTAATTTTGATCGGGATTGGCCAAAATTTAAAAAAATTAATTTATCTGAAATTTGGCTATTTCATTTCAATTTCTTTTATAAATATGATTAATGAACATGTTCTCCCCAGTTGTGGCTGGTTTTTAGAAGATTTTAACCACAAGTTTAAAAAATATTCACAAATTATGTGTTTTATTTTTATAAATAATTTTTTATAACAAAAATTAAAAAGTCAAATCAGACTTTCTTTACATATTTTATTAGGTATTCACATGATGCATTCATTGACAGCAAAAATTTTACAAGAAAGCATTTAATTTGGATGTAAATAATTTTTTTCAGTTTCTTTGAAAAAATATTAAAAAAATCATATAAAATAATTAAAAGCTAATGTCGGCCTTTCAATGCTGAAACTATTGTTTAAAAAGGTTGACTCAGAGATCTATAAAATAAAAATTTGGTGTGGCATTCCTCCTTAAGCAGTACACTTAACATGTGACTTTGAACTTTCACCTAATTCTCAAGGTTCATTTTTTCTCTAAAACATCTTTTCAAACTACTGATATTCCGTTCAATTTCTGATCTATTGCTTTGAAATAAAGTATGCTAATAATTTCTCATTTGGAGTATCAGTTAATACAATTATGATGCCAGTTCTGTGTCTGTCAATCACCCGATAAATCTTACGTAATTTCTCAAGATAGAAATCGTCAAATGCGTAACATTATTTATTTTGATCATGGCTCTTATCTTTTAGATTCACATTGACAACCGATGAACGGAATATTATCAGAATTACAAAAATTCTTGTATCATACAAAAAGTTTTCATGCAGATTTTCAGGAATCTCGATTCAAGAAGATTTCATGTGTACAATGCATGGATTGATATTTTCAAATTTCAAACTCGTTAAATATAAACTTTTTTTTTTACAGATTCCTTGAACTTCTGTCTTTTTCCGACACATTAGAAGAGATATGGCTTTCATATTAAACAGGTATAGTACCAGTGACAAGACCTTTCTAAATACACTATGAATTTTGATCTCGTGACCTTAAAGTTTAGCCTACTTTTCAAAAACTGTAACCTTGGTCATTACTTTTCATTGAGAAGAGATAAGGCTTTCATATTGAACCTGTGTTTTGCTTGTGACAAGACCTTTCAAAATCAGTATGATTTTTAATATTGTGACCTTGCCCTTGAAGACTGACCTTCTTTTCAAAAAAGTTAATTTTTCCTTATAAATTTTGATTGAGAAGGTATAGGGCTTTCATATTTGACATGTGCATTACCTGTGACAGGATATTTCCGGGTATGCTATGGTTTCTGACTCCTTGACCTTGACGATTGACTTGATTTAAAAAAAAATCAACTTCGGTGATAATTTCTGAATGACACATGATAGGGCGTTCATACTGGACACAATTTGCCATAAAAAATTACACCTCACCCTCAAACACACCGAAAGCGGTGGACCAAAATTCTTTGAATTTGATTATGCCTCCGTAATCGAAGATCGGGTTTACACTATGTAGTATTTGCCTTGTCCTTCTGTCTGTTTGTCTACTTGTCCGCAAAAAAATTAAACATTGTCCATTACTTTTGAGGTGGTGGTTCTACGGTATTCATAATTATTTCACAGGTGTATTCCTTGTGACAAGACCTTTCTTCGGGTGCCTTCAAATTTGACCTATTGACCTTGGAGTTTGACCCACTTTTACCAAAAAAACCCAACACATTTTAACCATTGCCATAACTTTTGAACAATCGGTGATAGGGCTTTCATACTTCACAGTTGATGTATATTCATTGTGACAAAGCTCAATAGGTGTACATAATTTTGACCTTGACCTTAATTAGACTTTGATCCACTTTTCAAAATCTTTAACTTGGGCAAGAATTTTTTAACAGTCAGTTCTAGGGCTGTCATATTTGACAGGCGTATTATATGTGACAAAACTTTCCTTTGGATACCAACAATTTTAACCTCTTGACCTTGACCTTTGGAGATTCACATCCATCTTAGCTTCAACTCTCGCCATTAGCTACGATACGTGGGCATCAGTACTTCACAAACACATCCAGTTTTCAAACTATGTTTGAGGAGAATAATGATTTTATTATTTTTTCCAAATTTGTTGATACATGTATATGGAGACTGTCAAGAATGTGCATGATAAATAGAAAAGAGATATATCAAAATAAGCTGATACAAGTTTGTCAAAGTTATTCAATTCATATTTCAACAATTTTAATGTTTGAACATACCATGCACTAACTTCGAATTATGTCAAACAGTATTTTGATATCGGTGTTATACATGTACCTTTCAATTTTTGTAGAACATTTTACATCCTCTGACCGTAAAAAAATCCCGAGAGTGAAACTTTTCTCTGCCATGACTCAAAATTACCAATGTAAACATAAGTTATTTCTTCTGCAATAAAGTATTTAATGAGACGATCAATTGTTTTGCATGCCAAATCAACAAAGTTGAAAATAACAGTGTTGTATTCATATTTTCTACACAGAAAGAAAGCAGTAATACAGAACATAGAACACAATCAAAGAATGGAAAATCTCCTAGTATTGAGGTTCATTTTGGTAACGCCTATTTGTTTGAGGGGGTCGGGCTGTATACTGTCCAGGGGCGTGTCACAAATGTCCTGAAGCTCGTGCATCTCCTCAAGGTCACACTGCGCCTCTTCTAACATCTCCTTATGGTCGTCACAACTCCACTGAAGTTTAAGGGCGTTCATCTCGTGACGTAATGACAGTAACTTCCGGGCTATATCTTGGTCCTGAGTCCGCATTGCTTGCTGAGAATAGAACAGACATGTTTTGTAACTTTAACAGTTTTAACTTTTGAAATTTAGTTTTGAGTTGACTGAGATATGAATGTGTACCCATAGACGTCGGAACCGGGGGGGGGTTTAGCCCCACCACTTTTTTGCAAAAATAGACATTATATAGGCATTAAAAATTGAATTGGAATTTAACCTTTTTTGTTGCTTTAGCCCCCCCCCCCCCTCTTGCATTTGCTTCCGACGCCCATGGTATCAAGTTCTGGAATAAGGGCCACATTGCAAATCCAAGCACGTTCATATATATACACAGAATTAACCTATATAATATCAGTTTAAAACCACCATGTTATAATCACCTAAAAGGTTTAAAACAACCTTTGTAAACTTTCTACTTAAATTGTTATTTGAAGCTTACAAAGTCACATCTTACGTTTATAATCCTAGAAAATATTTTTTATATGTTCAGAAATCAACACAAAAATACCTTTTAATAAGAACAATAACCACATAAAAAGTGGTATAAACTATATTCAGGGGTCGAAAAATCCTCGTTATACTGATTTCATACATTAATGTGTAACATCCACTTTGAAAACGTTTTCGTAAAGGTAGCCGCATAAGTTAAAACTTTGGTATTATTTGAAAAGAAAAAGAATGGTAGAAATAAAATCAAATCCCAATAGGACGCTATTATAGCTAACTTAGTATTTAAAAAAAACTGATATTAATCACCGCATTATGAATTACATTTTTGTGTCTTTTTTCATTATTCATTTGATTACATGTATTACATGTATTTATTTGGTATCAGAGACCTCCTACAGGAGATAATACAACGATCTTCTTGTTGTAAAAGTCAATAATTTAAGGCCACTGATGAATTCACTCTCCATTTAAATGCAAATGTCAACACCTTGAATTTCCTACGGTATACAAAATCTACGGCGAAGATACCCTGCGACACACCGTGAAGTTAAGTGATTCAAATGTTGTTTACTTCATGAAAAATAATAATTCAGTGATAAATGACATGTTTCGGCAAATACCATACATAATTTTAACCCACCTGTCAAATTATCAGACGGGAGGTTTTTGAGAAGAAATTTGTTGATGAATAAATTTGTTTTCATAAAGGCCATCACCTTTCGGTTTTATTTTCTTCATGAAGAAAAAAAATTAGCAAACAATAGTTTATGGTATGAATTCATATTTGTGTTCATTGACGTGTGATACCATTATGTCGATGCATTTCACCTCAAAAACCATAACTGGTAAGACCAAATGATTGTTATCTTTATCTGTTTATGTTTCTACTTGGAAAAGTTTGGATAGATAAAGCAGAGATCTATCCGAATTTTCTCAAGCAGAATGATACAGTTCTGCAACCACGGAAGAATTAGATATTCCTTCAAATTAATGCTAATTGGTCAGGATGAACTCTACTCTCTTACAACATTGTAAAGGAGATTCAACTATGACCTATTGACCTTCAAAATATAGTTTTGTCCCCATGGTAACCTAGTACTTTGGGATTGAAAGATTAAAACATTGTACATGTATCCACAACACTAAACTCTCAGTAACTATTACTTTGATCTTTTGGTCGTCAGCTTCTACGGTTACTTTCTACATATATTTCAAACATTATGTCAGCAACACTGAAGTCACGGTAAATTTGACGTTTTGACTGTACATTTACCGTTCAAAAACACTATTTCCCTGTTTAACAATCGAGAAAATTAATTTTGTTTGTTTGTTGTTTAATGTCCCTCTCGAGAACTTTTCACTCCTATCGAGAAATTGTCTGAGGAGAGATGTACTCGGCACTCAGGGCCACACACTAGAGAGTTACTACTTTTTGTTAAAACTTTGTTGTGAGTGAATGAAAATATAAGAACCATGGGCTTAAAGCTATGGTAGCGTCGTAAAAGAATTATCAAAGAATTACAAGTCATGCAGGTGAGCTCTGTGGCTTATGGGCCAATTGTTTTAAGTCCAGTATTTGCTGTTGGAATTATATACAAACAGAAGGAATCTCAAAGACGCAGGACACGTAAAGCGAGAAATATTCCGACGTGTGCAATCTCTCTCAAACCGAGTGATGCTAAAACAAAACTAAAAAAATGATAAATTCTTCAGACATGAGAACATGGGCAGGGCAAGTAGACAGTCACAAACTGAGATCTCAATATAGATAACATAGATGGCTTCGACCTGGACCTGGACCTGGAAACATCTATAATTCACTGTCTGGTGTATGTCTTATAGTGTGCAACCAGAAGGAAACTTCTTTATTTTTTATTAACAATTCTTTATCAAGGATTATGCCAGCGCCGCTGATCCCATATGAGTCTATTATTTATTACGATAAAATCATTCAAAAATGGGAGTTTCCTTGCTTACAAATTAAAGCGATCACTTTTCGACAACCATGCACTCTCGGGAGAAGGAAAGGCATATATTTATATGCTGGGTGAATTGGAAAAAAACTACGTGAATTTAAAGCATTTCTATCTCTTGGCGGAAAAATAGTTTTGCATGCGTCAAAGACTTGAAGATAGAGAGATCGATGCCTCTGGTATTTTTATATGATATTCTAGCTATAGCTGTTTCTGTCTGATATAATAAAATTCTGGTCGTGTTTTATGTTTTCTTGGCTGTGTTTTGTTTTATTCAGTGAGCTTTATTATATAATTTTCTCTCAAGATAACATTTAACAGCCTTAGATATATGAAATATCCTTAGAAAGTCAACTATTTATATACATTGTCTACATATTTATTTGTGCCTGGGCAGCATGGATTTGTTAAGTATGTAGTTGTCAGGGACGCAGTACTTTTTCCTCTTCCGCCTGCTTTATAAACTATATATGAATCAAACAAATTACACAGTTAAAATTTTAAAAATCGAAGATACATGAAGAGGTTGGCGGGATTGCCTTAAGAGAACGGTTTCTGGGCATCTAATCAGAATTTATTGTTGTTTTATACAATACATTTCAGAGTTAGGCTTGAAATGCGCCCCGTAAGTTCAAAATAAATGCTCATAAAAAGTTGACAATAGGTTCCCTGTAAATAAATATTTCATTTTTTTTTAAGTATCAATGGGTGTTTACTCGTTGTTTGACATTACTAGTATATAAATTTAATGATAATGTCCGTGTATGATATGCTAATGTGGATATTATGCAAGCTGTTTATCAAACATGAGGAAATTGACTCATTTGATCATCAATGATCAACACTGACAATAATAAAATTCAGAAAACAAGGAAATTTGAAGGAATTTCAAATATTTTTTTACCCTCTATTCTACCTTAAAAGTTAGAAGTCTAGTAACTTGCAAAATGTATGATTTTATCCAAAAGAAAGGTATAAAGTCTTCATGTCACACTCCCATACAAAGCTTACTGAGGTAGATAATACTAATTAAGCTTTTCATTCACTCATCGGAAATCCTCAGAACAAAATGTAGACGTCTAGTACTAAGGTATTATTTGGAATTCTGCTCTCTACCAAAAGGCTCCATTAGGGGCTATAAGTTCTTTCTGTAACGAGTCTATGGAACTGTTGCTACTTTGTGGGGTCTCAGAAATTATATGGCATTGTTTTGCAAAGGTTACAAATTCAGGATGCTGAAAGGAATACGGAAAATATTTGCCATTTCTGCACAGAACTTTTGTCATTTCCATGTTTGAGTGTTCTTTATTTTATTTTTAACATGATAAATATCATTCAATTTATTGACATTTAAAATTGACAGTTGTCAGGTGTGTTTCGGACTTTGAATAGTATGGGGATGTTTTCGTTACCGTAACACGTTTCGTACTGACAAAAAATCCATTTCTAACACGAAACCAAATATTTAGAAATGCCATGTTAAGTTGACTTTCTAACATTTGTCCTCTTCCTAAATATCACATAACGAAAAGCAAGATAAGACAGGTTTCCTTCTACCCAAAAAGTTGTCTTGATGCATTTTTTGGTGATGGAGGTACTGTAGCAACTCGTCATTTCTAATAATTGAGAGGGATACAAAATAATCACGAAAGCTGATTATTTCCCCCTCGGTTTCTTGCTATGGGGACAAAGGGGCCGGACTTCTTGATGGATAAAAGCCAGAGGCGAGAATTTTAGGGAAATGTGACCAACACTCCGAACGGACAAGAACAATACGCTAGGATCGAGCTTTTATATTCTATGGAACAAAACAATTCATGCACTGTTTTAAGCATTACCGCCCTTTGTTTCTTCACTCACATTCTCTTCTCATCGGATTTGTTTCTTTTTACTGCATTAACGATAAAGAAAAGGAACAATACCGGTATAACTCAAACAGTAAATCAAGTACCAGACAAGATTAAAAAAAAACAAATTCCAGTTGAAAATGCATCCCCTTTTCTTGTCACCATAGGTATATCCTCATTCGAAAGTTTGATGGAATAAACATGTTGAAAAATAGAATGACATAGATTTTTTATTTGAATATGGATTTTAGAACGCAGAGTAAGAAGTCTCAATTGCTTCATGCGGATGCTGCAAAAAATGAAATTAAACTTCAGGAGTGAATATTTTTTTTCGGTCAAAATAATCGTTATTGAGGTTCTTAGTGACCTAATACAATTCATATCTAATGATTCAAACATTTATAGAAATTCGATCAGGACCAATAAAGATTAAAAAGATTCCTAAGGGAAATAAAGGCAATTTAATTAAGTTTCTGTAACATACTTACAAGTTCCTGTTTAATCCAGACTAAAGCACAGTCAATATTGTCTATTCGTTTATCAAGAGTTAATTCATTTCCATTCACAGAGTCTTCTCCCCTGACATTGGGTAATTTCGCCTTAATCCCTCGACCGGACTGCTCTATACATTCGTTTCTCCATGTTACGTAACTTGGTCTGCGTGTGCTAAGATTCAGTTTAGCTGTCTTTTCTTTAAGTAAATTCATATGTGAACACACATTGTCATTTTCATCCAGAAGTTTCTTGTTAATTTCGGTTCCTGAGCCCACTATATCAAAATGTTCCGGAAGCGAATTTTCCTCAATTACAGCTAGAGTGGGTCTACGCACGTCCTTAAGTTTGGACATAGTAATTAAGGGGCTAAATCCAATTTGTAAAATTTCATTACAACTTGCGATACTGCAATATTCACCTTAAATTAAATTCTGAGCAACTTGATTTATCGCAAATTTTCTCATTTTCAATGTGAATTACTAATAAACTGGGATGGGTAAATAAATTTCAATGAGACGCGAAATCAAAGAAATCGTTGATGCGTAGAGCATTCTCCCTTCATCTTCTGATCAGAGTTTAGCACCTGGAAAAAAGTAAATAAAGAAAACTTAAAATATATATATTGTCATCTGTAAAATTAGCAATTCAACAGATATTTATCTTTTGCAGTGGACGATTGGTGTTATCCGAGAATTACCATATCCGGTCAGTCACACGGGGAGACTTTTATCAAACGGAACGCTCCGGAACCTCTTTTCGACACCTTTCTCTACAGCCTTAAATTCAATTACCCACTTTAAAATTGAATCTAGCATAATTCCAAAGAAAGATTATTTTTAGTAAAGTTGAATAATGTATTCTCGAAACAGAGTATCATTTTTAAACGCAATAAACACGTATCTGACACGGCTGTATAAATTCAAATTGAGAAAGGGCTTGGGATTGATTGAAATTCTTTGACGTGCCGCAATGCCAGGGATTCTCTCCGTGCAATTTACTTCATTTTATGTAACGTTCAAACAAATCAAAGTATGGCAAAGTTAATTTAAAATACTTTAAAAAATATTTGATTGCAACACACAATCTAGCAGTACAATACATAAAGCGAGATGATGATGGCGTCATTGAAAAAGTTAATTATATTTTAGGAAACTATTTAAAATTCCTACTCCACTCGAACCTCAAATTACTGGGGAAAACCCTCTTCTTGAAATTACAGTAATGGCTGGACAATGTATCGTGTACCTTAAGAGGCGCAGATCGACAAGTTGCATTTTTTGTTCATTCGTGTCAAAATATAAAAACTTGTATTTTAGATCAGTATGAATTTAATAAAAATGATAATAATAATAATAAATGCTTCTGAAAGTTGGGATTTCTCATCGAAGACACACTTTTTTTTTCTTTCTTTTTTCCCTACAGAAATAATTTAAGTCGTTTCTACGGATATAATTGCCTACAGTATGGAACATCAATGCTAACAATAAAAAGACCATCGGAGAATACCCATTGCTTTCGATACTGTAAAGATAATTTTTTATTAACATAGACTATAATTTATTATAATGCAGTTTTTATCACCAACACTTATAGAGTTTGAGACTATGCCAAACAATGCTTTAAAGAAAATTGACTGCAAAATGGTAAAGAACGAATACGCAAAGGCTTACATGATCAACATTCCCCCCTCCTCAGTTCAACTATTGTCTCATAAAAAACGGAAAATTAAAATAATTGCGTTTACGAATTAGACGAAATTAAATAAAATTGTTATTTGATGGTGTTTGACCGTGCGAGATCCTGCTATACCACATCCTTTCATTTACAAGTATGTATGTCAAAACAATCATCACGATCTATACGGAATTTTATGCCTGCTTTTATATCAACAGCAAAAAATAAAATACTCGACACTTGTAATACATAAACATTATTTTGTATCCACTTACCTCGCAATTCCGAATAAAAATCATATACACATCATACTAAAAATCCAGGTAAATTGACCACTTTAAGGTATTTTAGGCGCAGTTTGTTTGTTTTTTAAAATAAAACAATTCTATTAAATGATTAAGGTGTTTAAGAAACCCGTCACTCAAAGACAGACACACAGACGAACTGCACCCTTATATCCATCCGCCTTGAGCGAAGAACAGACAAACATTATTCAACACAATACAGTATTCGCTGGTCATATACCTTTGATCTATCAATGTTATTTTCCGTAAACAAGTCCATACTGAAGTTGTTCTCAATTTCTTAAGGATGTAGTGTCAGATAATACCTGCTGCACTATTTCTATTGATAGGCTCCGTAGATCACAGTGCAGCGCTCCACCTTAACGATTGAATAGTGCAGACAGATCGGCCATTACACGCGCTAAGTCCCCTCAGATATCAATTACTTGTAAGATTCTCGTTTAAAGATCAATAGAAAAAAGACATGGCAAGAAAAAGAAAAAATTGTAGGAAAAAAGAGAGAAAAACTCCTATTTTGTAGTTTGTCTTCTCGACTTCTCGATATTTAAGCAAATGCATATTTAATTGCAATGCACCTTAAATTTGAAAAAAAAAATACTTAAGGACGATTTTGAAAAATAATGATTTTGTCATTCAGAATAAATATCATATGTCAGAATTTCTTTAGAAGTTTTTTAATCAGCTAAAGTAATGGGTCAGATAAAAGTTACCTCAATGTAGATACCATCACTGAAATAGACTTCCACTCTCAGATGGGAATAAGTCCTCAGACAGAATAAACTATAAATTAATACACAAGTTTTAATGCTAATTTATCCCCAAAAGAAGTAGCTTTAACACCTGCTTCGAACAATGCTAAATACCAATATAACCTTTTGGTCCTCTTTCAATATTAAACGTGTTAAGTTCTTACAAGTAGTTCTGACCCGATTTCTACAGTAGAGTTACATAATACGATATTTTCCCGTCAAGTAACAAGTGGCTGAAAAGTGCATTAATCCAGCTTTAAATTTCTTACACTGTGGTCGACGTTTTTAATCATAAAGTAAACCCGGTACTTAGCTTTTTAATCAGATTAGAAATAGGAAAGATAAGATTGATCCATCTTTATGATGTTTACTTATTCATAAAATCATTTCAAGTAATTGACAATTTACTCATGTACAATAACTAGATTTCAATTAGATGCATTTTAATGTCAAGGATTTTGAGATTGTTGGCTTATTTCCACCCAATGTAAGTTGTAAATTCTTAATGGCTGCGTTTTTAATGGCATGTTATATATCATTATTCAATACTGTTTTTGTTGCTCAACAAAATAATTATTGGTATGGGAAAAAATATGAGATTTGTATACTAGTAAATAAACATAAAGCACGCGGTTTCCTACTCACCTTGGAAAATTTAGCAGTGAATTTTTCAATCCTCTCATTTCGAACGCCACTTTCACAATTAACACATAAACTATAACAAATTTTATTAAGCTTTGATTAACTACTTCTTTTTCTAGTTCGAGGAAAACATGTTTCCCTCCCATTAAAGTCATAAGGTGCAGTCAATTTGTTGTCTTAAAAATTGACTTTTAATTATCTTACAATATTAAGCTCTTTAGCGTATGATTGAAATATACTTAATTTTTTTGATAAATTATTTTGGCTCTGGCGATGGAGTTTGCCTTAATAAAATGACAAAGCAATGTTGTATTGTCTAGAAACAAGGTACACTTACGTCCTATATCACATCAAAAACAAACTGAATTTTTAATGTGTCGAAACATGGATAATTTTATTTCAATCTATCATTTTCGAACCAAGGAGGGTCTGACTCCTCCAAACAAGTGTTTAAAACAAATTTTAAAACCTGGAATATTGACAACCTCTCAATAACCAGCGTAGATTTATTGCAGTATATCGAATATAAACTATCTAAATCAAATAACAATTCTTATGTAAGGACTTCACCGCATAAAATGCTCTTCTTATCAAGGAGGTAATTTTGTGATCAGGCCTCTCCTTTGCATTGTACAGTTATATGCACTAGAGGACAACAAGCGTCTGTTTCTGAGATTAAATCCCACAATAAAACTTTAAAAATCAGATTTGCTTTGAATCTTCTAGAACACTATCCACTCAGCAATTCATCAAAATCAGCATGAAAAAACCTTTATCAAAAAATGATCTTCACAAAATTTGCCCTCTTTGGAGTACACTTACCAAAGTATGTTGGAAACGAGCACAAAACGTTAATTTTGTATAAGTTTGCACAGCTAATGGAGAGTTTTCTTTTTTTTAGTATGATCCATAAGAATTCGTATGCTTTACCCTTACCAGTTTCATTTACAGACAGACCTGTGTCATTTGCAGGGTTAGGTTCAGAAGAGAGAGAGAGACAAGTCAACAGACTGGGAGCCTAATTTCTGACCATCTGATTACTAAGAATCATTAATACAAACAATGTATGTTATTTTTCATCTTGTTTACTTTCTTCGCAGATCAATGAAATCGACTATACTATCATAATCAAAAATGAGACAAACCACCTTAAAATTTTAGATAGTTGAAAAAAAAATAAATACAGAGTAAACATTTATACTAAATAAGGTTAAAATAAGACAAGGAGGTTAACCTTACAAAGTCAAGTAAATAACTCCTACAAAAACAGACCAAATATCCTAGGGGTGTTAATATGAATTGTATTGAATGTAATACAAACTTCTTCTTTGACAATCTCCATTATCGGCCCTTGTCGACCGTCTCTTTGTCTTGGTAAAAAGAGGGTTAAACAAAGTTCATTTAGAGATAGTCTTTTTAATTATAGACAAAAGAGTTATATCGCATGCGAAAAACAAACTAGTGTTAAATTCTGTAATATGTAGAGACGTTATATTTAGATTAACCCTTTTTCTCTATTTTTGAATATAAAGTGAAGAAAAACATGAAGCAATACCAGAAGTTTCTGATGAGACTGTAGCTCTACTGATCTGTACGTATAACAAAAGAGAAGCACTGGGATTTGAAACTTTGCTGCAATAGGAAGCAATAAACAGAATTATGTACCTCAATGGAGTCTACTTGTGTGCCAAGTTATATTGAAATCAGACCAGAACTAAAGGAGGAGGAGCATTTTAATAGTATTCCTAAGTAATTTCTAAGTTAAGTAACCATGACAACACCGTTCATCGAAATCCAATGCTGATGCACTAAAAATGTATCTTAGTGTAGTCTACATGTGTGACAAGTTATATTGAAATCAGAGAAAAACTGTAGGAGGAGAAGGGTTTAAAAGTAATTTCTTAAAAATTTCACATTTAAGTAACCATGGCAACACCGTTTATTAAAATCATAAACTGATGCACTAAATTACGTATCTTAGTGTAGTCTACTTATGAATTGAATTATATTGAAATCAAACCAAAACTGAAGGAGGAGTAGCGTTCTAAAGGAATTTCACAGATTTTTTAAGTAACCATAGAAACATCGTTCGTCGACATCGAGAACTGATGCACTTTATTATGTATCGAAGTGTAGTCTACTTATGTGCCATGTTTAAATCAGACAAAAATTGTAGGAGGAGTACCGTTTTAAAGGAATTTCACAGAATTTTCTATTTTTAGTAACCATGGCAAAACTTTTCATCAAAATAAAAAACCGATGCATTTAATTATGTATCTTGTCAACTCTGATCAACGAGTTGAAGCTAAAAAATACAATAGTCAACTGTGGATACATTCATTGTATATTTTGTTGAACGTAAAATATGATTTGAATAAGACAAAATAATATAGAAGAGTTGGGAGGTGTAATCCCTAGCCCCCCCCCCCCCTTTCAGACTTCATTGATTTATTTCAAGAAACGCATATCCTATAGGATATGGTTTAATGAAACGCATATCCTATAGGATATTGTTTAATGAAAATACTAGTGCATGTGCCAAGTATATGCGAAATAGACAAATCACTTGAGTTGAGAAACAAGCAAGCAAAAAGATGACATCATATATGATGTTGACAAGAAAACTTTGCATACATACCGTTTTGAAAAGCATATAATCCAAATACATGTACAATATTTTTTCTGTAATTTATAATAAAATTCCAGTTTCCATTGGCATTACATTTACAACTAAGAGTTTGTGGTGTGTATCAGTTATATCAGGTTGTGAATGTCCACAGTGGATTCTCTGATAGATAACCTCGCCTGTTTGTGACTGTCAGAATTGATTTTAAATCGGAAATAATTTTTATGATGATCTTGATCAGTTATAGTGTGTGTCCTTTGAATTCCCGCCCAAACCAGCGACCGACATTAATTATTATAAGTTTATCACAGAAGGTGCAATATGGTGGAAGATAACTAAACAAACAAATCCTTTCGACCGATTTCAATAAAATTTTATTGTGGAATATTCACTTGACCCAATGTCCGAGTCTTATAAAGTTTGCTGACGATTCAAAATACAGAGTTTATGCGTTTTTCCTGCAACAATGCCAAGGACATTCAAAACAATAAGAACGACTTCAAAATATAAAACGGCGCACCAGCAAGTATATAAATAAAACGCATTAAATTCTTGTAGCAGCAAGTCATTAGTGTTCTAATCACTAGTAGTGGGCACATAATGAATCGGACTTCTTGTTTCGACAAAAACTTGCAACAGAATTTTGGTAGTTAATAGTTATTTGCCTTCTTGTACGTTCTGGTAACATACTATGGTAGAAATTGCGTATCACGATATATTCTTTTTTATGTGAAACTCGGGACCTGTAGCAACGAAATGGGGTGGGG
>PRKT01000145.1:980907-996723 GCA_003671525.1 Saccostrea glomerata
CTCTCTTTCCTTTGTAAATTTGCTACAGTGAATAAGGAAATGTTTTTCATCTTCAATTTGATTAAGCATACAATTTTTACATATTCTTTCTGATCTGGGTGTGTTATTATATCTGCCCAATTCTATGAATAGCCTGTGTGCTGATACACGTAATCTGCAAATTGGCTTTCTGTATTCAGGTTTTAATAAAACTAGATATTTTTCCAGTCTAAAATTGTTCTTCAGAAATAAATAAGTGACAAGTTTGCCCTCTTTTAGTGTTTCATTTAAGTGTTGCCAATCAAGTGAGTATTTTTTATTCATGGATTGTTTCAATGACTTCATAAAATTACTCTTAGTATAGGACATTATGTTTGGGATATCAAGAATTTTTAATAATTTTTCTATTGAGGAGTACCAAGTTGTTTTTTGGGCAAAATGAAGTTCCTTACTACATATAAATGCATCTTTTAGTAAAGGAAAATCTGATTTTAAATTTTCTAATCTGTAGCAGTATTTAAGTAACCTGTTGATAATATCATAGTGTAAAGGATATCTACCTAGTTCTGAAAGAGAAGCATGGTTCATACTTTTCTTATTCAAACCTAATATGGTTTTACAGAACTTGATGTGTAAATTTTCTCCAGTAAAGTTTTTGTAGCATAGCTGCATCAAGACTTGATTAGATTGCTTTATTTTTGAATTATTCACATTAAATATTCCCCATATTTCTGAACCATAAAGTAATATAGGCTTAATTGTGTGATCAAAGACATTGAGGCTAGTGGATATCCCAGGATTTAAGCTAAGGAAGTCTTTTCGCAACTTGAAGAAAGCTTTAAGTCCCTTTTTGTATAACTCATTTTTTGCCATAGAGAAAGTCCCCGAGGCTGTGAAATAGATGCCTAGGTATTTATAACTAGATACACATTCAATATCAAAATTTTTGTAGTGAAATTTATGTTTAATTGTTCTCCCAGCTTTATTAAATATAATAATTTTTGTTTTATTAGAATTTACTTTCATACCCCAATCATCACAGTATATGATAATGTATATGATAAAAACTATAGCAAAAAGACTATATTTATTCTAAAAAAGGAGACTTGGCCTCCCGTGTTCTACGGGCCCGTGAAGGGATCATATTAGCCTCCTATTGGACACAATATGTACTGGTAAAATGTTTGTTGAATTGTCACAGATAACATACATGATTGTGCATTCAAAAGAAAATGTAAACCGTAAAAATAACATAACTTATACGGAAGCGGGCACCTAATGTTACTTATTGTTCTTAATTAAATAAAAAAAATAATAACTCCATACCTAATAATAGTGTAATATAAGAAATAATTTTTTTCTATAAGAAAAATAAATATTAAATACACTTAGTATACAATTTGGCCAAGAAATTAAAATCCTACATATATATATATATATAATATGCTAATTAATTTTATCAACTTACTACTATGCCAATACCATCGTAGAGGAGTTCTTTAAAATATGAATGTATGAATATTTTAGGAGTGATTTTTATGCGCTCAATAATTGAAGCACTTTTTTTAAAAATCTTCCACATTTAAAATTCAGATCAGAATTTAAGATTATATTTGTTTTGTTTTTATTTTTAATTTACAGCTGGTTTTATTGAAAATAAAATCGTGAAAAAAAATCCGGAATTAACACGAAATGACCAGATAAAGTGATCAACATGTATACACGCAACTTCTAGTGTTGGTTGAATTCATTAAATAGAATGCATTGTCCGTGATATTAACATCCTCGTATAAATTAACAGATTGATAATTAGATATCAAGACAAAAACTTTATTCTAATTAACTTGTATTAAATTCCTTGCCTGTTTTGCAGCATCTGTTTTCCGTTCTCAGTGAAGTCCTCGGGTTCAGAATTCAGTAACACTGTAGCGAGCACCTGCCCTTATTTGTCTTGAGTAAAATGCCAGTCATTCAACAGACCTTATTATATTGATCCTGTGACTGATCAGCAGCTAATGACGGCCGAAATGACATAATCCACTCAGTCTAATCTTTATAAAATTCACGGTCCCCCATTTCATTCAACAGAATTTCATTCTACCGAATAACGAAGGTAGAATAACAGGATGAAATGTCTTATCCAAGTCTGTTGAACAATACTTGATACAGACGTGATAATTTGGTTTGGAGACTTTGAAGGTCTTATTTTTCAGTAAATATATTTACATACTAGTTTTTGGATGGAATGTCATAATTTTAAAATATCTTAGTTCTCTTAGTTCCCAAAAACCTGAAATACTTGCATGTCATGTGAATAAATGGAGGACTACGGCGAATTTAAATTGAAAAGAGCCTTGTTTGATATCTATGAAGATTACTATTTATGACTAAGAACAAGATAAGGCTATTCCTAGTTTGCATAAATTTTATTGAACAAACAAATAACATTTCAGTACATGAAAGGAATACATTGTTAAGGTGATTTGTACCAGGAGAAGCTGTGCTTTTGAGAATACTAGGGTGCTTATGTTGTGCCAAAGAGAATTTAACTCTCGGGTACGGCTTCCTAGCTCTCAGACATGATGCCGCAAATATTCCATAAATGTCTCGTGGGAATAGTTTATGATGTCATCGGCAGCTTTCTTTATTGACAAAAGAGACATATGGACCTTGACCTCAGTACTTAAATTTTTGTCAAAGAGTGAAGAGGATTTTATTTTTTGAAACCTACCATGTTATGTTGAGCTCATCTAAATTCCTTGCTTGTCAAATACATGTACAAGTATCTAGGGAACCAAGGCAAAAAATACAAAAAAATCTGGATTTGGCAAAAATAAAAGCTTTTGCCCTGTCCGTATGTCTGTCTGCTTATCTGCAAAAACTTGAACTTTGCCGATATCTTTTGACTGGCTTGGGCTATGGCTTGCTGTATTCCTTGTGAAAATATCATCTTTGGGTACCACCAATTTGAACAATTGATGCTAGGTCTTCCATACTTCACATGTGCATTCATTGTGACAGGGCTCTTCAAATGGTTTAAATATCTGTAAACCTTTTGACCTTGACCCATCTTGTAAAAACTTTAACCTTCGCCATAGATTTTAAACATTTAGTACTGTGGTTTTGATAATTCCCATTTGTATTCCCTGTGACAAGGCCTTTCTTCGGGTATCTTGACCTTGGAGTTTGACTTGCATTTGAAAAACTTCAACCTTCGCAATAAGATGCAACTCTGGGGCATCAGCGTTTCAAATCTTTTTTTTTAATTTCACCAAAATTTGATACAGAAACATAAAAAGGTTAAGGAACCCAATGTGTTTCTGGTTCCACTCTTCACAAGAAAACAGACTGAAGTGAGCTAGCAAAGATTGTATTATCTCTTCCCCTGTCTTACTTTTTACCCCATCCATTTTCTCTCTCTGTATCTACCTGAAATCATGTCAGTGAACATTATGCAATGTTTCAGTTAAACGTTTTATTTTTTATATCACTGTAAAAGTAAAACAATTCAGACAAAGTTGGTTGCATGAAGAAGACTATTGTTATCCCACAGGAATTGTGCTCTTCAATAAATAATAAATGGTCGATTTCCGTCCATTTCATTTCTCTGCAAAACATCCGGTCAGTCGGGTCTTATTGACGGGCGATAAATGGAATCTCAAGACAATCTAAAATTAATACAGCGATGGCAAAAGGTCAGAGTATTCACGCTTGGCAAAGATCCTTTATTGGCAAAGGTTTTGCTCGCAACACTGACTGACACAAAACACAGAAAAAGAATACTTGAAAGGATACTTTAACCGTATTGAAAGTATCAGATGAAAAAGCATAACAAATTCATGATTCTAAACCAATTTGTCTCAGACAGCAAAGCTCAGTACTGCAGGTGTTCGACCTCAATAGACAAACAAACTATCCGACGAACTATTGTTTCTTTCAAAGATTTGGTTTAATTCGGGAATATGCTTCCTAAAATGTGTATTTCGATGGAAATTTGGAAAACGGAGGTCTTTAAGGGAGTGTCAGTATATCATCGCGTCACCTGTAGAGAGGAGCGACACCTGTTGCTAATCCAACCACCCCCCCCCCCCCCCCCTCCCCTCTCTCTCTCTCGAGATAATAAATTGTCATCAAATGAGTATTGCAGATGTGTATATTTTGAAATTGAGTTTTGACTTTTCTTATCGGAAGTATTTCTATTGAATGTTTCAATGAACTCCCTTGCCAGATTATATATGCTCCATATACCGTTAAACATCGCCTCTCATCATTTAATTCCTGACATCGACAAATTCCTGGACATTTTCACACCGTTTAACCTAAATTCCAATATAGATCTACTTCAATTGCTCTTCATCATCGATCAATCTTCAGCATCAGGTGATATTTCTAGGGTAATACATATCAGTGTTACAAAAACACCTAGGTAGAAACCCCCGGCCGCCGCCGAAAATCCGAACGACCAGGACAACTTCCAGTTCTCATCCGGGACCTCCACTCCAAAAATGACTACGCCCATTATAATACAGGATGCTGTAAATAAACACTCATCTTAAAATATATGTCATAAAACTGTATTTAAAAGTTCTGCCAACTCGAGAAGAAGGTGGTGATTTTTTTCCCTATATATTACACTTAAAACAAAATCGAATAAGAGTAGAGAAATATCGCACATATTGAAATTATTCGTCTTTGCAGCATACACACAAGAAAGAGAGCAAAAATGATAAATTTTGCTTATCATATTTTTCCATGCAAGTAAGTGGGTCTTAAAATTATTTTTGCCGAGAGAATTTTTCGCAGAACATTTCTGTTTGTCATAACTTTATGCCTTTTAATAATTAGAACTTTGCTCCAAGTTCTTTGTTCACAAACTGACTTTTTATACACTTTAAGTTATGGGCATTATTCTCCCCTTATTCGCCCATCTTCTTTTTGTGATTTTTTTTTTTTTTTTGGTTTTGGAATGATTCGTTCTCTCTCTTTTATGGTTTTGTGATGCGATTTTAACTATGAGGACACTTGTTCAACTGTATAACAATACACGAAAAACAATCACTGTCTATCTAGGAGCTCTATTAAATCAGTTAATATCATGCAGTCAGGATGAGTGATTAAATGATAAGCTCCTTAGGATGCTCAATTAAGGTGATATGCTGCAATATAAGAATAATTATTCTGTAAGTCTTACCTGTTCCAAATGCAGACATAATGGAAAAAATTGAGGTCCTACATTTATTTTCATATTTAACGGCAGCTGCAAATACCAGGCATGGAGTGCATACGGTGCCAAGTACTCCTAAGACTTCTAATACCTGTACCACAATTATCTGGCCTGCAAAATTATTTAAACTAAAGCAATCCGAATTCTAATGTGTGAACTGTGTGATCTCAGAAGATTTAATAAGCATATGTGTTTTTTTTTAATTTTAAACAACACAGTAGTGACGTATCTGTCCATTTCAGGAATATTTCCGTATTGTCATAAGATACAAGGATTCATTAGGCACGCTACTACATGATGAAGGATTATACTATGTACATATGATAAAACCGCATTTTGACCCATGCCTTAGGATGAGAATCAATATATATAATCACATACATGGTGTTTGTTATAGTACAATTTACATAAAAACATGCGATCTTCCTACTAATATTGGTAGTGTTCGATTGATTTTGAATACACTCACATTTTCATTTTATGACGATATGGAAGTTTTCCTAATACGGGCATTTTTTATGTCTTTAAATCATTACTTTCGCAGATTTGATTTACCGGTAAAAAAATTCTAACTATTCTTTTCAAGCGAGCAAAAAATGGTATATCACGAAAGTATTTATTAAGGTTATGGGCACAATTTAATGGACAGAAAATAAAGACGTCCCAATCTAAATATATATGAACTTTATTTCCTTCCGAAACATTTTATTTCTAAAAACTTACCGTCTAGAGAAAAATGACATATGGGAACGTGTTCGTTTGGCCTTCCTATATCTTCGCAAGTTTTCCAGAGTCCAAAATTAAAACGTTTGGTCTGCCGAGATGTCGAGTCGCACCAGTGGGGCATGGACACACCCACGATTTGTAACAGGAAACCCACTGCCATCCCCCCAATGGACACCCTGGTACTCCTCGACAGAGACCGACACATGAATACACACCAATTCAACAAGTCCCCAGGTGCTCTTAGGAGAGCGTTCAAGGGTCTGAGAATTAGAAGTTAATTTAGGCCAATACTGGACAGACAAAAACCGTAGCCCTCCGATAATCAATGTACAATACCATGTAGGTTGTCCATTAACAGTTATTAACTGAATTTGTTGTCAGTTGGACTTCTAGATTATTAAAAATCAATCCCCTCGAAAGCACTTTACTAGTGAAAATTCACAAAATTCAGCGTTTCATTTCATTGAAATTCTCGGAAAATACGCCCCCCCCATTCTAGGTAATGAAGTGTGAGTGAGAATTTTATTTAACAGCCCACCTCTATGTACTTATAAAATCATTGCACATGTAGCTGAGTGATTTTTTATGCGCCCGAATCGATAGATTCGGGGCGTATATTGTTTTTGTCCTGTCTGTCATATGTCTGTTTCTCTGTTTGTATGTCAGTTGTCAACTTTAACCGTAGAGTGTGACCTAAATGCTAAAAACAGATTTTCAAACTTTTACCATTACTTTTGAACCATATGAGATAGAGTCTTAATATTTGGTATGCAAACTCCGATAATTAAGCTCTTTCAGATAATAGTATAACGCCAAGGTCAATGACCTTGTGACGTTGACTGTGATCTATATGCTAAGAATAGCTTTTTCGAACTTTCGCCATTATTTTTTAACCATAGGAGACAGAGACTTCATATTTGGTATGCATACACCACTAATCAAGTTCTTTCAAATGCCAACAAGGTCAATGACTTTGTGACCTTGACTGTGACCTATATGCTTAAAATTGCTTTTTCGAACTTTGTTGCCGCCTGGCGCATAGTGTTTCACAAACACATCTTGTTTTTACACTTGAATAGAAATTTATATAAATTTTCACAGAATATACTTTTTCGGGGGGGGGGGGGCAAAGAGAGATAATGAGGGATTTTTGTTTTTGGTAAAATTTGTTTTTATGTCCCCGTAAACGAAGTTTCGGGGGTACATAGTTTTTGTCGTGTCTGTTTGTCCGCAAAATATTTAACCTTGTCCATAACTCTTGATTTAGTGGAGCTATGACTTTCATATTTCACATGTGTATTCCTTGTGACAAGACCTTTCTTTGGGTACCACCAAATTTGACCTTGACATTAGAGTTTGACCCACTTTTACATAAAAATTCCAAACTTTTATTTTGGCCAAATCTTTTGAACGGTAGATACCAGGACTTTGATGCTTCATATATATATATTTGCTGTGACAAGACCTTTCATTGAATAACAAAAACCTTGACATTTTGACCTTGACCTTGGAGATGTCCATAGTCCGTACAAATGAAAAAACTTTAACCTTGGCCATAATTTTTTAACGAAAAGGGCTAGGGCTTTTATACTTCATATACTAATCCTTGTGAGAAGATCCTTTATTGGATACCAAGAACTTTGACCCTTTGACCTTGGAGTTTGACCTGCTTTAAAATCAACCTTTACCCTTATTTTTGAAGGGTGAGAACTAAGGTTTTCATACTTCACATTTGTTATCCTTGTGAAAAGATCTTTCATTTGAAACCAAAAATTTTGACCTTTTTACCTTGACCTTGGAAATTTCCGTACTTACGAAAAAACTTTAACCTTGGCAATAACTTTTGAGCAGTAAGGGCTAGAGCTTTCATACTTCACATGTGTAATCCTTGTGACAAGACCTTTCATTGGATATCAACAACTTTGACCTTTTTACCCCGACCTTGGAAATTTCCGTACTTACGAAAAAAAATTTAACCTTGGCAATAACTTTTGAGCAGTAAGGGCTAGAGCTTTCATACTTCACATGTGTAATCCTTGTGACAAGACCTTTCATTGGATATCAACAACTTTGACCTTTTTACCCCGACCTTGGAAATTTCCGTACTTACGAAAAAACTTTAACCTTGGCAATAACTTTTGAGCAGTAAGGGCTAGAGCTTTCATACTTCACAAGTGTAATCCTTGTGACAAGACCTTTCATTGGATATCAACAACTTTGACCCTTTGACCTTGACGTTTAACCTCCTTTTTACAATGTAACCTTAGTCATAACTTTTGAATGGTAAGGGACAGCACTTTCATACTTCCCAAAAGTAATCTTTGAGACCAGGCTGTTCTTAAGAAACCAAAAACCTTGACCCTTTGACCTTGACCCCAGAGTTTGTCCCACGTTCAAAAACTTTTACCTTGATCATAACCTTTGAACAGGTGGTGCTAGGGTTTTATATTTCACATTTGTATTTCTTGTAAAAAGCCTTACTTTATGTACCAAAATATTTAATCTGCAGTTTAGAAAGCTTAACCTTCACTATGTTGCCATACGGGGGCATCAGTGCTTCACAAACACATCTTGTTCACTACAGAAATCAAATGCTATTACCCCCCCCCCGTGTGGGTATTATGAATGCTATTTAATGGACCTTCGATCCTGACCTTTAGAGCGATTTTTGTTAGAACAAAATTTTCTAAAATTTTGCATCATAATTAAATGTTGCAATGTGGTCCCAGGTTACTTGACAGAGGGAAGTGACAGAGGGGTTCCACCTCCTGGGTGGGCACATCTTATATACTGACTTCATTTTGATGTGTTCTGGTACACTCTTTTAGTCATTCTTTCAAATTTAAAATGCTTAAATTATAGTAACTGCAGAACTGTTTTATTCCAAAATATTAGAGGTGAAAATATCTATGTTACATGAAAAAATATATATGTATCTCTCTCTCTCTGCAAAAATAAAGGGGAGTTCCAACCTCCAGACCTGCCTTCCCCTGGATCCGCCAATACAGTTCTGAAGCTAAAATTATAGCAGCAGTATGAGGGGTTATCAAAAAGTTGTGGACTGAGGCTATAAAATTAGTTCTATGTAGTATGTGCTTTCAAAATTTATAAGGAACATAAAAAAAAAAAAGAAATGTTGAAAATTTAAAAATGTACTTAATGCGGTTTTAATTTTATGTTGCTAGTCCACGATCTTTTTGATACCCCCTCGTACCTACATGTAAAACAGATAATACAAGTAAGTAATTCTTTCCAATAAAATATTAAAAATCTAATGAATTACTACCGTAAATCTGGAAATTTTTACGTCGATTTTATTTTGCGAATTCGGGTCAAAATGCTATTTGATTAATTTTTACGTTTCAAAATTTTGCGAATGACCACTGCTTTGTTTACATTTTCTTATTGGTAATTTATTTTTAAGAAAAATATTTTTGCGAATGCAATGAAGTCGCAGATTTACTAAAAATTTATTTACCTTTCATTTAGTCCTTTAATCAGATAAATGATAAAATTTTATAGGGTTCAGAAATGATATCTTGGACTGGTTTTGATGGCATTGCTTTTGGATCTTCTGATTAATTGAGGAATGCAGATATTTGTATGTGGTATTACAATGAACTACGGTATGTTAGTTTTTGACAGAATTGTGACTTTCATTACACCTGTCAGTAGGGGACTAGCATTGCTTATATTACTCTCAGAATGCTTGCTTGTTTTCATCATTATTAAATTGTACCATCATTTATTTTTAATTCAAGGAGTTGGAAGAAAAAGTCAATTTTATCTGGTTGAATGTGTATGGGGCTTTACCTTAAAGCCAGATAGGATATATACCACAGCATTTCTTTGATGAAGCATTCTCCAGATCCTAGTACATGACTTGTATTAAACACATAAATCAAATTCACATGATGTCTTTGACAAACCTTTATTTTAAATTTTGTTTGATTTTTTTTTTTGCCATTCAAACAAATAAATATATAGGTACATATAAATGAAAACAAAACAACTACCCCCTCGTACATCTCAGCAGAGAGAGGAAATGAAACACATGGATTTGCTCTGCATAAAAAAAGTGCATTCAATTAAAAAATAATAAGCATATAAAACAGAATTTTTATGCATGAATTAAAGCATAATTTAAACCCTTTGTTAGGAAATACAGTGGCCCGTTATCTCAGTAATTTAAAATCTGAACACAATTTTGAATCATGTTTGGTGTCCCACTTGCCGCAATATTTAAGACAGAAATGATAAGTCTTATTATGTACATCCGTCACTCCTTTAGATCCACCCCTTTACTTGGGTTCCTCCAGTGACCCCGAAGCAAGGTCAGTCATTCGGGGGTACTTGACTTTCTTTTTGTCCAGCTCCTCCTGGGACCACAGTAAGAGTTTGAGGAGGTTGGCCAGCTTTGGTGTAGAGTCAGACTCCTGGATGGCTGCATTCAGTTCACTGGCCACCTAAATTGACAAATCATGGGGAATCAAGGTCACGAGGCTCACCTTGACATTATAATATCTATATGTAAGATCAAATTTATGTCACATCTAATTTTTTGTTAGCTTGTAAGCATTGCAAAGATTAATATCCATGCAATATTGGTTTGGTAAGACTTAACATTTCTATGGAATGGACCTGCTCCAAAACTGTGGTTCTGATCCAGCATCTGAAGCAAGTTTTGTAAATGACACTTGAGACTTTGACTCAGGTGAGATGGTGAATATTTTGAAAGGGCCATGGAAATAACAAAGTGGGTGTATTTTAAAACAAATTGAACTCAGACCATCAAAAGAACAATAACTCATGCTTCATTTCCAACAACATGCAATGAATTACATTAATATATGGAGTACATTTAAACCTGGAATTATTATTAAAGGAAATGTACTTTGATAACTCAGTATTTTGTCCAAAATCTTCTTTAAAAAATTGGATACTACCAAGGTCCAAGGAAAAGAAAGAGAGAAGGGCTGAAGGGAAAATGGAGAAAGAGCAATGTCAACAAGCTTGGAGAAAGTGATTGGACATCAGGGACAATGCAACTGCTGTTACATGACAGCGATATGATTAAGTCTGTATGTATGCAAAGAACAAATAAAACATCCTCTGGCTCCATTTTCCTACGATGGGTCTAACAATTAGATAAAAAAATATTGCCCTTTCTTTGTTCTTATCAGTAAGACAAATAAATAGTGTGTTTCCTATTCCAACCTGAGATAAATACGGAAAGTATGTAGGAAAAACATTTCATTTTATTTTAATATTTCATTGTTTAAAATTCAACAGGGAATTCCAGTCAAAACATTTATGATTATAATATGTAATCATGGAAGTAATCCAGATTAGGATTTCTAAAACTGAAACCAGATCTGTTTACTTCCAGAGCGATATTGATAATTTTTTCTGGGTCGGCTCATATATTTTAGGCTTAGTCGGGGAACCGGAAACACACAATTCATTTATCTAGGCCTAATGAAACTTTATATTGTCATTCAGATCACTTTAATCCCACTAACAAATTAGAGGTTTCAACATTATTTTTTAAACATTCCTTCAGTATGTCGGTCAAAGTAATTGGAAGGTCTGTGATGTTGTTGATCTGTGCAACATGACAGGAAATATTATGTTCTATTTTGGAAAGATTTTCCAGTGAAATCAATATTACATAAAAAAGATTTAATAATAAACATGGCAAAATATTTTAATCTGCAGATTAACTAGAACTTATGACGGTAAATCCAAAAAAAAAGAAAATGAAAATTCAAATGAAACCTGAAGAAACACAGCAATGAAATAGAAAACTGCATAATTTTTTTAGTTAAATTTTGTATTCATTTATTAATGAGGAATGATTCTCATTTGACTTTGCTATATTTTCCATGATTGTGAATTAAAGTAGAAACTTATACATGCATTCCGTTCTAGTTTTACCTTTTGTCTTTGTGAGGGATGAAGAAGCTCTCCAAAGGGAGATGACTCTGGGTTTTCAAATGCTAGCAGAGCCAGAGTGCGCTCAAGCTCTGACAATACCTCTGGATTCTCCTCTCCACGCTCGGCCAACTGAGTTTGAGCAAACTCGAGTGCTGCCTCCACATTCTTCTCTCTTATCAGCTCAATCAGTTGCTGTTGCTGTAATTTGAGCAACATATTCATTTAGTGATTGTTTCATACAAGGATTTACACATAACTGCAAGAGTTTCATTATTTCATTTTTCTCTTTACCCCAGACAGAAAACCTTTTTCTCTTAATATTTTTCATGTACTGGGCAAATTGCTAAGTATTAAATATTTGTTAAATATTTTAAAACAAATGCAAAAAAACCTGCTTAAATTTCATAAACAACAAAACCACCTGTAATCTAAAGTACAGGTATCTGTCATTGTCCAGGAGTTCTGGTTGGATGCTGTTGACCAATGAGATTGCGTCCTGTATCTTCCCCTCCTGAATGGCCTCTCTGATTTTGATTCGCTCATCTAACTGTTCCAGGTCTACCATTGGCTGCACCCCGGATTCCTTCTGGAACTTATCTGCAGCCTCTTTGAACCCTTCTAAAAAGGTCAGTGAAAAATACATCTAATGTGGAGGATTTTTTTCATATTTTAAACATGTAGACTAGTACAGAATTAGTACTGTATAGATTAGTACAGAATTAATACTTTAGAAATAATTACTACATGTAATAAGTCTAATTGTTCAGACTTTATTCACATAGTACATCATTGCTTTAAATTAAGTCATTTTTATTTCACTAATAAATATTTACATCCATTGAATATTTTCTCCTTTATTTCTTAAGAAAACCCATTGTGTTAATCACTGCATGAACTACAGTAGGCATGTTGCCTGTACAGATTTCTTGATCAGTGGCCGTTCCATCAATGAAACATATAAAGATGTTCACATCATTAATAAAATAATTAATCTTTTTAATCCTACATTAAAGTATTATTTAAACAGATATAAAAGTAAACAATAAAATGTCTTTCTTTGTTTGTTATTACTGGAATTAATGGTCGCAGCTATTGCAGAAAAAAAATTACAAAACCCGCTTATGCGGGTTATGTAGCGGGTTATGTATTTTTTCTGCAACAGCTGCTTCCGTTAATTCCAGTAATAACAAACAAAGAAAGCATTTTTATTGTTTAACACTACAAAAATCAACATTATAAACTATATGTAAGGCCACACCAATTAAAAAATTTGTTCGTTGGACCCGCGCACTCCTATTTAAACTAAACTATACAAATAATATTAATTTAAAATCCCCGCACCAAGGGAATTCTGTGCTGTTTTCTGTTATATTTCCGCTCTATTTATAGTACTTTTAATCTACTTACTCTGCAAATCAGAAAAAATACTATTGTCCGCTCAAATTTTTCCATGCCCCACCTAAATATCTTGTCTACAAAAAAGTAATAATATTATTATTTAACCGCTAGCGCGCTCGTACTCTTTTTTAATCAAATGTCCGACGAACAAGAAATTAAATTGGTGTGGCATAACCGAAAACAATTATCTGCAATTCTTTTGTTGAAAAAACAGTAAAATTACTGGTACTATGAAGCCTACTTCAAACATCAATTAACATTTTCATAATATAACATTTTATAGGTTTATAAAACAGTTTACCTGTTACCAGATAATTCATCACCAGTTTGTTCATGTCGGCCCTGGTAGGGTGAATCTGCTGGAGCCTATCATTCCATTCCTCCAGTGTCACCTCCTCTAATCGCTCCATACTGGACCCAAAGTTCATTTTAGGAAACATATGGAACTACAAATCAAAAAAGACTGATTGATTTCCATATTTGTACCTTCATTTGTATAAAGCTTTAAAAAATAAGCTTTACAACCATTAAAGAATCAATTTGAAATTTAAAAAATAAAAATGTGCAAATAAGGAAAAAATATAATAATTTTTGCTTTAATTAAAACATTTATTTATTTTTTCTTTGAGGGAACAGGGACTTCCCACAAATATTGGTAAATAAAATGAATGTTGTGGCATGGCCATGCAGGAAAAATTAAATGCCAGAGATATGCGCTGACCATAGTTAGTGGTCAATCAAGAAGAAACCATTGTATTTGTTTTATTGTATTATATTTGTACATAAATTTGGTCAACAAAAGCCTCATTACCAGGCTAAGGAACCTAAGTATAACACGCCTTGGTGATACAAGACATACATGTATCACAACACATCAGCTCGGACGTGTTGCATGTTTCAATATCATAATCAACCATCAAAACTTGGCTTTGATTCCCTTTTCACTTCAAATGATTGGTGTGCATTCTTCATTCTCCTTTCTTATAATTAATCAATAATGTACACAAATAGGATATAACAGATGCATATTAGAAAATGACCCTGTATCTCAAGTTCAACTGCAAATGTAATACCAGAACAAGAATTCAAGAGACGAAAACTGTCTACCATAATAAATATTTATATGAGTGGAGATTCAGTTCCTTAATTAGAAACATGAAAACTTACACAATATTTATATATTGCTCTCTCAGTCTCTGTAACTGTAGCACTGTCTTACTTGCAGTTCTTACTTTTACTTTTAGGCACCAACTCCTTTAAGTTTGTTTCACAGACTATGAAACTAGTGTCGAAAATAGAGAATTTACTACATTATTCACATTCTAACATATTTCATGATTAAAGAAGTTGAATTCATTCTAAAATCACAAAATCATGCCGACACAACAAAAGGCAAAATGTAAACAGGAAGTCTTAGCATTGATAAAGGAAGTCGCAAGTGCGCGTGCGTACGTAATGGGCATAATCAACCAAAGAATTCATCAATTAAAACTCGATCATGTTGTTCGGAATTCCAGAATTGAATTTCCTAAGCTGATATTGAGGGATTGAAGTGAAGTTTTTGTCTCAGGCGCTAACAGTTTATCATCTTTAATCAGCGTAACAACGCCTAGGATGCCAAGATGGCGGACTCTGAATCATTGAGGACTGGAGATCTCCCCACTTGACCAAAATGAAATTGTTTTCTGCGAATAGCACAACTTTAACATTCATCTCAGACTGATAGAAAGATGGAAGAAAGGTAAACGAAGCACATTTCAGTTAAAATTGTCAAAAATGTGGTGCTGATAAAATTAATGAGATGCATATTTTACAATGCTCACGCCACAATGAAATGTCAGAACCTGTTTTCGATGGTTTGTCGGTCAAGTATTATCTTATTTTATTGATTTTCTATTAATTGTCCAAATATTCAGTTAAGAGAACACACTGCATACAATACAACAATCATTGATTAGTCCATCTGTTCATAGTGACAGCAAATAGAAATGTCATGCTTCATTGGTAGTGTGTATTGACTGACCAGGTAAAAAAGTAGTAAAAAAAGCACATGCAAAAGAGCACGACTGAATCTGTAATCAATGCTTCAAAAAAGATTATTTTTGATAGGCCCTATATATTATAATGTTTAACTTTTTAAGAAAACTTTTCTCAATTTTTTTTCATTACTTTTAAGGATAAGGGTCCTGATTCTCTCAAAAGTCCCAATATTGAAAATATTCTTCTTTATTACATTTTTACCCGTGAAATACTGTAATTTATTCATTGGATAAAAATGATATCCTGTCACACTGTGAAAGGATATCAAAATGATATCCTGTCACACTGTGATGAATATCAGAAGTGCGGGAAAACTCTCGATTTCCCTTCCCATAACGAAGATTGTTGTAAAAAAATCTTCCTTGACCTAATGTAAGATCGATGAAAATAAATAAACCATTCTGACAGCGAATAAAACTATTCAAATTACCAAAATATGTTGCTAAATCCATGTTTACAGTGTTTTCACCTCACATAGCTATGACGTCTCAACCGCTCAACTATGACGTCAC
>PRKT01000145.1:999346-1125591 GCA_003671525.1 Saccostrea glomerata
GTTCTGACACTCCTAAAAATTTCAGAGTTATTAAATAATTGATATGGTGAAGAACCAAAGAATGGCCTTAGAACCCTCAGTAGAAAGCAGAAAGTCAGACCCCTTGTTGACAACCCCAACCTTCCCCACCTGGAAAAAACAAATCTGGATTTGCACATAATCTGTGTTAGTTTGTCTGTCTGTGGTAGTAAAACATTTCCTTGAACTCTGCTTGATAAACCCTACTTCTAGAATTTATTACGGTGCACAGTAAAATTTTCCTCCATACTTTTGATTACAGTACTTCCTGTGGGAAGATGGTTGAGCAAGGTGCTGTATTCACAGCTTTTGTGTATATTACAAATTCCTCTCATTCTTGTTCTAATTAGCCCTGATGTAAAGTGATGTTAACAGCTTCAGTGAATTGATAGGGAACTCTCTCTCTCCTCCACATGCAGGGTGCATATCTCTACTTGTGTTACAAAGTAGAATTGAAATGTGGTAATTTCTTTGATGGTAGGACCATACATAAATGTGTTATAAATCATTAATAGGAGCTATTATTCTGCAACTGTTTAATTAGTAGCTGATGTTCAATCAATAATGATTTTCTGCATTTTAAAAACCTCATCACTTCAGCAAATTTCACTTAAAATTTTGAACCTGCTGTGAACATCATTGGGAACTTTTATTGATACACAACTTTTTTATATGGCCGATGTTTACACATTCTCTGCTATGTTATGGGTTAACATATGGTGTTATAATCCTGATTATAGTGAGCTACTGCCTAGCCAGTCTGTAGACAAAGTCATGACATTGATATTGGTTCAATCAGCATATTAAGATCAATATTCCAATTCTGCTTCAGTAAACAAGTGACATGTATCTCAATAGCCTCAATAGCCTTATCAGCATTCAAAAGACAGGGAAGATCTTTGATCATTTCATGTGTACATAGACTCATGTGATTTTTGTGCTCAGATTAAAAAAAAAATAAAATTACAGGTAGAGCTCTGAACTGTCAATAAAGAGATGAGGACAGTAAATGTTGACAGAAACATGTATATAGGATGCAGACACTGCTAGACAGTGTAATGGACCCATGTGATAAAATTTGAACAAAAATTGAATGGTTTGAAGGTGGACATTTATAAACACTCAGTTCACTCTTCACATTTCATGAGTCAATTGTACATTATTTCAATCATTGTTGTAACAATTAATTAATGTTCTCGATCATTATCTCTTGCTCAGAAGAGTCTTTTATGCTAAGACCAACAAACCCTTCAAGCCCCTTGCATTTTCTTATCTTGTTCTGTCATCTTACTTTTCCATCTCTGAGGGCTTACAATGCAAAGACTCAAGAGAAATGAGGGCCTGAAATGTCATTTCTTTGCATTAATGAATTCAGGCCCTAGTTCAATGGGATCTGAATGGAACAGCCATTTTCTATTACGGACAATGAATGAGACATCATTTTCAGAGTGTAGATGCGTATCAGTGTTGGCCGTGGATGTTATCAATGATGATAATTGGCCTAATTACTGTTAAAAACCAAACTACCTGTAAATCAAAACCAGGAGGGGAATTCAAAGACTGAAAACAGTAACTGGGTGGTATGGAGGAAGAGTCTGTAGATATAATTGAAAAAATTTGACAGGCACATTTGCTTCCGCTTTTTATTGGGTTTGGAAGTAATGCATCCTTGGTTGGCCGTGCAGCGAAAAAATTTCATTATCCTATTAACCAGCCTTTGTAGAAATCCTAGCTGCATCACCAAATCCTGTTTTTGGCTTATTATATTTCAGATCTGTGGTAATAATCAGATATAGCTTCGGTTTGATGTGAAAATGCAATACCTTGTTAAAGTGAGATCTTAATAAGCGATACTTGTAGGAGTTTAAAACCCTGCATACCAACCTAAGATCAGGATAATATGAATTGAACAGGAATTATAACATATATATAGACTGTCAGGGAAAGCTGATTGGAATTTTCAGTGTCCTTTTATAGGACAGACACTTGTTATTTGGTTAGAACAGGATTTATATATCTATTGCTTGTTTATCTTGAATCAACACTCCCACTTTTGGAATTTTCTTCCCAACAAAGTCAATATGGTCAAAAGAAGCCATAATGTAAATAATGTACAGTCTGTAAGCCAAATTTCTGAAGCCAAATCTTGACTTGATGTATCTCTCTCTCTCTTGTTTCTTGGAATGAAAGATGGATACAGATTGGTGTAATTTAGCAAGGAATTTTCAGGCATTGTGGTGTAAACATGTAATTTGACAATTTCGTACTTACTAACAATTTTACTGAGGGACGTGGGGAAAATACAAGATAACTGAGAGATAAAGTGATTGTTCACTAGTTCTAGAAATGAAATGCTATCGACACTTTGAGGAGATTTAAGTAGCTACAGAAGTACTTGCAGCTGATTAGCTTTTTGTGGCTTAATGAATAATGAAGACTGGACAGTGCTCCCTGGTGTTAATTGGAGGTTTGATTCGGCATGTTTATTCAGTGAGAAAGTGGGAGAGGATGCACCATTGATTGCTTGGTGGTCGGCAGATGCATAGAATCAATGTTAACCCCTGACACCATTCCTGACAGTGTCTGAAGTCAAACAGCACTTATTCTTAAAGGCAGGAAAGAGGAACTTGGATAGACAGTTATCTTTTTAATACTCCCTGTGGACTGTGTGCATGGAATATTAAGAAACATGTATGGAATCATTTTGGATTTAGACTCTGAGTGAAACTGACAGGACTAGACAGATCTAGAAAAACAGAGAGATTCTGGGGGATTTCTTATTTGGACCAATACAAGACTATAAGCTGTATCAGTTCATGTAAACAACTGGAATATTTATGTTTTCTCATTTTGATTATCTTTATATTTTTATACAGATAAATCTCAGGGTAATTTGAATATTATGTAACTTGGAATTATGGATGGAACTTTTCCCTGGGATCTGTCATTGTTTCTGACAAGAGGTAGTTATAAAAGACACTGTTGATTCTGAGTTTATTTGGCTTCAGACCAGGGAGGGACATTGACTGTTACACAACCCACAGCTTAGTAACCAATTCATTACTGAGTATACAATTTCTGAATGCTGTGAATCAACAGATACCTGATATTGGCCAGACTGGGCCCAGTTAATCATTTGATATGCAAAGCTTCAATGTTCATAATGTTCCCATGTTTGCACCAAAGATGGATCTTCAGGGGAATTTCATTCCATGCCATTGTCACAGGAAACATAGACATTACTGTCGTCCCAATGGAATGTTTTCCCGCTACAGGACAGAGGGGTATGTAACAATTCAGTTTGGTTCCAGTTTTTTTCCTGGTGCGTTTTCTTTTGACCACCTGACCTTAAATTATGTTAACTCTGTGATATCTTGTATATCACACAAAAATTTCACTTTCTTCACTTTTGTTCTTGAAAAGGTTAGAACTAATCATTTTCACCATTCAGACTTGCCAATTTCATGGATTTGAGACACAGCAAGTGATTGTTATGCAATATATTAATTTGTAAGGTGCGACAGGGTTGTTGGAAAGAAATTGTTATCTTGTGATCTCATGCTTTCAAATTTGCCCCAGAACACCATTGAATTTTGGAAATGATTAGAATTTTCTGAATTATTTTTCCGATTTCTTACATCATACATTTTTATATTAGTCTGATATTATGGATGATTTTTCATAGACTGACTGCCATAAAATCAATAGGATAGTCTGCTTTTGCCACTTGTAAGCCCAGGCTATTTTGTTACTGTCGTAATCTGATAATTAAATGCCATTCCCTTCACAGACTAGCCTCTGCAAATTTAAATTCAGAAACAGAAATTAAGGAATATATGGAAAACGATGGAAAAGTTCATATACAGTAATTGGTATGATACAATTAATAGGGATATTATTAATGGTATACAATCATCAGGAGTCTGATTTGTATAAAATACAATGTGGTATAATGAAATATGAGGATAACATACACTAAACAGTAATTATCCCTAGTTCTGGTCATACCTGCCTTGTGTTCCTGATCTTGAAAATGGAAAAAAAAAATGTAGAAAATTTAGTTGGAAGATAATGAATTAACAATTTTGTATGAAAAAAAAACATGTTAACTTTTGACTTGATGAACTGACCAGGACAAATTGTATCAGCCTTAGAATTTGCAAAATGTTGATTAAAACAAGATTTTTGATACCTTGTTTTGTCAACTTATTTGTAAATAGCTTGTTTTTTATGGGAAAAAATCCTTTTTACTCTTAGATCACAATATTACATGAATTCAAAAAAATTTTAAATAAAAAAAAAAAAGCAATAAAAAACCCCAAACAGTATGGTTTAGTAAGAGAATCTCATTTCTCACTGATGTGACATTTTATTTTCTGTCCTCTTCCCCAAGTGAAATAGGCTGATGCCAGGACATAGCCTACCCTGTTGACATTTAATTTCTTGATAATCTGGTTGAACATGACAGGGATATTTGAAATAAAGGCTTAAGGTGTTGTTTGAATCAACATTTCTTTGTGTATTTTGACTGGCATGTTTAATATAGCCTGCTTTCAATGTATACATAAGTTAGCTTAGGTTTTTCCTTGTTTAATAGTTATCGGTAAAAACCTAATCCAAGTTTTCCAAATTAATTTTGCTGAAGATTTTGGCCTTCAGGACTGTGGAATGAAGGATTTTTTGGGTCTGTCTATTTAGCTTGTAATGTGTTGGATTTTTTTGGGTCTGTCTATTAGCTTGTAATGTGTTGGATTTTGCACTGTCATCAATGAACACTAGAACCATCTGTCGTTAGGACCAGGGGTGTTCTCACTGGATTATAATTACATGCTAATGCGATTGTTACAATGACTTTGATCATTCTCAGTTCTGGGCTACTTGGTGGTAGCTAACTCCAGGCATTTAGTGATACAAGACAATGATATTGGACAGTTAATGTAATTAAATCTTAAGGAGGAATGCAGAGTACCACTACACTTTTTCCTTAGTAGATATTGGTTTTTATGGTGAATGTGGACCCATTAGTAGAAAGTGTTTCTTTGCGCTTTTATTTTTCTTTTTTGCTCTGTTTGAATGCAAACTCAGATGAATTATTTGAAGAAATTTTGTACATCAGAATCATTGGTAGCATCAGTTCTTACTTCATGTATAACTTGATTTTGCCTAGGCATGACTATTTAGTACATGCTATCTTTAATCTGTTAGACTCCTTAATGACATAGTTCAACCCCAGCCACCCACCCCTCTATTTTTTTATTCAATTGATGTCCCTTCATTGTATGTAACTTTTTAAGCTGTTGTGAAAATAACCATGGAAAAAATTTACAACATTCTATTTGTGTGCTGGCCTGAATCAGATTGATTAAAACGGGTTTGTCATTTGATACTACAAGCAACTAATATTGTTATGTGAGGAAATGTAAAACTGCTGGAAAACGAGGCACTCTCTATCTTATGTAAAAACTTCAATAATTTTTTTTCTTTTTTTATTCCAATAAAAAAAAAATGGAAAGTTGTCCAGAAATTCTTGTGTTATTGCATAACTAAAATATCCTTTACTGATTCAACTAGATGACTTTTTCCTTATTTTTATTGGGAGTTGATTATATCAACGACTCTATGTCAGTGGTCCAGACAGGAAGTGCAACTGACAAACAGCTGCCAAGGAAAATGAGCATTGCGAATAAGAAAATAGTTCCCCATTATACTTACTGTAAAGAAATCATAATTCTTGACAATATAGTCCACAATCACTTTGTATTCAACTTTAGTCTGTCATTTTAATTTCCTCTTAGGCATCTGTCACCTAAATAATCATACCGATTCTGATATGTATTCATACATTGTGCATGTTTTCTAATTTTAAGACAGGAAATTCCCTACTAACAGAGCGTCTGCAATGTGATGAGAAATCATGATGGTATTCTGGTGGTTAAAAACAGAGAAAAAAATTGATACAATATATTTAGACAATAAAACAACGGGCTTAGTAATCAGATGTGCTATAAAATTTAAAGTCAATTTGGAAAACAGAGAACAAATAGGCTAGCTGTTTTGTTTACGATACATGTGTATGTGTGCACCTGACTCAGGCTGATTGATAACTCAGCGGGCATTGTGTGCTTGCGAATCTCTAATATGTGTAAAGCTTAATTTAGATAAGATCTCCCCATTGCTGCAGAAGTGACCTACTGGAATCATACATCGAATTGATTTAATAATCAACTCCCATCAGTACTTTCAGTACTTTGATTTTAATTACTACCGGTACATAAAAAATTAAGTGAAATCACGGAACTTTATTTTAATGATATACATCATTTAATACATGTAATATTGTAAGAAAAGCTGTAGAAATATTTGACAAATTCTGCTATTAAAAAAAGGGGAATTGTTTCAAGCTGTTTTTAACATGTTTAAGTTTTAGTTCCTTGGTCATAATGATCATGATACCAGTGACTTGTGTTCTAGTGTGTTTGGCTCAAAGATCAACCTATGATGTGATGAAACACATTACCTTAAGTAGTCATGGGTAACTCAAAACACCTTCTGAAGAGGAATTTCAATAGCCTCTACAAATACACAGCATTTTTTGGCAGTTTGAAGTTTCTGAGGGGGTCTAAATAAGATTGATTATAATAGGGGTCTATCGTGTGACATATTGTGCTGTATGCATGCAAGTACACTTTTTTTGTATTCGATATATACAATTTTTTTTATTCCATTTTATTGTGAATTGTAATATGACTCATAGAGACAGAAAAAGTGATTATACTTCAAAAAACGGAAGTACTATGTAAAGTCAAAATTATATCAGACACTGAAAAATTATTAATGCAAAAGACGCGTCAAAAAATGGGTTCTAAAGCGAGTGGAATTCCAGAGGTTTACAGACACGGAAGACAAAAGGCAAAGGGAGAATTAATTAATAGTGAGGTCAGAATGATAGAATAGGAGTGATAAAATATGCTACACATGCATTGATTATGATCGTCACCAATACAAGGTGATAGACTGCACTGTGAAATAATAGCAGACAATCAATTGTTTATTCTCTTTGTGGCCTCTGTCATAGGAAGAATTTACTCAAGAGGGGGGGGTGTTTCATTCAGTAACAGGACCAGGCTGTGAAATATTGATTGATTGGTGAGAGATGGACGGGAATGTATGATTTTTATTTAACCTGATATCGACAGGTGTCTTGGATTACAAGGATGAAACCTGACTTTGTGTATGAAATGTTAAGCACACCGATTTAATAATGATTTTCCGATTGGTAACAAGGTTGTTCATGCTGAGTGCTAAAAAGGAAAGTAAAAGTTGGCGGATGGCCAGGGACTTCCTGAGGTTCAAGTGTGTATGAGTTACCCTCTGTAAAATGTGACGGTATCCTGACTAAAATATGGAGCTGGAGATAACGTACAATTTATACTGCAACAGGACTTACGGGTAATGCTGTTTGGCAATATTCAGGGTAGGGTAAAGGGTGGGAAATAGCTGGGAAAAGGGGGGTGGTAGTTAAATAATGGTAAAATATTTTGATTTTAAAGATATAAATAGATAGGACTGGTTTTTAGTTGGAGATAGGATAATTAGCTTTAGTGGCGATTATTAACCCCGACAGGTAGACGAAGAAGAAAAGGTTTAAAGGTAAAAGATTACAGATGATCAGGGCAGACCCTCTCTCTGTTTGTGTGTGTGTATGTACACCAATCTGTCATGCTGTCTGTATAATGACTAACTAAGTCTCCATTGTCTGGGAATACAACAGGGGAATGTGTGTATTCTTAGCCAGAACATTAGTACATATGTTTTCATCAGAGGAAGTGCCATGTGCCTAATGATATTGACTAATCCCCAAGCCATTCCAGCAATTATATTGTCCATATACTACAACTATATTTATTGAATAAGACATTGATTTTTTATAGGGTTTATTCCTATGTACTTGATGTCATGCACTTATCATACAGTAAACAGCTGATCTTGCAGTATGTAAATTGAAATGAAGTCGGCACAGTTGAACAGTTCTACGAATATGACTCACAGTTTAATTAATACATGTACCAAATTTATAAAGAAATAAATCTTTATTATATACTGGGAGTAATTATTTATTATACAAAAATACATACCTGATATAATTATGCAATTGTTCACTTTTAATTTGTCAGCATTTGCTCAGCTATTACAAGCCACTAAATGTCAAAGTAAAAGTGTCTTATTTTAGAGCTTAGAATACACCAAATACAAAATGTGTAAGGATTTTGATAATTTATGTATTGTGGAGAGATTTTTATTTTTATGAGAATGGCAGTCTTTTTTATGTACATGTGGTAGAGTAATTACCTGTTGTTATTTTGTAGATGGGAATGGGTGGAGATTATCGAACCCCGCAGCAAGGAGCACATGTATGCCAACCTGACCACGGGAGAGTGTGTGTGGGACCCTCCCCCAGGGGTCAAAATGTAAGTCAACTATTGCTTATCAAAACTGGAGAGGTTATATACATAGGCATGATGACCAAAAGGTACTTTCTCCCAAAGGGTGAAGACTCGGGAAATGTCCTCAAATGAGAGAGACAGTCTCAGTTATCACTTTGTAGCTTCATTTACTGGACACAAACAGCATATATAATACTGAAGCTGAATGCTATAAGACACAAGGACTCAGATGAGCAATGTCTCCGAGATAAGCACTGTAATTGTCCCACTTTGTCTGTTCTATCTTTAGATTAGCCCTATATGAAACTAGTACTAACTGTACTATACTCAAAAGTAATCCTTTAAACGTAAATGAAATAAACTTTGGTGTTGCATACCCCCTTAAAGCTAATCCAATGATTGTAGACATATCTTCCTTTTTAATTGGAGGGGACGCTTCAGGATAATGTCCTGTTTATGCTGTTTGTTAGTACATAAATATTTCCAAAGAGAAGAGTAAAATTTATAGTTCATCATATGCAAGTGTCTGCAAAATAATTGATAAATTCAAATACATCGCTACAAAGTAGTGGTCATTTAATATTATATGAAAAAAATGCCAGATATTAAATCTTAGCTAATGTCTCGATCTGTTTCGTTTCTACTTTGATTTATCCACATGGAAATCTTTTAATGTGATACTCTTTATGACTTCAAGTCCTAAACTGTATTTGAAAATTTTATCCATAATACATGTACAACATTTTTTTTAACCTTTTCACTTAGGTAATTCATCTTTTTCACTGACAAATACATGAACAGATATGAATTCTGTGTCAAGTTCTCTATAAAGTAAGTCATGAAAAAGTACAAATGAAGTTGCATCCATACATGCTTTATATTGGTACAAAGTTTTATGAAGGTCCTATTGAATTGCACAAACACCTTCATATGACTGTATAGAAGTTACTAGGCTAAGTTCTTTCCATGGAAAAAAAAAATTGAGGGTCAAGAAAGATCCCTATCCAAACAAAACTTAAAAAACCACTAAAGGTTATTCAAGTGTAATAGGTCCAATATTATACATTTTTGGCCATAAGTCTCTTGGAAACTCAGACAGATGGTTTGAGCTGGGATTGAACATTTCCCTATATACTGGGTAAGCTTAAGACCTGGATGTGAAGGCACACAAATCCAAGTTGATTTCCTTTAAAGTATTTTACATGGCTTTATTCTGGATTACGTAAGGTTTATATGAGAATGATTTCTATTTTAGGTTGGCTGCATTCGGTAGAATTTGTAAGTGCTATACCTAAAGCCAGCTTTTTTAATTAAAAACTAAATTTAACTTTCATTTGTAATTAATTTTATTGTTTGAAGTTCTCTACTCCTACTGTTGCTATTAATAGATCATCGGTAAGATCAGAGCTTCTTTCACAATAAAGAAGTCAGACCCAAATTTCCTATGAATAAGTAAAATTTTGTGGATGTGTTTAGATCTTTAGGTTCTATATCAGTATGTCTATACACATTTTCCCCCCACATTCATGCAGTGTGTTACAAATAACACTATTCTCTTCCCCCAGTCTGTTCCCTTAAACCCCTCTCTATTAATTTGATGTAATTATTTTGTTATTGATCCCAAAATAAGAATTTAGGAGCAAACTTGAGATCCTACAGCTATAATCAATGGCAATAAAAACAGGGTTTGGTTTTATAAGGAGTCCTAAATTGAGGCCAGTGACTAAATCTGCACAAAGTGCTTCATGGATGCAAAATTACAAGATTCTGAATACATTCCAGAACTTTTAATCCTGATAACAAAGCATAACATTTTCAAAATTTAGCTTATGTTGTCTTTCTTTAAAAAAAATGCCTTATTTTTGCAGCTTTTCTCACACATGCACACAATTGAATATTTTAATTTTTCATTACTTTAACATTTTCTTATTATGAATCAACCATCCTGAATTTTGAATTGGTTTGAAAGAAATGGGTGATTTCTTCATTATCTGATTTTACTCTGTGTGAATTGAAGTAATATAAACAAACCCCACAGACAATTTCATCACAATTAGCTTACAGAAATAGCATCATCAGTTGGGAGATAAATGAAAGTATGGGAATAGCACCTGGTGAATTTCTTCAGTGAGTTGTGAATGAGGGTATCAGTTCCACTCTGTTATAGTGCTCTCAATGATCTATCCTATAATTTTTATTAGGCTAATGATGCATGTTTACATCAATACCTGTCCATATTACTTGTTTTAGAAAGGAGAAGGTTGTCAAGAACCATAACTCAGGTTTTAGTGCCACGTTTGAAATTTGAGTTATCATTCTTTGTGTCCAAGCATTTTGTGAAAACATCTGTATTTCGGGGAATTCATTATATGCCATGTCACCTGGTATTCATCAAAGAAGTTGTTTTATGTAGTTTATGCTTCAATTTGTCAGGTCATGTAATGGTTTTATGAAGATGAAATGCATAGATTGGGAGAATGACATGTACATGTTTGCAAATCTTTACTTCATGAAGAAATATTTGAAGATTTTCATGTCTTATAAGATGTTGTCTTTGAAAAGAATGATGCCTTGGATACATTAATGTGTCCTGTTTTTATATTTTGGTAGTTTGCTGTAATTTGTTAAATAATATCCTCTCACTGCTGAAATTAAATGTTTTGAGTCAGAATTATTTACGAGGAGTCTAAGACATAAATTTGCATGAATTAAATTTAAACGATATGTTTATTAATGAAACAGAGGAACAAACATACAATTTTTCAACCATATGTGTTACGTCCTCAATCGAGAACTGTGTCATTGGGGACCCACTGAGAAAGGGCTGGGGGTAGATAGCATCACATTCCATATGGAGGGTCACCAAAGGTCACCCAGCTCTCACGTCTTCAGCAGCTGTTCTGTGTTTAAAGCCTAAAGCCAAGAACAGAGGTTAATCTCATTATCTTCAAGAGATGCCACCCAAAACACACCAACTTATGTTATATTGGCAAGATATAGGATATTGTTTATAGGGATTAAATTCTAGCCAAGAGCTCAGGTCCTGGGCTTTTAAGTTCATCAGGTGAAAGGTTTGAAGTTCTCAAAACCTCTTGATTATCTGTACAGTAGTTGCAAACATCACATACACTTCACTTTCTTAAAATAAAAGTTAAATGACTGAGAATGTCAAATTAAGATTCAGTTACCGTTACTTGTAGTATGGGTACTAAACAAGATTAGCTTTTCATCACCTAGGGGAAACTCAATGCAGTAAAGGAAACATTATACAAACACACTAGCTATACAAATAAACAGATTCTAGTAAATTGCTAGTTAAAATTGTCTCTGGTGGAAGAAGAGAAAGTTTTCTAATTCTTTTTCCATCAAAGAAAAATATTGGCATCAAAGACAAGAATCAGAGTTTGTACAGTAACCAGCTGTCGAAGGGAATAGCCTGCAGTTGATGTGAAATGTCTGACACTTCAGTAAAGTGCCGGAAGTTCATTCAGTGGGTGAAGCCAATTCCTCCTCCATTAGGAATCAGTGGAAAACCAAATTATTGAAGGTTTAGAGTATTACTATGAAGGATTGTCGATTGTAGTAGAATCAGAATGGTGTTCACACAAGGCTACCGACCACGAGGGCTAGGAAACCTCTACTGGAGATTGTAAGTCTTCATTTCAATCATTTTATTGGTTTGGTTTTCAAGAAAGGTTAAAAAAATTGTTCAGTTAAGTCAAGAATCATGAGAATTTAGGGTTTTCAGAGAGATGAGATGCACAGAAATGTGTTTACTAGTCTAATCATATTAGTTGGTATGATTGATTTTTTGGTGTGCATGTAGGATTTCAAATTCATTGATAATTTTTTTATCATTCCCTTGAATGAAAATCCATCATGAATTTTTATCAAAGTCTTGTTTTGACTTGCAAGGGTTCAATTTTTATGCAGAGTAGAATTTCAAATGAAAAAGTTTTGCATTCAGTATTCTCTTCTTTTTGAACAATATATGACTCGTTTGCAATGTAGATTTATGAACAGAATACAGACAGATAGGGGAGACTTGGGCATTAACTTGTGAAAGATGAAAATCTCTCAGTGAAAGCACAGATAAGGGAAGACGTGTAAGGTTATGAATTTTGTGTATGGGGGATGCTTTGAGAGAGATTGATAAGGCACTTGTTTGATGTTTTAGGTATCTGTGTACATACTGGGGCTTCTTTATCAGACTATTGGAATCTCGATTTTCATCATGAACGAGGGGCTATTTTAGAATTTACTTGAAGGGTTGGATATCCTCACACAGCAAAAAGCCTTTGTCATTCAGCTAGTCAGTAATGGAGAAAAAAAAACCAGTCTGCTCTCTGATTATTGCATTTTTGCAGCAGCAAATTGGCTGAGCTTATGATTAAGGAAAATGATTGCATGGTAAACATTGCATTTAAGAGTGCAGCAGCATAGCCCCTGGGTATTAGAACTGTAGAATCAGGCATAATGAAATACCAAATTCTTGAAAATTTTGATGGTTATAGTTTAGTCACACGAAATTCTACTGAAATTGGCATCTCTAGTTGGTTTTCAACATCTGAATTAGTCTGATTCAATTCATTGTCAGCACTTTTTTCGTTGAAAGAATTTGTAGCTATTTTTGTCGAGTTTGTCATGCTTGTAAAGTAATGTAAACAGATGTTATAATATGTTATAGGTTTTTTACCTACAAAGTTCAAGTGAAAAGGAATTGTTAGCTCTCCATTCAAAAATTGAATAAAAGCATTTCTTGAAGGAGTTAAAAATGTAAATGATTCAAACACAGACATATTATTATGTCATCTGTGAGAAACCAAGAATTAATTATATAATAGTGTTGCATTATGCATGTACTATGCCTAAATAGTAGGCAGGGTTTGACACATGGTGCACGAGCCGGAGGCGAGTGCACTATGTGTCAAACCCTGCCTACTATTTAGACATAGTACATGCATAATGCAACACTATTGTTAATATTATGCTGACTGTTGTAATTATTTATGCGGCAATCCATTTGACTTTTTCCTGAAAACATCGGTGCTAACCCAGCGGACCTGCAAGAACTGATTCAAATTCTTCATGCTAAAATTGGTTGCATGCTTAGTTATTTTGATTACTAGTATTTTCTCTAAATAAGCCGGGAATTTCTGTACAAAAGCAACTCATCTTTATTTTCCGTTGTGTAAGTAAGACTGATTTGTCTGCAGACGTCGATTCTCACTGATATTTTTCTTTTACATCCTTCAATCAAGCGCTATATAAAAAAGCGTTTTAATGACCCCATGACATTAGTTCATCTAACGATCTGTATGTAATTAGTTTTAAACTTTGCTGTACACATTTATCTAAGGTTCTTTAGAATAATATAACTGTCTATTTGTATATTAATGTGTATTAATAATATTTGTCTATTTTCTCCTTCTTGTGTCAATTGTATAAATTAAGTTTATATATGTAATAAAATCCCTGTAATCAGTGATCGTCTCCGTGGCGTAATCGATAAGGCATCGGACTGGCAACCGCATGGTCGTGAGATCGATTCCCGGCGTGTGCAGTGAAGAATTTTATTCAGAAAATAAAGCTGTGCACTATTTCGGCATAGTATACTTACGCTATATAAATACTTTGACCACTATGCGAGAATAGTAGGGTATGGGTTATATAGAGACAAACTGACAGGAAGCATAATAATATCCAATATAAGTCATTTGAAACTTTTGTCATCTAATTTAATAAGAAGGCATGTACAATGGTGAAAGGAAATTTAAAGTTTTACTTGAATCTATATATAAAGTGTTGTGTTTCATATTTCTTTTTGTAATTTAATAGACCCCAGTACATGAAAACTCAGATATATATGCAAGCAATTCTTTTGGTTGTTGAATGGCTATCAGTAATACATGACATTGTATAAGCTGTGATGTTATAGCCAGGTGCTATGATGGAGAAGATGGCTTACTGGTTTGTCCTGAACCCTCAGTATCAGGCATTGTAAATCTAGGGTCATCAGTTGTAGTGCTTCTTCAAAGCTTCTCTGATAAATACTTGGCATCTTCGTGGAAGAAGGATCTTTTTTTTTTTTTTTGAAGTTGTGTATTGCAGTATTATCTCTATTGCACTCTACTCACAATTTGATATCAAATGATGCAAAGTAGTTTGAACACATTGACCCCTTTGATGAAATAACAGAAAATTATAGGTGAATATAAGTGAATTTGATTTCAACTGAATTGGATAAGTTGTTTTGTTTGTTGGATTCAAACACTAGCTGTCTTACCCATAATTTAAAATAATGAAAAATAAAACTTTTATTAGTTATTAATCATCTTAATCATAATCATTTTATTTGATAAATTTGGCAATCATATATAATGAATTTCATATTACAGTAAAACAGTTACTCATTTAGTATGAACACAGATATTTCGAATTCATGGATATAACGAAGTTATCTTGGATCCCCAGCCAAGATCCAAGTAGTATAAGTAATAAGTATAAGTAATAAGATATATATATATATATAAAATATAAATTGAACTAGTGTTTCCTAAATAATGAGAAAAGAAAAAGAATTGTTCAAGTTAATTGGTTAAATAATGTGGGATTTTTAGTTGATGATAATAGATAAGAAACAAGGGACAGATGTTGGTAATTAATTTCTGTTAATTAACGGTGGAGTCATCATTGTTAAGCCGGCTATCTCTGTGATGTATGCTTTTAGTGATGCTCACATTGATAAGGCACAATGTAACACTCTCTGAAGCACAACTCACAAATTACTGTGACATAACAGAGCCCGAGGAATGTCTGCCATTAGCTTAATATTTTAAATGGAAGGGACTCTGTTTTCTTATTCTTTGTCTGTGAGTTTATAAAAACTCAGACTCTTTAATATAGTTTGCTCATCATTTCTGTTGTTAGCAAAGAGTCAAAGAAAGCGCACACAATTTTTGTTTTGCCTAAGACAGAAAGAAGATTGTCTGTACATAAAGATTTAGACTGCACAAGAGACATATGATTCAGACCCCTACCCCAGACAGCTAGGTACAGTGAAACTTATAGAATCTGGACACCAGGCACTGGTTTGAAGGAAATTGGCCAGATTAGACAAAATTTTAATCAGTTTGATTTATAGAAAGGAACTTGAAGGTAACATCATATTAGGCAAGATTTCAGAATACACAACATCTTGATATACAAGTTACACTGTACACTCACAATTTTAAAGTATTTTCATGGAAAGTATTAAGCCATATTGTTTAAAGCTTGCAAGCTGTGTATTCTGAATGAATTCATTTATGTTCCTATTTCCTTTGAAATTCCAGCTGTTTGATATAGAGCACGTACAATATACCGGGGGCATATGGCGGCACCAGGCCTTATTTCCTCAAATCTCACAATCAGGGTCAAAGGCCCATTATTAATAATCTGATTGTTATGGTGAAAGAAAAGTTTACCGCCTTACAATAATTGTTGTGTGGGAGGGAGCAATGAGCTTTGAATTAAATTTTGATTATTAAGGTCTAAGAATTCTATGCATGTAATGAATTAGTAAAGTTGAGTTATCTGCCCTTGACATAGTCTTTAATTTTGTTTGGCATTGCCATTGGATGAGAATTGGATAATTATCACAGTAGTTAGATGGTTAGTGGGTCAGGTCATTAGAGAGGTGATGACAGGGTGATGGGGAATGAGGAGTCATTCCAATGATCTACAGATAATCATAAAACTTGGTATGTAGAGTCTGTTTATTGTGTGCCACACAGAGAGATGAAGGTTTGCAGTGATTACCTATATTATAGGCTGCTCTTGGCTTCTTGTCACACTACCCATGTGCATACTTGAAATCATCCTTTTCTTTCATGTGAGTGCATATATTTGGAGGAGACATGTATGTTTGTAACATTATGATGGAAAAGGATGGGTGTTACTGATTTTAAAATAAATTGGCTGAAAAGTTGTTGGTTTTTGCTCTTTGTAGAGCACACTTTGATCACACTAATTGCAACTAAATCATCCAAATGTTGTGAAAATGGTATCAAAAGCAAAATGCAGTATTTGTAATATTTTGTGTTGATATTAAAATTAGACTATTACAGAGAATAGTTAACTGACAAAATGTGTAGGTTCCAAACTGATGAAGATTCGAGTGAGTCATTTGTATATATGTAAATTGTTATTTTATAAAACCTCACCATTATCGCATCATGGCAGACATGCCAACAGGCTTTTGCATTTAAATACTGACTTCTAGGCAATGAATATTGCAGTTTTGATTAAGATCAAATAAATATAATTAAGTTAATGCATTCAGCTTGCATTGAAGTCTGTCAGAGCAATAAGATTTCTAGTTTATTTTACTTTTTAGATTATTCTTTATAATTTACATGTAGATAGAAATATTTCCATAAAAAATCAACAAATCAGCAACATATTTGGCAGTGCGTAATACTGATTTTTCTACGTTCTTGTGCTCGCTGTAATCAAAGTTGTGTTATCCCCCCATTTCTCTTTCTGACTTCGGTGAACTGATTTCCCCTGATGTTATTATTAACATTTTTTGGGGTCCAATGTTACTGTCAGCGGCACTCTATGATAAATCAATCTGTCTTCTATCTTCTTTCTTGATAACCTGTCAAATTTGGTACCATCTCAGTAAAAGTTCCCCCTGTGGGCCCCCAAGAGATCCCCCCAAATCACAGTATGGAGTCTTTTTATCAAGTTGAGGCCCATCATTTCTTAATCCATGAGTTCTTTTAAAATTTATTGCCTGGATTTCATGTACATCATTCATTATAGTGCATGCTGAAGGTTTTAAATAAAAATTTGCAACTTGAAGGCATAAGAAACAAATTATATGTGATTCTGATAAAATTTGTGAACTTTATCTGAGTTTGAAACAGACTCCCTACTGTTGGTGGGGTTTAGGTATTACTAAATATGTAAACAAGTGTGTATCATCACCAACTAATCAAGTATATCTTAAAAATAATACTGTTATAACGTGCAGGAAAGAAAATTGTTTATGCTTTTTGAGCATGCTTCTAGGAGCTTCAAATGAAACACAAATTAACTTTTTTTTCTAAAAAAAAAAAAATTCCCAGATGTCATTGTATTATAAAATAATTTTTCTCTTCCTCAACCTTTGCCAGAATCCATATGGCAAGTTCAGCAGAGTTTCCTGTTGAAATCATTTGTTCTTACATTTTTGATGAATTCTATATATTAGTATACATTATATTGTAAAAGAAGGAAAACCTCCTGAATTTAAAAAAGAAAAAAAAAATCCAAGTGTTGTATCTTTAATCTGGTCATCGTTATGGCATAAATTAGTGCGCGTCTCGTTGATTGGATGTCCTAGGTGTTGTGTGGCTGGGGGCTGCAGTAAGCTGTAGGTGATAATGTGATATCACACACACACTCACCGATACACAGCCAATACACAGCCAATACTGATCCCCCGTCTGACAGAGGGATACTGGTAATAAGCTCTCAGGGGTTACCAGGCTTGCAGGAGACAGGAAATTCCTCCACTTCCTAGAGAGTTCCTCTATGAATTATTGATAACTGATTGCAAACAAATTGGATTTTAGAGATGTGAGAAGTGGTTCATTCCTGCAGGAAGCAAACAGCATAGAAATTTTGTCTTTTTTTGTATCTTGAGGAATGATTCAACAATTTGAGATTAGGAGATCATATTGATTTATAATTTGCTGTACTGGATTTTGGGAGGTGTTTTTGGTCATTGTTTACCATGGCTCATCACCAGATGTATATGTATACGTACAGTTCTCAAACTTTTGAATTTCATTCTTCTCATACTTGTCAGGTGGATTATGTATACAGGTAAGAATATCAATTAAATGTGTATACAGGAAAAAAAATTGAATCAGCTGAAAGAGAGAGACAGAGAGAGAGAGAGAAAGTTCAAGAAATTGTTTTTATATACATTAAAGAGCAAACTCACAAACAAAATTATTTTTATTTAATGGAAAGAAATATGCATTTTTGAATTTGTTTTCTGGTAAATGATTATATTAATGAATGAAATTTCCTTATTTCCTTTCTTTTGCAGTGAATATTTCTTTTTCCTGCAAAGTTTTGTTTATGAAAAAAAGGGAAAAAAATGAAATTTGCAAAATGAGTTGCATATGAATGTACGGAGCTTTCATTAGTAAAACAGAAAATGCATTTCTCTGAAGCATGCAGAATTCATTAATGAAATGCAGTAAAAACTACATATTATGTTGAGCGTTAAACTGCAGCACTTAGTTAAAGGTGCATTCTTGCTGGATTGCCAGAAATTAATTTTTTGCAATTTGTTCACTAATATTTTTTCTTATTGCAACACTATTTTCTTCTTGTAAAATATGAAGTATATTCTCGTGTTTTCTCAAGATCACAAGATGTACATCTTTTACTGCAGGTAGATATGCCTTTTTCCCTATTAGCCTCGCAGTGGGATGGGGTACCTATTAAGCATTTTTGGGGAGGTATTCAGATTCTCTAAGTAACACACAAAGTTACAAATTGTGGGGGGTTGTCTTTTTTCAACTTTTGAGAGACCACTGCATTTAAGAGAACATAGCATCATTGTCTCTTAATGATAATTGCCAAGGACAGCTAGATATCTGTAGAGAATTAAAAGCCAGACTAGGTTGAAGGAATCTGCTGGGAGGGCCTACTGGACTGTCAAATTTCATTTGATACAAAAAGTCTGATACAAAGTCTGATGATTAAGGTATTTAGATGTGGTGTTGTGCTTAAGATTCAAAAGATTTTTGATTTGATATGCAACAGCCATAAAATTTAGACTGAATATTAATTCTTTTTCTGCAGCTTGAATTAAAGGTAGTGTGTGACCTTTAAGTATTAGATTTGTAGCATTTGATATGACTTTTGGTTGGAGGGTGTATGCCATATCCCATCAAGTTGGTGATAAAAATAGACTGTCATAATTCCAGGGTGTATCCCCAGGTCTTCTGACTGGGTGATATAAGTGTAAAATCTCGGGGGAGTTGCAGCATTTGCCAAGCTGGTTGAGGGCTTATGCTGCTATTAAAGATATATGATAAAGGATCTCTAGGTGATCATGAATAAGTAGGAAATGCCAAGATATGAAGAAACTCCCATCTCAGGATCAGAAGGGGTGTAGCAGGAAAATTAACAAGAGGTGCACGCTGCAAAAAATCTAAACTTGGACTTGAATTAGTTTATTTTTGAAAGCATTGTTCATAGAAAAATTGTTAAAAAGGAATAGGAAATTCCAGAAGGAGTACTTTTACCATTTTCAAAATTAGAACATAAGCCCTTATTGTTACACCCAGCATCTCCTTACACACTGCCTTGGTTTGTTTTACTTGATATATAAACAAGACTTTGTTGTAGGTTTGAATCATACCAAAATAAGATGGATTATTGAGCATTACTCATATCAGGGGGGCTTTCACTACCAGAATAAATTGTGGTATTGTGAATGTTATAAAAAATCAAAACTCTAACAACACATCTGTTTCAAATGCAGACCCTTATACTTCAAAAGCTTCTGATAACAAAATTGCCTCATTAAAACAGTCAATCCTTAGTCAATCTGTCTACAGACTAAGTGCCCAGTGTTGTATTAATTTGTTTTCACCAGGGATAAGTTTATTGGTTAATGATAATGATATATTTAGGTACAAATTTAATACTATGTGATCCAGATGTAAGGAGTTTCCAGATGCTTTTAATTTATTGAAGGATTAAAATATTCTTAATTTATGTAAATACAGATGCCACTTTATAAGTATTGACTCTACAGATAAAATTTAGTGACCAATTGTATTTTTTTTTTTACATTATCTATCAAAAAAATATAATCCCGTGGAAATAATAATAGTGTTGAGGATTACTCAATTTATGAGGCTGGTTGGTTACTTCACCAAAGCTTTAAATAACTTTGGGTGTCTATAATGACTAACTCTTGCAGTAAGGGAAATAAACCCTTTAATATAGAACTTGTTATAATTTTAATCCATTTTTCTGACATCTTTGTATTTTTTATTTACAGAAAGAAGACAGATAATAACCAGTGGTGGGAGCTCTTTGACCCCAACACCTCCCGCTTCTACTACTACAACGCCACCAGTCAAAAAACCGTCTGGCACCGCCCCCAAAACTGTGATATTATCCCCCTTGCCAAGTTACAGGTAAGTCTAACCAAACACTCTGAAGATCCCAACACATCCTGCTTCCACTACGGCAATGCCACCAGTCAGAAAACCCTCTAGGACTTCCCTTTGAACTGTTCCATTGTCTTCTTCCCCCAGTTGTCCTTTGAACTATCTCCCACTTGCAGTGAAATCGAATCCAACACTGTGGTTTACACTAACATGTCCTGTATTTCTACTTTTACGATGCTTCCAGTCAGAAAACTGTCTTGCATGGCCCTGAGAACTGTGATGACATTAGTTTCAAACACTATGTTTTATGCATTACTAGAGTGACACCAAATCTTGGTCATATTGATGAGGTCAGATCATCTTTCCACCACCCCTTGGGACCACTCATTACATTCAAACTTTTCAACAGTGAACAGATTTTTGCTTTTTCTTAGCCAAAGGTGCTCAGGTGAGCCATGTAGACCATGGGCCTCTTGTTTTCAGAGATAACTACAATAATAATGATAAGTTAACCATAACAAGTCTCAAACAATGTCATAGAGCTTGTTATCAAGTCACTGAGCCTGTAATTTGTTGTGAAATTGCCATATCAATGACCTCCTATCATCTCTGATATCAGTGGTTATGCTTTCCATCAATGTCCCACTTTAAAACAATGTCAGCACCAAAACAGACTCCAGTTCACGACACATTATCGCTAACATTATCACATACAGCATGTACAGAGGTTTTTATCTGACTCACACCATTCCTATCTTAAGCTACCTTGTTCACTGGACAATAGCCGTCTTTGGACCATACATTCCTACACTTCCTGTTCTTTTAAGTAAAACTGAATGGGGGACCTCTTTTCCCACACTAAGATATTTTCTAGGTTCAGAAGTCAGAAGTGTGGTTAGAATTGGGTTATGTTAAATTTTTGACACAAGGTGGAACATTTCTGAACGCATGAAGAACAGCAGCTAAGATTTGTGAATCGGAGAGATGTTTGTACCTCTGCCAATTTGAGTGACATTTAAAGAATGTGGAATAAAAATGGAACAGGAGCCATGATGTTCGTGATTCATTGAGTAAAGACATTCTGAGGTGACCTTGAGAATTGTGAAAAATGTACCCCATTCAGTATGTTCACTGACATTCTTTGCATTGTGTGAGAAGGAAGTCAAATTATTTGGGTGCATTTCCTTAATAAATGCAAACATTGCTATTACTGGTAATTTCTCCAAGGATCAGAAATGACTAAAAGACATAGATACTCATTTTGGAGGAAAAATGTAACACTGTTTTCTGGATTAAAATGCCTGAAATCAGAAAGTTCATCTGTAAGTAACTTATCAAAAAAATCAATGTCTCAAAACAGACATATTTTTTTTGTAATTTTTTCAGCACAACTCTTACCAATTCTTTATTAATTTTTTTAATGAAAAAAAAACCCCTGAATAGTGAGTTAATAAAATTTTGATTTTTTTTATGACAAATTCATATCCCTTACAGGAGAGGATATATAAGGATTTGTTGGAGCAGGTAATAGTGTATCTCTGATACTAACAGAATTATTGTATTGTGTACTGAGGGAATAGGGGGCATAAAGCTGTAGATATTCAGATTACCTACCCTCTATCAGACTGTACATCCAATATATGCTTTTGTAATCAGAGAAAAATTCTTGCTTTTCATTATACATGTACTAAACATTTCAGCAATTTTTTAAGCAGCTTTGATAGAAAAAGTGTCCCAAAATGTGTGCATGCTTTGTTGCTGTGAATTATTTGACAGAGTTACCTTTCTTGTGCTGTGTTTTACATATTGTAGAATATTATAATATATTTACTAATAGTGCTAGAGTTACCTCTCTTGATCCATCTTTTTTTTCAGACCCTGAAACAAAACACGGAGGTTAGAGATGGCATTGAAGGTTCTGTAAAGCGAGAAATCTCCACACAGACACCCCTACCCCAAACGGTAAGACATTGTAATGCGCCACTTACTCTAATTTCAAATTAGCATACCCGGGAAACATATTTTAGGTCTTTGAAAAAATCTTTTTTTTTGTTTAGATTTTTATTAAATTTTAATAACATTTTAAAGTACCTGAGAAATATGACAAAATGAAGTACTCTAAATGAGGTTAAAATTTTGCTTACTTTCTTGTAACATTTGAGTGCATAGTTCCCTTAATTTCTACGAAAATGAAGTTAATGTCTTCAACGTAAATATTTTCTGCCCATGCAATTGCATTTTTAGGTCACCTGAGTCAATCAGGTGACCTATTGCTATCCGTTTTCGTCCGTCGTCGTCCGTCGTGTGTCGTGTGTTAACATTTGAACATTTTCATCTTCTTCTCTGAAACCACTGAACCAATTTCAACCAAATTTGGTATATAGCATCTATAGGTGAAGGGGAACATAAATTGTGAATTTCATGGTATTAAATAAACTAACTAACTACATAGTTATGATGAACATTGAGTCCTCTACCAAAATTTTGAAATTCATGGCCCCAGGGTCAGGGGTTCTAGTTTTAGGGTGGGTCTATATTGATTATATAGTGAAAATGCATTAATTCTTTGAAAATCTTCTTCTCTGCTCCAGGGTATTAAATAAACTAACTAAGTACATAGTTATGATGACCATTGAGTCTTCTACCAAAATTGTGAAATTTATGGCCCCAGGATCAGGGGTTTTGATGTTAGGGCGGGGCTCTATTGATTATATAGTGAAAATGCATTAATTCTTTGAAAATCTTCTTCTCTGCTCCTGGGTATTAAATAAACTAACTAACTACATAGTTATAATGAGCAAGAGTGCCTATTCCACAATTGTGAATTTCATGGCCCCAGGGTCAGGGGTTTTGGTGTTAGGGCGGGGCACTATTGATTATATAGTGAAAATGCATTAATTCTTTGAAAATCTTTTTCCCTGCTCCTGGGTATTAAATAAACCAACTAAGTACATAGTAATGATGAGCAAGAGTGCCTCTTCTAAAATTGTGAATTTCATGGCTCCAGGGTCAGTGGTTCCTTTTGGGTGGGGTACACAACTGTTTATAAAGTGGATGTGCATATTCTCTTTTTTACTCTGATCTACATCTGGGTATTTAGTAAATAGAGTAAGCATGCTAAGTTAAAAATTATGATAAGCAATGGCGCCTCTTTCAAAATTGTGAATTTTATGGCCTCTGGTTTAAAACAGAACCAAATTCGATTGTTTGAAAGTTGTTACATGATACTCAGGTGACCTATAAGGCCTCTTGTTAAATTTATGACATTATCATGAGTTTGACTAAAGCCAAACTTTACATCCCAGTTTATCCATCCTCCTAAGTTGGTGAACATTACATCTAATTATTTGCGTACTTTTAGCATCTTAGCATATCATAATTTTAGCCAGACATAAATCAATTGCATTCAGACATGCAGAGTATTTTCTTTAGAATACTGGTACCAATGAGTTTCATCAAAGAAATTCTTCAGAGAAATCTGTATCCTAGTTAATTGTTTTTTGCCATGTACTGATAGTATCAGTGTCAATAACACTACTGTTTGTGACATAAAGGATGTGTTAGTAAGAGACGTTTTGTTGGCTGATCTCAGTCCACAGTAAACAGGAGGTGACTGGTATCTTCAGGAAACCTGACTTCCCTCCTCAAGTGGCCACCAGTCTCTCTTTTGTTTTTTTGAACGTCTAGGTTTATACTTGTTGTCACTGTACTGGTGACATTCAGAATTAGTGTAGAACCTTGATGGGTTATACCTTGCACCCATGGATATTGCTCACTTTAATCTCTCTCTGATGCAGCAAAAATGTGGAATATAAAATTTGTATTCTTCACAGAGAATAGGAAGAATCAAATTTTCTCATTTCTCAAGTAAATGAGTTTGGATATCCTTGAGGGGAGAGGAAATTGCATGGCATTAAGGTGATATTATGCTTTTGAAGGCTGAGCAGTTTGATTTGTCCTTTATTAATTTTTGCATTATGGGTACTATTAGGTCAACAGCTACGTAAGATGTACGAGTTAATTTGTACTAGGTGGGGATATAAATCTTGAAGTTTTTTATTATGTCTACTGCCAGTGGAAACCTTACTGAAGGCTTTTATTGATTCTGTTTGCTATGGCAACATATTAGTGTTATGTCTTTTTACCTATATTTATGGATTCTCACAGTTTCTTTTTTTCTTGGATAGATTAGATCTTAGATTTCAGTTTGTGCAGTACATTTCCATAAAGTATTAAGCCCATGTTTTAAAGTGCTTTAGTATTCTTTCTGTTCAAAATTAAAAAGAATGAACTTAGAAGTCAAACTTGACACTCTTTGTCAAGATGCAATATGAAGCCCGAGGTTTGAACTTAAAAAAAACTCTGCATAAAAAGGTGCTTTGTATTGATACACATGCATGCACACAATCCATGGTCGCTGATTATGTGTAGATAATAGATAGATGGATGGCATATGGCATGTGATGACTAAATTATTGGTATGCATAAACATAGGAGCAGTGATTGTAATATATATATAAATAATGGCCATACTACTGTAGCGTGTGCTGGATGAATTGACAAAATTTCCTTTTCTGAGCTTGGAGGGCAGGCTCACATGAAACTTAAGCAGTTTTTTGTAGAATTGATTGTGAAAAGGATGTAGAGCTTTTATGGACAATGGAGGCATATTGTGGTGGGGAGAATAATGTGTGTTAATTCTGTATTATCCCGGATATAGACTATGAAGCTTTTTCCTTGATTGTGATGTAGATGGCAAGATCAATTATAGACAATTGACAAAGTGTACTTGTGCATGGGAAAAAAACAATGTTTGCTTTTCTAAATGGACACATCCTCAAATGAAGTCAGCCTGCTATTATTTGTAGTGGTTTTAAATAACATTGTTTGTCATGACTGGTAACATATTGTTCCTGGCCCATTATAGCTCCTCAAATATCCGTCTAATTGTAAAATATACCCTGCCTTAGTTATGAATTTCATTGATTCTGCAGCTTGTACAAAGGGTACTCAAAATTGATGTACTGGTAGTCGTGGTGTAGGCTGATTATGCAATTGGTGAGCTAGCTGTGCAGTATTGGGCGGAGTGTCTCGTTAGAGGGCGACTGTAGCACAGACCTTATTCCTAGGAGACTGAATGGTGTCAGATAGTGAGAGGAATGTTCTGTTATGAATCCATCGCCATGTGATTGATAGGTCTGTTTCCATAGTGCTTATAGTTGGATACCTTGGCATTGAGATACAGCAGAACTTCCACTTAGTGTGCACTCTGATTTTTTAAAAAAACAATGAGAGGAATTCCTGTGTTCAATTGAGAATCATCAGAGATTGTAGAAAGCTCATTCATTAGTGGAATGTAAATGATGTTTTACTTTCCCTAATCAGACAGTGGATTATTTAAAATTAGTGTGTATTGATATTCATCACAGATTAGTGTGTTGATGTCATATTTTGAAGAATTACCCTATATAGTGCTTACTTAATCTAGGGTAAACTGGTGGACTTTTTGATTTCAGTAAACTGGTGGCTTCTGTCATCTCCGATTAACAGGAGGATGCGTCTCAAGTTAACAAAAAAAGTTTACAATATTCAGTGTATGTTTAGCTTGGGTTCACCTGTTGGGATTATGTAATGTAGAAATCTTGCATAGATCATCCTCTATGGGTTTTTAATGTGTTGTTTTCTTGCCCCTCTTCAACATTCCTCGTTCATTGAGTTGTGTACAAAGAGATATTTCATGATTAAGAAAGTTGTTATTTATTCATAGAAGCATGTACGCTTGTTCCAGTGAACTGGAATATTTGTGATCGATGTGTATCTAATGCATTTTAGGAATAAAAGGAAATATGAAACGTGTAGAAACCCAACAGGAATTTTTTGCATTTTTCAAAGGGATGTTTGATTGATTTCCTGATTAAGTACCAGTTTGGTACTTGTTTAAGTGATTTAGTTAGTAACTGTCAGGATGTTCGTACCATTGTAACAAACTGACATCTCTGTAGGACCTTACTAAGGAGTACCCATCCTTAGCTCTAAGTAGTGAATTAGTAATTCAGATTTTAGTTGTTGTGACCGGAGTTGTTGAATTTAGTAAGAACTCGTGTACTCACTGCCATGTGATTTTCTCTCTTCCCTCAGCAATCAGCTGTTCTTTAAGGCTCTCAGTTGACAAAAAAAAAAATCTGAGGTCAAACCCCCTTAAATACTGGATTGACTAAAGGAAGTGGGATTGACAATTACTGTGCACACAAAACAATGTCTTCTTCAGAAACATTTGTGTGAGTGATGCCAAGACTTCCATAGAAAGGATCACAACCTCTGTGTAATACTCCAGGTGGAATGTGATAGAGCACAGATTTAGAGGACCTCTGCTCTATAAATACATCTTGGAATTTCATTTAGTTTCTCTTTTCGAAAAACAACAATTATGTCTGAAATGGACTTCAGACATTAGTATAAACAAAGATTCATTTGCCTAAATAATTTGTCGTAAGAACTTTTGATGTAGTGTAAATTGACTGGAAAGAAAGTTCTTAAATATTGATAATCAAGACTTAGAGAGGAGTACCTGTGACTGTGACATGTAACTTTTCGATGGCAGTGACTTGATTTCGTGTGGAATGGGAGGCTATGGAACATTTTACTACTCCTCCTCTGCCACTATAGAAGTGTCCATCTTTCTGCTCGTCACTTTCCTGCCATTAATTTACTTTTTCTTTGTCTTTTTTAAAAAGAGGAGGGACCACACCAAACATGTGAGAACCGGGTCACTGAAATCTACTCACACCACCCAGACCAGTCCAAATGTCTCCAGAAAAGTAAGTATCATTTTTCTTTGGTTTAAGTATTGCATATAAACAAATGATAAATATATTCTGTTGAGATTTATTTCTAATGATCGTAAAAGAAAACTTCCCCTCCCCCCAACACATTCCCTGTTGCACTGGATTTATTGTAATCAAAACGTCAATTCAAAATTTTCAGCATTTTTTGTCACATATTTTTCTTATTACCCCATAATTTAAACAATTAATAAGCCCTTATCAAGAGTGTCATAAACAATATACAATACAAAAAGCAGCTTGAAACAGTGAATGCAAAACATTGCGTAGAAACAGAAGTATAAGTGCCACCTATTCGTTGGTAAGAAGTTTGTTAACCTTGCTGGTATTCACTTTGATGATTTGCCAACCTCTTATACTGAAGTACATGAACAAATAAAATTAGGGTAATGCCACTTTACAAAAGACCAGAATGTCACTCTATTTTGGTTAGAATTTACATTTTTATATTGTAAATGGAGATGCTGTTTAGTGCAATGGTGTTTTGTATGTCTTTATCAGAATCATCTTACACTATTATATAACAACTTGTGCATTATGCCTTTGGGGATATCAAAGCAACAGTTATATAAGTAATGTATAAGGAGTTCCCCATACTGCACACTTTCTACATAGAAGCAGGTGATAGAAATCCCAGGGGGTGTTGTCTTTCTGACAGGGTGATAATCAGAGATGTAGATTTCTCAGGGGTCAATCAAAGGTCAAGAGGGGAGACGTTGGGGAGGAGTGGGTTCCCCTTTTCAGTCACTCGTTATCTCTGTATTCCGTTATCTGTGTCTATAAGTGTAGCATCTTTGATATAAGTTAAATAGCCAGCTTTACATGGAAGCAATTTATTTATTTAGAATTTACACCAAAAATTAATTTAAGTTAGAGATATTAAACTGATGATATTTAGAAAAGGTTTATTGATGCCATGTATAGATGTACATTTTGTAGAAACTGATGAGTGAGAAGACCTGATTTTGGATTTGTAAGTGGAGGTTTTTGGAGGTTCACTGATCTCAATATATACTGATTTCCATCATGTTCATCCATTTACTGTGACAAGGAGACAATCTGTCACCAAATGACTGAGGGTAGATGAAGAGTAATTCCCCCTTACTTGTGTGATAGTAATCACTCACGACTTGATCTCCCCTACTCTTGTGTTTTATTGCCTCCACAGAATTCTCATGCCTGTCATAGTCTACCCATCTGTCTTCACTTTACGATGCTAAAAACCAGGGTTACAAAGCATTAGCATATTGATTTCTGATTGTGATACTGAGTTTCAACATCCTCAAGAAATTTGAAATCGAAGCACATTCCTACGGACTACTGCTAGGAATCTAAATTACTCTCCACAAGAATGGATTTCTGTCCACATTCTGATAGGACAAGGCATGTTGATTTATTGTGCATGGAATGCACCTAGACTGCCATTTTGTACATGGGATTATCTAGATCAAGAGAGAAGGATCAAGTGTTTTATTTCAGCTAACATGTTGTTTCAGATCTCCAAAATCTTTAGCAGGGTAAGACATGCTCAGTCAGTTTTCAATAATTTCTGTTTTTAAGCTGTATGCTTAGAGGCTTTATGAGTGATTTTACATCTATTAAACTGCTGGAAATGCTTGGATTTCATTAGGTGGTTTGCTAGCTGGTGTTAGGGAGGAATCAAATCAAGAGTTAATTTTAGAAGTACTTTCATATAACATCCTTTCTGCATTTGAGTTAAGAAAGAAAAAACAAGAAATACACATCTACTACTCACATTCCGAAATCTGTAACCATGGCAATCAAGCTTCTCAAGCATCAAGTGTGTTGGCAGAATTTTTGATAATTTTTATGTCTGTCGGACATGGTCCTGATTCCATTGTGTCAAAGACATTCCAGTTTGTTTCTGATTCTGTATCACTCGCAGGAATCGGGAAATCTCCTGCCTGGGTAGTGTAAGTGGAGCAGGCTTCAGTTGGGAGGGATCAAGGCTTGAAGTTCAATGGTATTTTGGGATATTATTTGTTTTTTCTTCCTGTTCGATAGGTCATTGCCTGAAGTATGGGTATTTTGAAGTGATGAACTGTAATTGATTACCCAAAAGATTATTTGTGAAAAGTAATTTAATACTCCTTTACATAGAAAGTGGAGGATGAAATTGAAGCATTCTCATGCCTTTGGAATTGATAAAATTTCTTGTAGAATTGATTTAATAGTAAAAAAAAAATTACTTTAAAGACTTCAACGTTGTATCAAATCGAGACTTTTTTCCTATAAAGACTATTGACTATCATGTGAATATTTGAAAAGCATAGGAATCTCTTTTGATATAAAGTTTTAGTAATTCACTAAATATTAATTAAAAGTTAAAGTGTACATTTATATATTGTATCTATGGCATCCTTATCATGCTTATAATTAAAAAAAAAAAAGATTTTTTTATGTGTTCAAGTTTATGGATTACTATGTGTTAATGTAATTAAGAGAGTACAATTTCATATTCTCATGGTTTGATCAGGGCATATGAGCATTATGGACAATCTACACTAATATATTTAACAAAAATGGAAATATATTCTTCAGATTTTATTTTAATCTCACTCCTCTGAATGGCAAACTGTATACCCCATAAGTAATGTATGTGATTTTGTGTTACAGCACCGGTTCAACAGACAGGACTCTGCCTCCTCCCAGAGTAGTTCTAGTCATCATGAGAGTTTCCGCGAGCGTAATGGAGACCGAGTCCGCCGCCGTGGTAGTCAGTCGTCACAGTCCACACAGGCCGGCTACTCCTCCTCCAGTCCACCTGTACAAGCCGTGATTCGCCGCGACTCGTCACTAGAAATGACACCACGGGTAACCGATTCACCTCGACTACAGAGGACCCATTCTATGCAGAGGGCACACACGGAGAGCATGAGTGGGCCGTCTAGTCGGTCCAACAGTTACCGCTTCACAGACTATAGGGCCAGGGATGATACATTTGTGTCACATGACTTATCTCCATATCACCCAGCTAGGCGACAGGCTAGTTTCTCGTCAGACAGGGAGTATGCAAGTCGTTCTGACTCGTACGGGTCCACATCGAGTCGTCAGGACATGTTTACACCACCTCCACTCGTGTATAGTAGTGGAAGTCAGGATATGTATAGTTCTGATATCAATGAGAGAATTTATAGTCCAAGTTTATCCTCCGGACCAGACCATGAGTGTATACCATTTAGTCAAGACATTGCCCATCAGCAGGGGAGTGTTAGTCCCTCTATGATGTCACAAAAACTTAGATCTTTTCCCCGTACTAATCCGGCCTATGTTGGTGTGCCAAAGCGAAATGGAAGTACTGCGTATAAGAGAATAAATGTTGAACAGCAGGCTGTGAACTATGACCCCACCTATTCTGAACCTAAATCTTATGCTGCTGCAGGTATGCAAGTAGCACCAAAGGACTATACTGAAAATTACTATTATCCTCATGAACGATCTGATAGTGATACTTCGCATTCATCTATACGTGCTGTGCGTCATGAACGAACAGACAGTCAGGCATCGCACTCATCCAGAAATCGTGAATCTGACTCTCATTCTTCCCAGGGTTCCTTTAAACAGCCCTCTGCTGATTTCCATACCTCCAACAGTTCATTACGCATGCAACCCATGAAGGTTGACCCATCCACATCATATCATGAGAGTGTGTCGTCAAGAGGATCAGAGCGAAGTTTGACAGATATGAGAGAAAATGTGCAAGAAAGACCAAGTAGTCAGATATCTCAACAGTTAACTAATAGTCAGTTCCAGGAACCTGTGTCTGATGACTCAGAACCTGATTATGCAAATGTGCCTCCCTCTAAGAGTTACTCCCCTTGTCATTCAGACACTCATATTTATCGCGAGGTGCTGAAGGACCGACAGAATATCCCTGATTTTACGGAGATAAAGAACGGAGAACCCCCGGCTGTGATGAGGCAGCACTTGGACCATGTCAACAGAGGATATAGATCGTTACCTGTTATAGAGAACTCCCACTTCCCACCTGATGGTAAGACTTATATATCTATAGACTTCAGTAAATGAAGAAGAAGCATGCATTGAAAGTCATGAAAGTGTTATCATAACCTTTCAATATTTAGCTCACCTTATGAAGTCAAGCTGAACTTATGCTAAACTCCTGTTGTTGGTGTCTCACTTTTAAGTTTTAGGAATAGATTTATTCCTAAGTGAAATTTACAGGGAAAAACTAAAAAGTATTTAAATAAAAGCAGAACCATCATAAGTCAAATCTTCAGGTATTGTAATCATGTGACAAAGATCGGGTCACATAAGTGTGTCAAATCAGATTCGCGTATGATTAGGTGAGCTTTGCGACCATAGGACCTGTTGTTTCACTTTCCTTTTCCAGTATTTATTCCACTGAGAGAAAAATACACAGAAATTTTTTGAGATTTATTATATAAAATAGTACATACATGGACCACTTTTATTAAACAAAACTTCTTTAAAATAATAATAAAAAAATTTAATACTCAGTAACATCAAGTTATTTAAAATAATTTTTCATACCCAACCACCTGTGTTAGGGAATATGGAGAAAAACACATGTATAAGCTCCGCAGTCAAATCAAGGAAAGGAGAGAAACAAACAGGTGAAAGATTAATGGAAAATAAAGCTGTTAGTAAGATCTCCTCAAGGAAACAAGTAGTCATTTCCCAGAAGCTATTCCACGATCAAGTGGTTGGTAGCAAAGAACATACAGGATATAATGCACAGTCAAAACATAATGTAGTAATAGCCTGTATGTCTATTTACTTAGTGACTTTCAAACTGTAGGCAATTGTTTCTTTACGTGGAAAATTTTCCTTGTTCAGAAAAATTTGTTTTTGGTGTCACAGTTTTACGCAATAATTTGATGTCGGAAAGGAACTGAATGACAAGCTAGCTTCCTGTTGGACCGAGGTGCAGGGTTTGAGGTTTTATAAAAAATTCAGAGAGGCCGTGATATGCGGTTTATGATGTGGATTATTGTGCGATATGTACATATGATTGGATCTATAATAGGGAGACGATGACACCATTGTTTAATGATTTCAATCTCCTATTGGATAGTGCTCTTCTGTGTATGTAGCTCAGTAATATGTCTAGTTGTTCAGTAAAAGAATGAATTATTATTAATGCAATAGAATCATTATTTTGATGTCTGTAAGCTTGAAGTAGATAAAGAATGTTTATTAAACTTAAAAACTTCGTGTAGAAGTGTTTTAGGAAGAGAGCAGTTAGCTGTGTCTGTTTACTAGTCTCCTACATAGACCTTAGTGCTTGTCTATTTGGAGGCTTGTTTGATCACTTATTAGTTTTATCCTTGAATTGTATAAAAGAATTCAATAATTTTGATGGAAAAGAATCATTTTCATTCTGTGTACATACTTATAATGATCAATTTTCAATATTTTTGAGATTTTCTTTTGAAATTTTCATATTTCATTGTATGCTTGTTGATGTAAAGTCATATGACATCAGAAAAAAGGATACAGGTTTCCTGGGATTCCATAATAATGATAATAAATTCATTATTTTGTTTTTAGATACAGTAATATTTTTGTCTTTCTTTTAGTTGAACTCAACCAGAGTTTTGATGAGGATGAGATCAACAGTAATTTCTTTGCCACTCAAATACACGAACGAATCCTTCATGAGTCGTATGAATCCCATCATGCCTCACTCAAGAGGAAGAAGCCGGAAAAGAATGAAACTGGTATTGGGAGTCCGGTGATAGAGAAGAGCCACTCTATGACTGCAGACATAATACAACAGCGACCCGCATCTATGGTGGTCCCTACCCAATCAGAGGCTAATGTCTCACTCAGTCCCAGTATAGGATCACTGAATAGACAGGTAAATGTCAGACATTGTATAGACACACAGACAATGTCTCGCTTAGTCCCAGTATAGGATCACTGAATAGACAGGTACATGTCAGACATTCTATGGACAGACACACAGACAATGTCTCACTCAGTCCCAGTATAGGATCACTCAATAGACAGGTACATGTCAGACATTCTATAGACAGACACACAGACAATGTCTCACTCAGTCCCAGTATAGACTCACTCAATAGACAGGTAAATGTCAGACATTCTATAGACAGACACACAGACAATGTCTCACTCAATCCAAGTATAGGATCACTCAATAAACAGATAAATATCAGACATTATATAGACAGACACACACACAATGTCTCACTCAGTCCCAGTATAGACTCACTCAATAGACAGGTAAATGTCAGATGTTATATAGACAGACACAGACAATGTCTCAGTCCCAGTATAGGATGATACAAAAGACAGGTAAATGTCAGACATTGTTTAGATAGACACACAGACAATGTCTCACTCAGTCCCAGTATAGAATCACTCAATAGACAGGTAAATATTAGACATTCTATAGACAGACACACAGACAATGTCTCACTCAGTCCCAGTAAGGGATCACTCAATACACAGGTAAATGTCAGACATTGTATAGACAGACACTCAGAAAATGTCTCACTCAGTCCCAGTAAGGGATCACTCAGTAGACATGTAAATGTCAGATATTATACAGACAGACACTCAGAAAATGTCTCACTCAGTCCCAGTATGGGATCACTCAATAGACAGGTTATATCAGATGTTATATAGACAGAACATATAGACAATGTCTCACTCAGTCCCAGTATAGGATCACTCAATACACAGGTAAATGTCAGATATTCTATAGACAGACACAAAGACAATGTCTCACTCAGTCCCAGTATAGGATCACTCAATAGACAGGTAAATGTCAGACATTCTATAGACAGACACACAGACAATGTCGCACTCAGTCCCAGTATAGGATCACTCAATAGACAGGTAAATGTCAGACATTCTGTAGACAGACACACAGACATTGTCTCACTCAGTCCCATTATAGGATCACTCAAAAGACAGGTATATGTTGACTTTTTACAGAATACACATGGACAATACCTCAATCCCATTATGGGATGTAAATGTTTTTTTAAGGCAGACATTTTTTACTTTTACTCAGTATATGATTATTTTATAGACAGGTAAATATTGATAAAGGTTAATTTATTGTCAGACAGACATTTTGACGAATAGATCACTTAAGAAAAAATTGATTTGTCACAGTGTCAATTACATTAGTCAGTTCAGGTACAAAATCTCTGCACAATAATATTGAACATTGAACTGTACAGTATAGAAAAGACCAGTAACATATCACCATGTCACATATATAGGGACATTCTAAAAATAGACAAATGTTAGATGATTAACTGACATTTAGGTGTCTCATTTAGCCCGGTTTGAGGAAACTTTAACATTGAATTTATAAACCGAATTGAGAGATAAAGACGAGACTTTGATCCTAACATCTGTTAGATTTTGAAGTGTTAAAAATGAAAAAATATATCTGCTTTTTTATGATCTGCAATTTTCAAAGATTTTTTTGAAAAAATAAAATCTATTGATATACCAGTAGAGCTTTCTCTTCCAAGTGTATAAAAAATCAATATATTTTAAAATTATTCCTAACAAATGACAAGTGATAAGAACTTTGTTCATGTTATTCATGTTTTCTCCACCCATCATGATGAAATCTATTAACCTCCCACATACTGAAGACTTACATACAAAGCAATATGTCAAACACCTGTATTATTCATTATGATGCATCAAAAAACAACAGGGTTTTACAAACCTGTCTGACAGGAATATAATGAAAAGGTAAACTGCATGAAGTAAAAACATTAACGTTCTGGTATATGCATAAGGATTAGTATCTTACTGCTTGTCTTGTAGAATCGAGCCGGTACAGCGCCCCCTATAAGGTCTGCGAGCCCACTGTCACAGAAACAGAAGCTGCCATCGGACTCAGATATTGAAAACTACATGAACCGTCACAAGAAGGGGCTGTTTGGAAAAAAGATTTCATTTGAGCACATGCTTATTTGGTCCAAGGTAAAATATCACTATGTAATGAAATTCATCAGGCTCAGCGTAGATAAATCCACACAACACTTTTGTATGAATCATCTCATGTTTGAAGCTTTATTAGGCTAGACAGATTGCATTTATTTAGATAAGTATTGAATCAATTGTGCTATCTGCATCAATTATTTTGAAATATTTTTGAGAGTCATCTAGTTAGGAAACTCCATAACTTACTTTTAAGAATAGAAAACTGGCATCTTTTAGCATCACTTATGTGGGTAGATTCAAAAGGTTAAGGGTCAAAGATGAACACATTCAAGTGGAATGGAAAGTCTATGTCGGGATTTTTGAGTAGTTGTTAAATCAATAATATAGTTGAATTGGTAAATTATTGTGATGTAATGAGAAACTCAAAGCCGTGTCTTGTTTCTGCGAGTAATTAATCTGGTGCCCTATTGATTGCTGAATACCAGCAATCTGGTAACGGTGGAGACACATTACCTGCTCTGTGTAGTTATCATCCATTGTTTATTAAAGTGATGACACATAGTTACACACTAATGAGTTGGGGAGTCAGTGTAGGCTATAGCTCCCTGAGTGGGACAGATGTTTGTGAGATCTCACCTAGAGAGCTACAAGTATTAATAATCACAGGATCAATGATTGCTAGGCTAGCATGGGAATCTCCTGAGTCAAACCTGAGTTACTTGCAGTGTCAAGTCAACAAAATTCTTAGTGATTCGATTATAGCGTGGGGTGATATTTTACTAAATACATGTAATGAGTATGAAGTGATAAGCATTGATGTTTGAGCAATATGGATTTTATGTTAGTGATAAATATACTTCGGATATATATGAGCATTCTGACCCTTATATTAACTGGAAGTATAAATTTGTGTACTGATTGTATCATGCTGGGGATGACACTGTCAATTCCTTCCTGATTCAGAGGAAATACTTTATGATTTGTGTGTGTTTGTGTGTAAAACTTCGACTCGTATCTCACCTTCCTCCTTGGGGCTGGAGATTCGGACGATGCCAGGGGCAGATCATGAGTAACTTTCTCAGCTCGCTTTGTATCTGTTTTAACTTTGAGACAGAGGAGGATTACATTGAGTTGTTAGAATTCGAACCTACGAAGGAAGAAACATTTATCACTGTAAGTTTTACTGGAGTCTAACAGTATTCTTTAGGGCTGGAAACTAGTCATGTTTGATCATAGCAATATCTGCTATTTTTGCATTTTGTTTCTTATGCATGGTTTTCAAAGTGTTTTTGATATTGAAGATGAATTATTTATTTGTTCTCATGTAGGTACTTGAATGCATATGTAAGGTCACAGATTTTGCACATTCCACAGTTTTTCAGCCTACAGATTTATTTCTGTCTTAAGTATTGCTATTTACAAAACATAAAGGAATTCCTTAATTACATCATAGTTTCAGTCAGGGGGTGATTATCACATTGGACTTTTCAAATGTTTTCTCCGTTTTTCAAGTACCTCTTTTTATTAATTTTTATACGTTGTTCTTAGTCATTTTCCGTTCAGCTCAAACAGTCATTAACACCACTCAAAAAATATGCAGTATATAATGTATATTTCAAGATATGCAATATATTTTAAGTAATTTATGCATGCTTAAAGTAAAATTCAAGTTCTTAAAGCAATTAATCTTGATAAGATTTACACAATATGAAGGAAAAATGACTGTGGATTAGACTTATCAGTTAACAAGGTGAAAACGCCTTTCAAACAAGTGCACTTGGAAACAAGAGGGATTCATCATGTTCATAGCATACCTTGTCATAGGCTATTTCAAGGGCCAGGGAATACCTATGTGAAAAAATTAAAATAGATTTTTAACTACTGTGGTATATAATTACTTTGTTATATGCATTCATATGTTAATTTGGGTGATAATGGGATTGTGTCTTGACAAGTTTTTGGTAGGTCTAAAAATTAATAATCTTATCTATAATATTTGTACAGGTATATTTGAGGCTTGGTGTTTATACAGATTGAAAAACATGCTGACTTTGGTTTCAGTTGTTTTGATAATTTTTCCAAGAACTCCATTTGTAGTATAACCTATATAAATACATGTGTCTGGCATGAGTTTCCTGGTACCAACTGTTAACTAAGGAGTACCAGTGATACTTACCCGGTAACTATCCTTAAGTCCTCAGTCCTATATAGCTATTCCTATGAACATTTGAACATTTTGTGTGAAAATGAGAACCACAAACAATTATACTGTCCCTTTCATTAGATTCCATATCATATTTTCAATTTGCTTTCTCAAGAAAACTGTCAATTTACAAGGTATTCTGCAGGTTCTCCCCTTGTCCCCCGTTTGAGTTTCATTCTGTTTCCCAGAGTGATTTACAGTAATCTACCGTAATTGATGTCATTCCTGACTGTATACTGTTTAGGATTCTCTGTATAATCTGCCTCTGATCTGGATCATTTCTCTGTGTTTTGTAGGACCCCATACAGAAGCCCATCTTGAGAACAGATGACAAAGCAGTGAAGAAAGAAGCATGTGAAGTCTTCAAACATATCCTTCTTATTGTAAACAGAGCATGTATTCTGTGGGCATCATTCATAACATTCCAAATTATAACAGAGATATTAGATAATTAGTCTTAGTATCATTTTGTCGGAAATTTGTCCTTTGTTTAGCTCAAACTCGATGGGACTAGGGATAGACAAGTATATTTAAGGATTTTAGATACTGAGAATAAAATACTTTTTAATAAGTATTAAGGACTTTAAAAATTTTTGATATATCTATGGTATTCAAGATATCATGATCAGTATTAAGATACAAGAGAACTATAAACATGCTAAAAAGGATTTTTTAAAAGTAAATGTTAGTCTTAGATGAAAATGAATTAATTCTCCCTGAAGAAATTTTATTATAAAATCTTACACTGTTAATGAAAGCCTTTAATACTGGACTTAAGCCAAGGTTTTAATGATTATAGCTGAAGTACATAGAGAATATTATCATCCTGATCAGTAATACATGTATTGCACCTTACAACTCAAATACATAATTACTTGTAATAACTAATAATATGTCAATACGATGTCAAGTAATTATTTTGCCATAATTCTCATAATCTACTTCAGAGCAAGCTACTGGTCAAATGTATAGGTCAGTTTATTTTGGTTGTATAGATTGCGCAGTATATATGAAGTATTTTTGTTTTATAAAACTAGTACAAGTTTTCAATAAACGAGAGCCTGATTAAATGTAAATACATACATGTGTATGTGAACTTCCTTGAGAAATATTAAATTAAACATTTAACATTTCCAGCAGATTTTATAAAATTAAAAGCTAAAATTAACCTCCCATGACCGTCCAAAGTACAAGTATTGTGATTTATCCATTGCAAAAACAGAGTTTTCTTTGCTTTCTTGTCATAGTTGTAAGAATAAAACAGTTATTGTAGACTTTATACCAATAATTAGCTAGACCTAGGTTTCCTTAACTCGTTCACTGATCCAGATTTACATGGGAGACAGGAAGGCTCGACTGACCCAGATGCAGGCCGCCCAGGAAATCATCAGTAAGGGCTGGAGCATCGTCAATCTCAGGGACGAAATATACATGCAACTGTGTAAACAGACCACAGAGAACAGAAAGGGGTAGGTACTGCTCAGTACCCAGACATCAATAATGCTCAGAGCACCTACACACATCAGAGTTAAAGAAAATTGACAAATTACACATCATGTGAACATGTGCATAGATACATTAAGTGTTCTCTGTGAAAACACTGAATTAAGCTATCAAACTTTAGTTGACACTGAAATAACAAGGGAACCACAAACTGAAGCAGCCCCCCCCCCCTCCCTAGCAAAAGAACGCATCAATCCAAGATAAGTTATTACACATAACTTCCATTATGCACTCACTTATCCACACACACAAAAAGGATACTACTATAGTATACATCCCCTCAAACTTAACGGATATTGTTAGGGGATAACAAGTTTAGAGGTCAAATGTCATAAATGCATTAAGTGACAGGTATCATACATTTTAACACCTGACCATTTTTTAAAGGAAAGATTTGCTAGAAGGAAAATCAATAAAGTTTGCTTTTTTCCATTGAAAGAAATGAGAAATAGTACAGCTGTTGAGTCCGATAATTTCAAGATCAATATGTCTGTCTCGACCAACAATGAGTAATAGTTTGTGCTGGAATTCTTTTATCAATTCTTTTATCTACAAAGTTCAACTTAGCTTGTTACATTAGCTACAGTAAGTTCAATGCACCATTTTTGAAATGTTGAAATGCTGATCATACAAAAACAAAGCTTTCTTTAATTAGAAATCAGACATTAATCATGTTAATCATCTCATTCATGCAGTAGAAACCAGGATTTGTTCAGATACTGACCATATCTTATACCTAACTGTTGAATGCCGTAAGATTTATATATGTATATATAATGTTTCTCTGTCTATTGGCAATATAAGCATGTCTTTCTCTTGCTTGCAGTGACAGTCTCCAGAAAGGCTGGGAAATGATTGCAATTTGTCTCTACTTTTTCCCTCCCTCCACCAAATTCAGTGGTTACTTGGAGGGAATTATTGCCAAACATCTAGACGAGTCTAATAACATCATAGCAACAGAGGTAAGCCATAATCATGGTCTTAAAAGTTCCTGTTATGTGAGCTTTGCTAGCTGCATCACACTGATGCACTTTTTTTGAACTTTCGTACCATAAAAATGTTTAATTTTAAAGTTGTTTAATATGAAATTAAAAAACACTTCTGAGGAAAAATGAAAAATAAATGGATTTTTATTTTTTATTTTTTAGACTTTTAAGGCTTTAAAAAATGTATAATATATCTCCTATTCCTCTTAAAATATCTTGCCTAGATTTATACATGTAATTGTAATTGTTCAATTTGTTTTTCAAAGACAATTTTTTTCTTGATTCTTTGACATCATATTGATTTGAACTTTTGTACAGACACCGTTGAGTCACTTTGCCCTGCAGTGTCAGAGGAGGTTGGAGAAAATCATGGCCAGCGGTCCAAAGAAAGGCCAACGGAAACCCAACGTGGATGAAATCGAACAGGCTAAAGTGAGTACACCTGTACTTAGAAAAAGTTTCCTTGTTTGTATAAACTGGTGTATCTTCTTTTTTTATCTCCTTTATGTGCTAAAAATTGTTGTCTACTTTCCGTATTTTGATTTTAAACCTTTATTGATGTGAATAATAGCCTGCGGATACTGAGTTTTTTTAAAAAAAACAACTCTTGATTACTTCTATGTCAGAAAGTTATAATAGTGAAAGTGTAACTGAGTAACTATGCTTGACAATGCTGTAGAATTGTTCTGATAAGTGATGTGTACTTGATTTAAACCAATTTTCTGTACACACACAAAAACCATGCTAGAAACGTGCTAGAAAATATGGTTGCTATTTTAAAAACAACTTGTGCTTCATCCCTATTTTGCAGTAAGAAATGGCATTTTCTTTGGGTGTTTTGTTGTTTGTGGAGATCAATTGTATTTTTCATTACTGAGATTTTTTTTACATGTTTTATATTTTTTTATTTTTAGAAATCTGTCTTCTCTCCTTCCATGTTTGGGAGTTCCCTTGATGACATCATGCTTCTACAGAAGGAGAGATTTCCTGATCGTAAGTTGCCATGGATACAGACGGCTCTGTCGGAGGAAGTACTGAGATATAATGGAGCACAGACTGAAGGGATATTTAGGTAACAGGAACTATTTGTAGTCATCATTATGTATTGATCATTGTCAGTTTGACTGTGAATCTTTTGAATTAAAATATTAAAGTAGGTTATCATTTAGAAATAATGACTTCAATGAAAAATCTACATTAACAATGGGGGATATAATTTTAAAATTTAAACTTGTATGATTCAAACCAAACTTTACATTTTTCCCTGTTTATTGCTTCCGTCAATGTTGAAATTTTACAAGTAGGTCATTGTTGTGCCTTTAATTACAGAGTTCCCGGTGATATAGATGAAGTGAACGCCCTGAAGTTGAAGTGTGACCAGTGGTCCCTCCCCCCTGACTGCGTGGACCCCCACATCCCCGCCTCCCTCCTCAAGCTCTGGTACAGAGAACTGTATGAACCCCTCATTCCTGCCGAGTTCTATGAACAGTGTATACTGAATTACCAGAACCCTGAAGCAGCCATTGATGTCGTCAGTAAACTCCCTGATATCAACCGACTGGTCCTAGCTTATCTCATCCGATTTCTGCAGGTATGTTATATAATGACTTATACCAAGTAATACTGAAATAGGGTGAATGTTGATAAAGTATTCTTCTAAACGTTGAAATTATTTTATTTGATAGATTAACCTTTTTACATAGTGTTTGTGTTAAGATCTCTGTACTCTTTCATTTATTCTTGAAATTGATTCTGTAATATGTTCAAAGATTTATTTTGTTCACTGCATGTTAATTATATTTCTTTAGCATCTTTATTCAATCACAATTATAAATACAAGTACAATGTATATATCCTTAATAGGTGTTTGCTGCTGAGGAAAATTCCAAAACGACCAAAATGGATGTGAATAACTTAGCTATGGTGATGGCACCAAACTGTTTACGCTGTGAATGCATAGACCCTCATACGATATTTGAAAATACACGTAAAGAAATGGGATTTATTAGGACACTGATTCAGAATTTGGACACAAGTTTCATGGAAGGGATCGTATGATGCAAAGCCAAATCATAGAACTACTTAATAATTTTGTAATTATTTAATATTATATCAAATTGTACATATGTATATTGTAAAAAATATAACTACACAATTTTCTTGTGTATTATTGTTCATGCACTTGGATAAGACTTTGTAAAGATTGGGCTTTTTAATTAAGAATTAGATCTGTTATATTCATTATTATGTTTCTGGCATTTAGATAGATTGATGGCAAATCAATTACTTTACGGATATAGTTATGTGTGTGTATCACGTTCAATCTGTACTGATATTTTGGTGCCTATTCATTGGCCAGTCCTAAATGAACATCTTAAAATTGCTCCTCAGTGTTTTGATTGATTTATGAACTCTTGTCATGTTTTACTACACCATAAAATCCTTTTCTTAACTTCATTATGTTTCCAAAGTTTACTTTAACTGAGAGTTGTATTGATACTTTTGTGTAGTTTCTGCTCAATATTCGAAGGCTCCAGCATTTAGTGAATCTCTTGTTTCTACAGACCTAAATGGTGTTTTACTGATGTGGACCATTGTATTAACATAATTAATAACCAGAGCCTATTATTGAACTAAAATATTTCACCCACAATAATGATAATTTGTTATAAGTGCAATAGTTTTTTAAATTATGTACATTTGGTTGTCAGTAGTGTTGTCTTTTCAATAGCCCATCAAGTTTTACCTGTGTCGGAGCACCTGTAAATGCTGTAAATATCTGACGCTGTAAATTAAGGCTTGAATGAAATATGATAATATAATATTATTTGCCCAGACTGACCTGTATTTGTTGTGTTTGTTTTCTGTATGGCCCATGTTTGTTAATCATGTTGGATACATTATGTTTAAATATTGCATTCCAACAAGGTATGTCAGTAGCTGTAATCTTTTTAATTTCATCAGGATATGACGTCACTGACTGTTATTGATATTTTTAATTTAGAAAATGTGAATTTTTTTGGTCAGAACTTTTCATGAAAGTCTGTTTTGTATCTATCCATCCTCCAAGACATCATAATTCAAGAAATAGTACAAAAAACAACTGTTAATGTTTTATCATCTATTTTATTAATGTCTTATGAAAATCTTGGTTTTTGATCTCTAAGTAATCGTAGTGTTTCATATTTTGAACACTTGACAAATTATTGTACAATTTGACTTTGACCAATAACACATTGGACATTCATGGTACAAAGAAAAAACAATTCAAGAGCTAATTTCAAAACTGATTTACAGTAAGTAACTGAGCTCATTTTGGATTTTTTAAAATTCACATTATGTTTGTGTGAGTGATTTTAATAACTGGAAGCTGTGCTTTGGTTTTAGTGAAGCTCGGAGTGAAATGGCCTCTTTTCTTATGTGCAATACAAAAAAAATCTACCAAATCATTTCTTTGGTTTATTTACTGCAGGGATATTAATGCTATGGATGTTTCTAATTTCAATTTACCGAGCATTGCTGTTTATTATTATTTTTTCTGCAACACTGATCAAAATATTTAATGGTGCTCAAAATTAGGAACGCATGTTCTAAGGGAGATAACCCTTGAATTTTTTGTTTATTTTGAAGACTGCCAACATGAGAGAAAAAAGTCTGGTATTTTTTCATAGAACTGAATACTGAAGAGTTTTAGGTGCTTTTAAATACTTCTACGGGTCATTAAGATAGTGTTCCTTGGATGTCTTTTACAAAATTCTTGAGAAGTTTTGTACTTGTATTAAACAATTTCAAATTAACCCTAAAAGATTTTCAAATGAACCTAAATCAGATATCTTTTGAAAATTGTAAAGAAATTCACATAAAATATTTTTCTTTTCATAAAAAAAAAACAGGCTCAAGAGGAACAACACTTATAAATAATTAGATTTATCTAGTAAGTAAACTGAAGTGAGGATTTATAACAAAGTGTTTGTGTGATATTGGATACAATGTAATTTATTAATGTATCACTTTCATCAACAAGAAACTATTTTAGATGCACTACTTACATTTTATTTTCTTCAGTTTTCCCTTGCATCTGTATTGGTATTTTTGTGAAATGTAATTTATTTTCCAATCATTCAGTGATGTGAGGTGATTTAACAAGTGCTAATCATGAACAAATTACTGTGACATGTTTTATATGTGCAGAGGAATGGGAGTTAATGTAAACATGGCCTATCTCCTCTAATCATTGAGTGTCATTTAGTGTGTGTATATGTGTCCAAATTGTTAATCTTGAATTGGAAGCTTTATTTATAAATTTATTAAGTATTCAAATTAAGCATACAAAATAAATTTTAAAAACTATGAGATGGATGTGTTTTTATTCTAATGTCCAGATCGAAGGCATGTTGTAAAGCATACATATTTCCTATAACGTAGAATATCTGCATCAAAGGAATATGGACCACATATTTGCTTTGTGATGTTCATCATTGATGTTTAAAACTCCCATTACTATACAAATGATGTTCAATAAAAAAAATATTTCAAAGAAAGGAAATGTGCTCACCCTAGTTTAAATCTTGATACAGAACTTGCATTTTGTCTGTCTTAAGGAAGCTAAAAACACTAACAGAAACTGCTTTTTGGACTTATAAAAATTGGACTTAAAAATATCATATAAAGGTGTGCATTTTGAGACTTTCATTCATATATAAAGTATAGAACCTGCCTTCCTTCCGCAGGAAAAATGTTCAAACACAATTGTCTGTAAGTGAGCTGTTTATCTTACATTGGGAAAAATAAATGAAAATAATGAATTCCATTACTTGGTCTTACATGTATATAATGCTAAAATTTTTAATTTATTACAAATCATGTAATTAACTGTAAACAACATTTTTCTTAATCTTAACTTCTAAGGGCAGATCACTCTAACTGCATAAAACTACCCTAGAAGTAGAACTCTTTTATGTGCAGTGTTAAGAGCTTCCTTAACTTGTACCATTCCACTACTCAGTACTATTTTTATGTCAATAATATAGTGATGAACAATCTTTCACACATTCACTAAATTATCGCTTACAGACACAAAGAAAAATATATACTGGTACCATTGCAATTAAGGCAATGGATTCTGATGAATTAATGAAAACTGACAAGAAGTAATTGATTCTTTTCCTGAACCAGGGTTCTACATGTAAATGAGAAAATTTGTTAATCAGATGTAGATTGCAATTTATATACGTGTATGCATTACACAAATGGGTCAAATACTAGCATCTTTACCTGTGAATGGGTAAAATCAGAGATCTTTGTATCAGATTTTTTTATACCAGTCCTGTATTTTCAAAAGAAAGATCTATGACATTGTGAAACCTGTCCATTCATCCATCATGTTCTCTCTTATCATCCCTTCTTTTACAGTTCTAGAAGGAACCAACCTCATAACAAGAGTAGTCCCCTCATGGCCATGGAACCCCAGAAAAAAAATCATTTGCGGGTTAACTGCAGCAATGTCACATCGGAAAAACCCTAACCCTGATTGTTTTTCTTATCTCTAAGCAAATCTCTTAAAGTCTTTTGGTGAAAAATATTGTGTAACAGTTGCATTGAGTTTCCATTTTACTACCGGTAATTATAATGTGAAAGCTCCATTTTGATTGGTGCTCCACAATGAGAGAAGCTGGACCCCAAAAATGAATGAATGAATGAAATTTGTAAGGGGTCCCAGGACCAGGAATGGACATAGGGCACCTGTCTGTGTGAGGATATAAAACATACTTGGATATTTCGTCTTACCAATATTGATCAGGAACTTGATCAAGTTCTTACTATTTTAGTAAGGGCAAGTCTTTCATTTACCTAATTATAATAATTACAGTAGATATTTAATTGAATTGCTACAGAATCTTTTAGCAGCCTTTGGGTATATGAAAGACAAATAGATAAAATCCTGATCAATTCTACAGCTGGCTTTAAAAAATGCGTCAACCTCAATCCGCATTTTTATTAGCCAACATCAAATAGTCTAGATGAAATGACTTTGACATTTTAAAAAATACGACATTGATCAGGAAACATGAGAGTGATAAGCATTGCAAAAGAAGACAAAGATACTACAAAACCTCTCCGAACTCTCTCTTTATAATTATCTGAGGAATTCATATTTCAGTGGTCTGCTTCAAAATAAAAATATTACTTAGTTAAATTATACATTTAAGAAGAAGTGTTGACTAGCCTACCAAATGGCTTGAGCTTTTCAATCCATATTTCATTTTCAGCTTTAAATCAAGAATATTAATTTTTTTAACACCCCCCCCCCCCCCCCCTCCAAAGCTTTTGAAAAACAAAGAGATATAGGGAATAAATTTCCATTCCCATCTCCAATTTTTAAAAAAAAAAGGAAAGAATTAAGAGCTTGAACAATATTCATGAAACAGAATTTTTTCCAGCATGTTTCACTTTAACCTTCTCCAAATCTACCAAAAAAGTCTATTATAAGTCTTAGGCTATCTGTTATTTTCTTGTTTGGAAACTTCCATGTTTTGACATTATATATTTAACACATGAACAATTTCACACTGGTGGCCCTGGGAATTCTTTGGTGGATGAGAGGTGGCAGAAGTTAAGTCTTTGTATAACTTTATATTTATTATATCCCCAGCACCCTGTGCAGAGTCACTTGTCAAAGAAACCTGGTTGGGAAGAGACCTTGCACAACAGACTAAGCCAGTGAAAGAAAGAGCAGGGAACCCCATCACAAAGGTAGATGACCAGGTAAAGCATTGGGAGGATCATTTCAGAGAACTCATAAATGAACCACCACCTGCAATAACATCAACACACACCAGCAGACTGAACTAGAAGTGATCACTGCCCCTCCACAAGGGTTTAGACCATCAAGGCTCTGGAAGAACTGAAAAGTGGAAAGGCAGCTGGCTGGGCTTGATGGAATCCCTCAAGAAGCCCTTAAGGCAGGTTTAAAAGCTTCAGCAGATGCAACACAGGAGATCTGGTCAGAGATCTGGTATCATCTAATACATACCAGCCAACCAGAATAAAGGAGCAAGGAAAACTTCCCAAGAGAAAACCTGGGAAAATGCAAGAACTGGTGCTGCATTATGCTTGGACTCTCTGTCCAAGGAAGATTCTGATCCTGGAAAGACTTAGAGACTACATAGAAAAATGACTCTGTCTTGAATGTACAATGGCTTTGAAAAGGAAATGTTGAACTCTTTACAGACCAAATCACTAATGTCTGCATACTAGTTGAAGAGTTATAAAGAGAAACAGTCAACACTGTGTCTCAACCTCAACTCTCAGAAGATGTTTGATATTGTTGACAGATGAGTCATCTGGGATCTAGCTACTCTAGCACTGGTGTTATGTTATGTATATGCCAAGTCATTCACAACTTCACAAGGATAAGCTTACAAATGCAAACAGGGATTAGATGAGGCTATTTGCTGCCATCAATGATATTTCTAGTGCAGTATGGACTGGATCATGTGATAAGAGATGGCAAAACAATCCAGTTGATCTTAACCCACCTAGTGTTTTGAAGACCTTGCCTTTGCTGACAACCTGTTTTATTTCCCAGAAATATAATGTCAAGCAGCTCAACGCAGACAGTCTGTCCAAGGAAAGCTGGCAGCAAAGACAGGTGTATAGATTAACAAATGACAACAACAAACAACGAACCAGAGTACACAAATTACTTTTGGAAGCATAACTTGAAAGACTCCTTCACATACTTCCTCAGCATTTTCTCAGCCTCTGGTTGAACAGATGAAGACATTAAACAAAGACTGATAAATCAAGGCATGCCTTCATCACCCTTTAACCTGTGTGTAGATCAACAGTATTGTCCACAAATAACAAGCTTTATATCTACAACAGTATTGTAGTCTAGTAACATGCCACTCTGTGTATATCAGAAAATGTGGAAAGTCACCAAACAACACTTCAAACAAACTGCAAACCTTTGCAAACAGATGTCTGTACCACATACTGAACATCAAGTGGCTAGAAAAGATAAACAGTGGAAAGCAGATCACTGGGCACACAGTCTGTAGGAAGTGGCGGTGGATTGGGCACACTCTAAGAAACTATTAACAGGAGACATAATACTATGCCAAAGGCAAACATTAGGTTAGACTTCCAATGACAACTTTACAATAGTTGTGTGATGAGGTAGACTGATTTGGCATGCAATGCAGTGTGGACAAGGCTGGGATAGGTAGCTGGGGATGGGGGGGGGGGGGGGGGGGGGGGGGGGGGGGGGGGGGGGGGGGGGGGGGGGGTAGGTTACCCAAAACAGAAAGTGCTGGAGAATTGTTATCAAAGTCCTATGCTCCTCCAAAAACCAAAAAGGACCTTTGATGAGACTGACTTAGATTTCCTCAGTATCATCTGTAACCAGGAATAAAGGTTACATGGAATATAAGTCTGTACCTGACTAGTATTTCCTCCTGTATGGGCTGGATACAATGTTACAGAGTTTAAAGAGGAAACAAAGTGATATTTTATTTATTTATTTTATGTCCCTGTAATCGAAGATTAGGGGGTATATAATTTTTGCCCTGTCTGTCCGTCTGTCTAGCTGTCTGTTTGTCTTCAAAAATGTTATCCGTGTCCATAATAACTTTTTGATAAGGTGTGTCTATATGGATTTCATATTTCACAGCTGGTGTATTCCTTGTGACAAGACCTTTCTTTGGGTATCACCAAATTTGACATCTCGACCTTGGAGTTTGACCCACTATTACAAAATAAATAAAAACAAATTAAACTTTAACCTTGGTCATACCTTTTTAACAGAAAATACAGTACTAGAGCTTTGATACTTCACATGTGTATTCATTGTGACAAGACCTTTGAATTGGTATAAATATTTCTGACCTTTAGACCTTGGCCATTAAGAGTTCCCAGAACTTCTTAGAGAACATAAACCTTGGCAATAACTTTTTTAAAAGTTAGAACTAGGCCTTTCATATTTCATAAGTATATTCCTTATGTTAAGACCTTCCTCTTGATATCACAATTTTGACCTTTTCACCTTTACCTTGGAGTTTGACCATATGAGAAACTTTAACCCGCACCATAAGCTGCCAAACGGGGCAACAGTGTCTCACAAACACATCTTGTCCTAGTAGATTTTCATGTATAAACAACAATGCATGAATAAATTCATTTCATTGAGTTTATTTACTTTAAATTTGTCAAACAAAAATTTGAAGAAAAAAAAAGAAATAAAAAAGAAATGCATCTTAAACTGAAAGATAAGTGACATTTCTATAACAATAATATAAATGAAAGTATGTGTAACTTGAAACTAATTTCTTACCATATAGATCTTTGTGTGAGATGCAGATTTTGAACATGAAGTTACCCCCCCCCTCCCCCCCCAAATATTTCAGTTGTTGTCAACATCTAAAGAAAAATTTTCAATTTTGTACAAGAAAAAATTAATTTTGACAAAATGGTTAAGGTCGAATATTTTCTATTATTCAATAAAATCAAAATTACCAGCAAAATTACTCCAGTTTCTGCATACAGCAATACCTAAGTAGATCCGCGCCTCTAGATCTCAATAACGGTACATTAACGTCACGAATATGCAAATTTTGAGTTCATGACCTGCAAGCCGGGGCAAGTGGGACGAAGCGTTGGATCACATTTCTAACGAAGTTGTTCCGTTTAATGTCGGCGAACAGCAGAGATTTTTATTTCGCAGTGGATTACAAGAATTCGATACCATCAAAACTGGAATTAACATGACAGAGGAAGTCTTCAAAGGTATTTTTACAATATTTTCGATTGTTTTAATCGTTTCATTCACGTATCGAAGCGTGTGCAGCGAATATTTTGAAGTGGGGTTTGTGTCTTCACTGACACAATAGACCGCCATTACGAATTGGTTTGTAAAATTGGTGTTTTCTTTTAAATATTGAGCAAGACTATACATTGAATTTGTTTAAGTTTGGTTATCAATAATGTTTATTCTTATAAAATGTCGATCAATTAAAACTTTTCTGTCAGTTTCCTCTAGACAGGTGAAAAAGACCCTTGAGGTTTCTGTCAACTTGGTGGTTGTTGTTTTGTTAGGTATTGTTCAAATATTTCGTCATAATTTTCTTCAAGTTGATTATATTTTGTCATTTCAGCACCCAGGAAGAGGAAATTCGTTGGGAAAGTTGATTATGAGGTAAGGACATAAGCTTTTCTATGATGATTTTAAAAAAATTGACGCTCGTTCAAAGATGGCGGCCATTTGGTCAGCCATTTTTATGAAGTTGAGCAATCAGAGAGTAACGCTGAGTTTTCAGAGTCAGTAAAACAACCTTTTAGTTTATTAAGTTATAAAAATGCTTTCACTGAATGAAAATTGCAGTAGGGTCACTAATTCTAAATGTACAAAAAACACAGAAGGTAAACACACCATTCATTACAAATACCACCATTTCTAATGATAAACATAAGAAAAGATTAAATCAAAGAAAAAACACTAGGCCTATCTAACAAGTATGAATTGAAAAAACGTGAAGAAAAAAATTGTCTGAGTAAATTTACCCTGAGACCCAAAATTGATAAGATAAGAAGAATTTCATTGCATCCTGTTTGTATGAAAGTTTTTTGGGGGTTCGTACAGGACTTTCAGTCTTGTGTTCTGGAGGTAAACATAGGTCCAAACGAATAGAGTGAAACACCAAATGTACGCAATTGAAACACGTAAAAATGTAGAAAAAAAATATTTTGTTCCATGCGGTTATATATTTAACATTCACTTGTGTTCTCTGATATGTGCCATTTTTTAAACAAATATTTTCATGAAACAAATCAATATTATTATCAGTAAACTCAAAATAGTAAAATACTCAAAACTGAACACTGAGATCAGACACTCCAGTCCCATGTAAAAAATGATATATCGAAACTAAGACTCTGTATATAAAAAATGAGGTCCAGTGGTCAGTTGTCTCTCGCATAGACTAATGTCCCATTTGATTTGATGTTATTCATTTAATCATTTACAGAAATGTTTAATCATAGTTTTTGTGTTCACTAAATCTGTAAATCTGAAAATGTTTACACACTGGGATTTAAACACTGTTAAAGCTAGAATTGGAGGGGGGGGCATATTTTTGGATAATTTCATATGTTTTCCTTATCATATGCTTCATGCATATGCATGGTTGCCATGCTAATATAATTTAGCTTGTTTGGATTTTGCTGATCCAAACATTCAATCAGTTTTCAGTGTCTTAGCTAACATGGTTAATGTGTGAAAATTTTGACTGCACATAACCATAACCATGTTATACTGATATTGCTGAAGTGTAAAGGAAGTTTGCCCATAAACTACTAAAATAGTGTCATAGCATAAAATGAATGTGTCCAATATGTACTAGACATTCTAAAGTATGTTATTGCATAAATAAATCACATGTTATAGTGCGTACATAACCAAAAAATATATACAAAACATAGTTCAAGTTTGGAACCCTCATGTTTTATGTACCATGTTACTTGTCATGACAGTTTCAGAAAATTAATAAAGATTCAAAAACCTCTAATGCATTTCATGAAGAAGTTAGTAAAGTAACGATGTAAGCATTGAATTAAAAAAAAAAGAGTAAAAAAGCAATGAAAAAAATAGTTTGAAATTTTCTTTGTAAACGAGTGTCAAAGAACATGCAATGATCATGCAGTTTTAATGTGAGTTTTGTTTGATGAAGATACATGTATATATTTTGCTGCTTTTTGCATATATTAAGAGTATAATACTTTATGCTTCTAGGGTTAGGCAAGTATTTTTTTCTGACAGCAATTGAATTCAGTGCACACATATTTACTTGCTGAATGCACTCGTAAATCATGATAATTAATTATGACTATGGACATCCTCAAAAATGCATACTGTCTAGAAACCATTCATGGAAATGAAATAGAAAATGGAAAGATGCAAGTTTTATCTATCTGTGGTATTATAAAGCAGCTATTTGATATATGAACATGATGAAATGCATGTTTACTGAGAACTATTAACGAAGTGATACACATATTAAGTAATTAATAATATTTAATGGTCAATGTTATCATGCATGAACAAGTGTGCATGCTTTTCCATTAGTTGTCAGAAAATATTGAGAATACATGGAAAACCACATTTATTATTTAAGTGTCAAAAGTAGGAAAGTATGGAAATAACATTTACAGATTTTTTCAGTGTACATAATCTTTTTGTAACTTTAGAAGGTATTTATAGGCATTAAATTTATTTATTTATCAATAAATATAGAAGGATTCTAAAGTGAAGTATGCTTTAACTGTAAAATAAGTTGAGGAACAAAAATCTATTTTGAGATGACCCCTTGTTATTTCACGTATATCCCACTTTGACAAAGGCTCGTTAATCACTTCATGTTATCTGGGATAATAATAAGTAACAACTAATAATTCCAGTGTCCCTCAGACTAGTGTGCTTAGGGTTCCATTATCTGTCCTTGATATTCTCTAAAACTCAAAATCTATTGCAGAAATTTGCAAAGAAAATATTCAGCCATCTTCTTTCTCCCTGGAAATGGCGGCAGAGAAAAAATTGACAAGCTTCATGAATATTCATGAGGAAATGTGTAGTAGAACTTTGACCTATGATACTATGAATGGCATTGAGTTCATTTAAAAGGCTTGTGTACAGATCAGTAAGTTTAAGACTGGGAGAGCAATAACATTGTTTGTTTCACCTTCGGACTAAAATGTTTCAGAAAACATGCGAGTAGTTTCCTTAAAGGTAGGATTATCAGAATGTGTAAAGAAAATGATTCTGTCATTTTTTCGCCCTGTTATATTGATTTTTCTTGATGTTATTCTGTATGTCATGTTCATGAGTCATGTATGATTAGGATATAATTTCATCTCCTATAATAAATGTAGTCAGTAGCCATTTTATCATATCTACTGTAATTTTATAGTCGTTATATATACACAACAGTCTTCAGGGTCATTCTGTAGTATCGCTCTTCTAGAGAGCCTGTCGAAACATGTGACAAATTTACATCATATAAACTGTGAATGATACAAGTGCCCTTCTAACACCCGACCCCTCAACCAGAACGGCTTTCTACCCCTATAATCTCTCCGAGTATCGTGTCTAATTATTTTTAGTAATTGGTGTTTACTTGTTTTGTTGTACACATGCAAATTTACCCTCAGGATATCGAAAACATGAAATCTCTGTTTATGAATTTTAATTTTTATGTACCACAGTAGTCAAACACTGAATAGGTGATGCACAATCGGTAAAATCTCACATTGTGGAATGTTATGGAATCTTTTGTTTGTTTATTTCAGCATTCAGGAAGTCTACCTCCAAGGCGTAAGAAGACTAAGGAGGATTTTTTCATGTTTTGTACAATGATCATGGAGTACACACAGTACGAGACTCAGCGAAGTGAGGTGAGGATTAGTTCCTTGTATCAGACCACCCTAGTCACATGTTATAACACCAGTATAAGTACTGTAACTAAACAAAATGGATAGCTAAAACAAGGGGGCAATGAATAAACGACCAGGATGTATTTGACAGTTTCTAGGTCACATCATGCGTTATCTTGAACAAGTAGTTCATAAATAACGAGGAAAAAGATTAGGAAGGTAGGCATGGTGTGATTTCTGTAGGCAAGTATTGAGGACAGGGGATTCAATTTCAAGGCTTACAAATTAACAATGTGTATTTAATGTTAACATCAATATGATACGCACTGATGGGTACAATATCATTAACATAATGCCAAAGCATTGAAGCAAGGTAGCTGTACATTGAATTTTTCTCACCTACCATTGATTATTTTGTCGTTTAACTTGTGCAAACAGTGAAGTCGACCGGATGCATTTAAATAACAGTATTCATTTAGAGAGGGCTTAAATCCTCGGAAAAATCAACATCTAGATCCTGTTTATGTAGATAAACTGAAAATCAATCCTGTGTCTTTAACTTACCGAAAAAATATCACCACTAAAGAGAGTAAATTACCCCTGGATCAGGAGCAACCATCTTGAACTATTGGAAATCAATGGTTTACTGAGGTATAGATTTTTTTCTGTGGACGGCTGGGATTGACTTTCGATCCCTACAGAAATAGACAAGAGCGTATATAACCTGTCTGACAAGTTGTACTACGTTGTCCCCGCCATGTGACCTAGTTGTCATCTCAGTATTGACTTGATTAAACGTAGGCCGGATGTTGAAGTTTTGCCAAGTTTTTTGGAGCACCTGTAGTTGGTCTATTGCGTAGTAGTTGCGTAGTAGGTAGTTATGTGAGGGTTACACACACCTTCAAGGCTAATTAGACAGTGGTCTCAAAAGTAGATATATATGTTTATAAAGTTGTCTCTTTCTGGCAAATAAACATGCATGACTAATGACTATTTAGGATTTACATCATATTTTTTTCCACATGCTTGAGTTTTATTCAAACCTGTAAACATTGTAAATAGAAATATTTGAATTAATTGAAATTTAGATTTATTTGTTGAAATTAAAAAACTGTACAAAACTTCATTGTGTGACAGCCCATCTATATTGAAATGATGATTTGAATGAATATATCGTGTATTTTGTTGCTAGTAAGAGTTAAAATCACATCTATAAAACACAACACTGACAAAAGGAGATGCATATTGTACCTAAACTTAAAGCTTCTAGAGGTTTAGACATGGATTTGATTTAAGTACAATTATTTTATATTCTGAAGAGCACTTAAATACACCTGCTAAATTTGATCAAATTTCTGATGAACAGACAGTGTAAAATTAGGCTCTAACAGAACAAGGGCATTAATGAGAGTAGTTATTTATAGATTTGTGATGCACATCTGTACATATATGTGTGTTGTCTTTATAGGACCTGCGTGTGAATCATAACATGAGTCCACTGGACAGTAGTGGGAGTACGGCTGAGAGTTACACCTCAGACACAACACTGTCTGCTGGCAGTCCTACACATCAGTTCTCCAGCTCTCAGGAACTCAATGACTCAGGTATTTAGAGCAAACAAGATGAAACTCTTAGTTATAATTTTTAATTTTCTGAGCAGGGGACAAAAATGAGTCCTATAATCCTATCATTTGTTTATTTATTTGTTTCTCTTTTCCAGAGGAGGAGTCAGAGTTGATAACTTGTTTCTGTATGAAGCCGTATGCAGGGCGACCCATGATTGAGTGCTCCGAGTGTGAAACCTGGATCCACTTCTCCTGTGCTAAAATCCGCAAAAACAATGTCCCTGAAATTTACACATGCCAGCTGTGTAGAGACTCCAAATTCACTGCCCGCAAATCAAATCGTGTCAGAACTGAGAACAACAAATTTACAACGTAACTAGTGCTACTACAGCTCAGAGCTTTGTGATTGGGCTGTGTGAGTGTAAGAAAGAGTGAGTGAATGTTATGTTGACAATGCTATTTTTATGACATATTTTTTTCTTTGTGTACAAAGATTCATTTCTATTCATCCTCTTCATTGCATTCATGATATTAAACTCAAAGTGTGCAAATTCAGTGGAAAAAATGCTATTTATTTCTAAATGTCAACTTAGGCATTGTCATCTAATTTTTGTGGGGTCCATATCTTATAGAAGGGGAAAAAATTCCCCTCCCCCCAAAATATTTTGTTGAATCTCTTTAAAAGTAAAAGGTAGGGACCAATGCAAAATATGTTTCCAAAATTAAAGTTGTCTTAGTATTTTGAAAAAGAAGCTGTGAAAAACATAAAACTTAATGCTGCAACATTTTATATTCCTTTTACCAAAAGTACTTTCAAAAATGCATTTAGTTTGTATTGGAGTACCTAAAAACATGTGCATTTTCTATGAAGATGTCTTCTATTTTTCACCACTGACAGAAAATGTTCACATTCCCATATACTTCATACGTACACCATAATCTTACCCTAATGACTGCCCTTCATATGAATACTGTGAAGTTTATATGGTATTCTAAATGGCATTATTCAAAACCATTTTAGTTCTTGCATTTATTATCTACTGTATTTATGTCAGAAGATTCCTTTTACAATTTTTATGTTGATAACGGTAGCCAATGTCCTTGTTAAAGAAATAAGTTTTGATACCAGAAAGATCATTATACAGAACAAACATCAGTTTGTGGCAGCTCTTAATAAAGAAATAATTACACAAACATATCCTTGAAATGTCATTTGAAAATTAAATTAGGGATTCACACTTTTTGTTTAGAGGGTATTGATTTAATAGTCTCATGTATATTGTTTGTCCCAACGATCTCAGATCACATCATCAGCTTTCAATATGCAATGTAAGTTTTCTGCCTTGATGCATCACTAATTTTCTTTATTATAGTTCATCCTTTATGTGTACAAGGAGTAAATTATATAACAACAAGGTATTTTAAACCATCTTTTATTAGCATGTGAAAAAATGGAAATCTCTTCAGAATTATGATTTTGTTTTACGGTATATGGAATTAATTTCTTATCAATGCATTGTAAGTCAACTTTTACAGGCAGTGCTTTGTTGAGGCCAAAATTCTGAAAATCATTGCACAAGGTACTCCAGTGAGAATGTACCTTTTAATTGTCAATAAGATTTGGTAGGGAATACCTGATAATATTGTGTGATCTTACCTGTATTTTTCAGGTGAGTTTATGTCTTGGGAGTACAACTCTTAATCAGTAAATCCATTGTACAGTGCTGTATCAAATTTTAAAGGAGTATAAATTTGTACATAGTGACCAGTGTTGAAAATAATTTTAACATTTTAATAATGAGGTTAGGAATTGCAGACAAGTCTTTCTGTGACGCTTTTAAATGGCAATTTTCTTTTGTGTGTGAATCCAAGAAATGTTCAAATTAAATAAAAATTGTTTAATGAAATAATAATGGATTTTTGACAAAGAAAAGAAAACCTTAACTAACTTTGATGCTTTGTCGTCATTGGTAGGCTATCTGCACTTCATTTTAATAACTGGTTGTTGTAAATACTGTGTTCATACTTTGTAAATATTTTGTTTATAGAACTATTTTCACAAATCATTTCATTGTAATTGTTAAAGATTCCCTACATATTAAATTGTAAAACTGAAATTCTGTTGTTTTAGATTTTAGCTCACAAAAAGAAGTGGTGGTAGCTTAATAAGTAATACCCCTTCAGCATTCCAGGTTAAATGTGCTGATTCAATTTTTTGGAGCAGGTTCATTCAAGGAACAGTTAGTCCTATGGTGACCAAACCTTGCGTATACTGTTACATGTAGTATGCATCTAGGGATGCACACTACCAGAATATTGCTTCAGATGCTGGATCTGACCTATATTTTTTCAATATTTGACAGGTTTATTCTAAAGAGACTTTAAATCCCTATGATGACCAAACATGCTGCATCAAGGGGTTCACTCTACCAGACAATTTTGGCTGTTTTATATGATTTACATTTTTTAGCTCAGTAAACTGGATAAAGTTTTTAGAGCAGATCTTTTCCCAGATGATTGAACAGAACAAAGTTTTTCTTTTAGCAAGTTACCGTCTAAAATTCAACCTCAGGCCAAACTTATGTTAATGTTGCATCTAGGTGTGCTTGAACTTCTTGCTGATACATTGATTTTTGGGAAGCAGCAAAAGTGAAAAGTTGCAGCCTTGATGGAGGAAAATAAGCACTGATTTTTAATGTAAACAAAAAGTACTAGGAGTATGCTCACAAAATACCCCCTTTCTCTATATTTTTTTTTTGAAGTGCTTATTTGGAATTTTTAGCATGCCATTATGACCTTGGATAAGAAAACGACCCTTTAGTCATAAGTTATCTCTATGTGAAATATGGACATTTGATAGTTCCCCATTTGAAAATTATAGAACAGGCATGAATATTATATATTTTCTGCCAATCATAAACTTTTTTGCACCAAGAAGGAGCTTCTAGTCGTTATCTGTTATCCAGTTACAGTCTTGACAAGATTGCTCAAATAGATGGGCAAGATGATTCCTATATACCCCTGAACTTCTATGATTATCAATGGAGAGACAGATCATGAGATGAGATGAATAGCCCTAAGTCTACTGAAATGCTTTATCGGTATAAATAAATGTGTAAAGGAAAAATTCTTTAGAATTTTATTTTTTGCAGAAGTTGTTTCTGTATTCATAAGACAATTTTGTACGAATGTACATGAATCTGGTAAGTTGAATTTCATGCAGGTGTTCAAAATGAAGAAGTGACTTATAACAGATAAGTCTTATTATTTTAATCAAAATACATGAACAGTATATTCAACTCAAGTTATTTTCTTCTTTTAACATTTACAAAAAATTCTACCTCCTTTATTACTTTCCATGACACAGTTCTGCTACAGCATTATTGCTGTTCTTCATGAATTTGCATTATTTTGAGAGCAAATTTAAATGGGCAGTATTAGATTGTTTTCTCCACAATACCTTTCAGTACTGATTTGAAAATCTTAAGTTTTCTCAAATATTCATCAACGAAAGGTGGCATAATACACAAAAAATTTCATATTAAATGCCATAATCATTATAAAGTTTCTTCAAAAAGCTGCCCCAAGAATTTTTCTTCTGACTTGACACGTACAGTTCAAACTGATTTCGTAGGAAGTCGTGACATCACCTGCCTACTGCACTCTCGTCTGAGGATGCTGCTGTTGTCCTTCTTTGACCAAATAATGACTTGAACAGGTCATCTCTGTTTGAAAAGAAAATATGCATATACATGTATACAGAATATACATACTGAATTTATTTTGAATCCTTTTTTTTAAATAGATTATTATATAAGAAAGGACATTGTACACAGATAAAACTTACTAGAAATTTACTGTAAACCAACAATTATCAAATCACTTATTATTCCCGATTTAGTAGCTTGAAATCAGTCTGTGAAGATTAATTTTTGTGAGTTAACGAAGGTCGGGAATCTCGCAGGTATATTTATCGCACACAAATAAACGTTGGTTTACTCTAAGTTCCCCAGATTATTAACTGATAACTGATATACCTTGCTTCATCTGTCCAGGTACAGATCTCTTTAGGAGCCATAAAGTTGACCAGTTTAGGATGTACATGATATCTAAAACATAATTTATGAATTAATAACAAAAAAGTATGAAAATTAAGGGAAATAACTCCCATAAAATTCAGCAAATGTTACAGATTTTGATGCGAGTTATTGCTCTTTACATGTTTCACAGTTCTATCTGACATTATTAGATTGAATTTTTGCATATTTTCTGTTTTAGCAGCTATTCCTTACTTTATTTACTTCCCTTTGATCTATTTTATACATGTACTTTCCCTTACCTTATTCTCCCTCCTTTCTTTTATTATTTACTCATTCATGTATAAGTTTCTTCCCTGTTCTTCACTTACCTGATTTTTCTTCCTTTAGATGCTCTAGTTTCTACTTTTCTCTTTACTTTATTTCTCAACCTCTGTATTTCTAGCCATTGCCTGCAGATAAAATTATTTCAAATTTGGCTCAAACTTGGTAAAAAAAAAAAAATTCTGTGTTGAAAGCTAAAATTAGGTCCATACTGAATTCAACACTGATTCAATGCATTCCAATTATTTCATAATTATGAATTGATAAAAAATAAAGTCTTACTGACCTGCTAAGGGCTATGGGATCATTAATATCTGATGTCTTTCTCTCAATGAGCTCTCTTAGCTGTTGGTGGTAGAAGTCACTGTCATCAAAGATCTCCGCATCATATGTTTGTTCCGATGTTTTTATTCTTGTCTCCTGCTGTAAAATATATACTTCACTGCTGACCTCTGTATTAAATGGCTGTCATTTTTAGTTCATTTTGAAGCCCAAAAGGTAAATGTCTACATAAGTTCACACAAGTTAAGTAGGGATGCATAATGTATAAAGATAAACATGTTTTAAGTGACCCGTCAGGAGAAATATTTACATTTATCCAGCGTCAGACAAATTTGTATATTACCGATTGGATACACCTAATCACATGATACCCTAAAAATTTCAATATTACGCCGCAAACAAGGAGTAATATGAAAATCGTGCACGTGATTCCATTCCAAGCGTTGTTTTTGTACATAAAAATGGTGGCTAAGAAACGGTTTGCATAAGAAATTTAGTTAAATTTCTTGTTATGGTATTTTATGTTGATTGTTATTGGATGTAAACTTGATACTTTCATAATATGCACATAGATTTTTTTTTATATTTAAAAAGGTCTTCAGCGGGATAAATTCGTAACACAGTCAGTTAGAGACCTAAAACAGAGTCATAAAAGGGTGTGAAATGGAAATCCGTATTGGGCGAGGCAAAGCCGACTTTGCCGGCTATGCCTCGCCCAGTACGGATTTCCATTTCACACCCAATATGACTGTGTATTAAGTCCCTAACTGACTGTGTAACTAATAGTATCATAGATCAAGGAGTTGCATTCTAGCAAATTTTGTTAACACATCAAATGATGATCTCATGTAACGGTTGACTTGGATTTGTATAATACAGGTAAGGAGAAAATTTAAAGGTTTGATATAATACGGTCACTAAAAACAGGTTAAACAATTTTTACAAAGAAGAAAATTTCTGCCTTTCATTAATACATCTATTGGTTTTTTTTTTAGTTTTTTCCCCTACATGGTGGTTGAGGTATTTATAAGGGGGAGGTTACCAGAGGCTCTTGGTCCTGACTGACAGCTGTCTCTGTTTCCTCGGGTTTCCCCAGAACTTTATAGCTGGCCCTCTTCATCTGAGTCCTCTTTATCAGTCTGTCTCTATCACTCAACACCTGAAAACAGAAGTACAATCAGAGAGAAAACTAGCTGATCTGCTGCAATATATTGGAGGCAATTATTAAACTGTTAATTAGACTAGAAAGATGCCTCTAAAAATCAGCTTCTGGTTAAGGTAAGATTAAAATTGTAATTTGAACTAATTTCACTAAAAACGTAACCATTGCTGTTCCCTTATTTGCTAAAACTTCTATCAAATATAAAACATTTCTTTAATTTCTTCCGATGTCTTGAGAATATTACCTGTTCTATTTGTTTCAGGGCTGACTGTTCAAAAGCATTGAAGGATTTACTGGAGATTTTACCACCAAGAAGGCGAGTCTTGTCAAACCATTTCTGGAGCGTATCATTTCTACAAAAAGACAAAGATTTTAAGACTAACAGAGTCTATACACCACACTGCAGGAACCCATGGCCATTAAATTTAACACTGAAACACTATTGCTCAAAAGAAAGTTAAGTATAAAAGAATTCTGTATTACAGTGTACTGTAATTCCTAGATAAAATATTTCTCTAAATTTCTAAAATTGCAAATTTATCTTTTAGGGAAAATTATCCAAACAATACTAGTTGTACAAAAATAAGAAACTAATTCATCATGTTAATAAACCTGTAATTCTGGAAGTCTTTATGCCTCTTGGTCAGGAAGTCTGGTATTTCCTCCATTGCTAGTTTGCGTTTCCTTGCTTTATTCTGCCCCTTTGATTTCTCCACTGTTTGTTTTGTCTCCTCCGAGTCAGACTCGCTCGTTATCTCCTCATCATCTGGGTCCTCTGTCTTCTTCACTGGTCTACAGAAAACAAATACACATCTCAACAACTTATTCTTTATTTTGCAGCTTTACTAAAAGTAAATGCCTAAATATCACTATATGAGCATAGTTTTCATGACTTATTTTTCACTTATATTGAAATTAATAGGTACACAAAGTAAGACAATGTTTATTGTTTCATATCAATTCTGTATATCTCTTCTTGCTTTCAGCTATTTTGTTTAAGCTCTGTACACCTACTTTTGCTGTCCTGACTCAATGTGTTGTGTCTCTGAGTTCTGTAGAAGAAGGACTGACTGTAGCTGGATTAGTTTCTGAAGAAGATTCTCCAAACCTGTCTGCACTGTAATTAAAGCAATTTAGCAGATTGTGAATACACATGCCACAAGAACATATTTATAAGCAGACTTATAAAAAGTACTTGAAGTCCTGAGAGATTGTGAAAGTAATCTTAAATAATTTTAAAATATATACTTTTACAAAATATTCTTTAGCATACTTTATGCAGTTAGTGTACCTGTTGTAGACTTTTCCTTGAAGTTGTATTCCCCATATTTCTCAAAATCCCTCCAGGTGTCAGGTTGTGGAAGCTGATTAACAGCTGTCAGTATTTTTTGAAACTTGATTCTTCCCTCAAGTAGACTGTCCCACAGACCTAAAGAACCATTCAAAAACTTCAAATATAAAGACATTAGTCAATAAATTCATTTTTTATGTTTAACTTGTGTATTGATATACCGGTACATATTTTATGGGGAATAAACGAGGATACATCAAGAAGTTCTAAAACGATATTGTGAAACTTGTAAAAGTAATGAGGAGGTAACTTTTTATCAATTATTTCTGTGACCTACAAGTCATCCTTATTTCTTCACTTTTCCCTTGTATATTGTTGCTTTACTTGTACAAACTCCATTGCTTGTCTGTCTGTTGTCCCCTACTCTTAATAACCTATTTGTTGTACAGATTTAATCACTGCCTTCTTTTTGTTGCCCCCTACTTGTACAGACGTACAGATTTAATTATTGCCTTCTTTTTGTTGCCCCCTACTTGTACAGACCTACTTGCTGTCTGTCTATTATTGTTCCTTACTTGTACCCACCTAACTGCTGCCTGGCTGCTTCTCCTTTCTGGATCTCCTCATTAAGTCTTGACTTGGAGAAACTGCTAACTCCTCCCTCACCTTGAAAATAAAACATTCATTTATAATATACCGGGGTTACTACATCATACAATTTAAAAACTATGTTAAAAATGTTCTTTAGAAATTATTATCTTAAAACAGCTATTCACTAATATCTTTCTTCAGGATATCAGAGCATATTAAGGTCAAAGCTGTTACCTCACTTTTACATATCCTTGGGATTTTAGATAAACATGTTCAAGATACTGAAGCTACATGGTATACTAAAGTTTGATTTCACCATTACCTTCTTCTACTTCATTCTCATCTTCCTCCATTGACATTTCATCATCATCATCTCCCTCCTCCGCCTCATCATCATTATCATTGTCATCTTCATCATCCTCATCGCTCTGATCCTCAGCCTCATCTTCAGAATCATAATACTTACTGTAATCCCCATCATCTACAAAACTTTGAAACACATGCACACTCATATTAAAAAAGTCTCATATCTTGTTATGAAAACATTAACCTTCCTATATAGATAACAAAAAGATTTGCTTAATGTCTACAGACCTAAACTTTTGACCAGTATCCTGAGGATCTGTGCTTGATACCATCTTGGCTTTAAATGAACCAAGAGCAGACAACTCCTCCTCTGCCTCTTCTGCTGTCCTGGGCTCTTCGCTTCCCACAGACTCTGATTCATCATCAGACTCCTCTTCATCTTTCTCCTCATTTTCTTTATCATCCATTACGTCCTCTTCACCAAGAGAGCTCTCATCCTCTTGTTCTGATTCACTTTCACTTTGTTCCTCAGATCCACTATCATCTGTAATAATTAAGAATAAAATCTTTTAACATTTTGGTTTGTTGTAGATTCTTTATTCATTTAAACATATTAAGAAATGTTTATCTAGCATTTATTGAAGAACAATTGGATTACATTGATCATTCTCAAAAGGTGTTGAATAACATTTCCAATATTCAAGATATTTATTCATCTTTCCAAACTTTTATACTCAATTTTACAACTTCTACATTCGATTTTAGTAATAATAACATTAAGAATTGATGAACTGCCTCCATTATCAAACCATACCTGAGTCAAGGTCTAAGAGCTTTTGTCGTGATATTTTCCGCCCCGCATACTTTTTCTCATTGTTTACAGACTCTGCAGCTGCTCTCTGTCGGAGTTTAGTTGCTGGCAATGGGGCAAACTCATCTTTCTCCTCAGTTTTATCTGTTAACTTTGCTGCTGTAACTGTAGGAAAAATATGATTTACTTTATAAAAGGGATGAGTCTGAATGACCAACAGGTGTCATCTTCATCAGTAATTCTGTTGCAAATGTTACAGATTAAACAAAATAAAGTACAAAGGTAAAATTTAAATTCCAAGTTAATGTCTACATCTAATAAAATTAAATCATTGTTAAAGGTAGTTGCTGTTAAAATAATCAAAGATCAATATTAGGGATATGCTTAAGGGGGATGTACGGCCACCTTTAGTGCTGTGAGAACAAAATGTAAACATTTCTTCAAATGGCTAAAATACATCATATTTTGATCAAATTTAAAGTCCTTATGATAAAGATACAATAAATATTCATAACTGAATGCATGTTGTGCATATATAATCTATACTTTTGCAGAAAAAATGCTTTTGATATGCTCCTTAGAACTGCGCAGCTACAGAATTCAGCAGAGCCTTAAAAAATCCAAAAAAATATGCAAACTGTGCATCAATGTTCTCTCTACAACCATTTGTTGAGAAAATGTCTAAATTTTGCACTTTTAAATGATAATTTCAAGTTCAAAACAAGGTATCGTTGTCTTCAAAAAGAGTGTAAAGAATCATGAAAGTAGTTCATGAATAGCAGCACGTGGTCTATTTTTAGCACAGAATTTTGTTTTCCAGACCTCTTCTTAATATGGAGGGACATAACAATCTTTAAATGTAGAAGAGAATTACAGTTGCAAAATATTTCAAATAGTATGAACACTTTTAAAAGAGGAAATGTGTTATAGTATGGCTTGAAGTAATTTATTTAGTATTATTATCGAACAGTTGTTAAATAATGTACTTATTGATATCAAAGAAAAAAATCTTAAACTCTTTGATTCCAGGTAAGGAAAAATGAGCACCATCAAAGTTAAGAAGTTTGCCACAGATAACTTATAATATATATCAAAATTTTAATTATCACCAATGAAACACAAAGAAATTAAACACATAAAATCGATATGAATGACCTTGATTTAGTACCTACTAGTACGAGGGGTGATCACAAAGTTCGCGAACTATCTCTATATCTACAAAACCACAATTCAGATAAGAAACAAATTTGGTGCACACATAGCCAAACACAAGTTCTATAAAATAGCATATGCTGAATAAAGTTTTGCTCATAATGACGTCATTATGCAGGTACTTGTGACGAAAAATGGTTGCCTCAGTTGAACTCGTTTAACAAACGACTAAAATATTTATGGTATATCTTAAAAATGCCTTTGAAGTAGCATATAAGAATTTGTTCATAGTTTATTAAGACAAATGGCTTCCTACAAATTCAATCAATGATTGGATAGATCGCTTTAGTGAAGGAAGGCAGATGGTTAAATATGATACTTGTTATATTGCCCAGTGATATATTAGCAAGTTTGAAAAGGGATATGTGTTTTTAATTAAGCAATATGCTATCAAAGACCTCCAATTTACACTTTGAAAATCAAAGATCTCCAATTTACACTTTGAAAAATACTTGAATATTTCAACAATAATATACTGTAAATGTATTATATTTGGCGTGTACGATATTTGGCGGAAAATTGAATTATCAACAAGTTGGCGTAGATTTAATTTAGCACTTTTTGAATGTGCGTTACATAAACCTTTATACACAAAGCATTTAGCGATGTACTTGATTTAGCGGAGGCTGCTTTCCGCAAAAGGCGCTAAAAAGAAAACACAGCCAAATGTAATACTTTTACAGTAACTATCAAATACCTAAGATACATCGTTTACTTTTTGATCTTCCCTCGTATACTCTGTCAAATAAACATTTACAATTTTGATTTTAGCGGAGCAACATTTTAAAAGGAATGAAATCATTCAGAGTGGGTTAGGAGATTTAATGAATAAAAAAACTTTTTCTATTTGCCCTTTTTGTCAAAATTACAATTTTACAGAGTAAAGAAAAAAAATCAACATTAATAAATATTTTATACCATCTTTAAAATGACGTTTGGTGGTCCTCCCAACTCAGGGAAAAATTATTGGGTCCGTATTTATAGGTGAGAAAAAAATTCCTAAAATTTTAAACATATTCGTTGACGGAAGAAAAAAAAACATGTAATGGGATGTAAAAAAAATTGAGTCGGGCCATTTCTAGGCAGTAGATCGGGAGAGAGGGCAACCAAATATTTTTATAGCAAATTGTCTTATAAGGCTAGTACATGTTCCATCATATACTTAGTAATGCAAAATTTTTGAATCTTTGGCACTATTTTGAAAAACAAACATAGGATTTTTTGGGGGGGGTATAGCCTCTCATTTTTTTGCGTGATAGACATAGCATATGCAATGGACTTTTCTTTGCAAACATTGTGCTTGCTTCTAAATTTCAAAGAAACAGCTCAATATATTTTATCAAGCTTCGTATGTTCATTGAGCGAGAGCTTACAATGTTGTCAACATAATGAGACATGATGCGTTTTTATGTCCAAACATTACTCCATACAATGTGTGGTTCATTGCAAACAATCTAGCTATTTATGTGAGGTGCCTGAAGGAAATCCTATAACTGCCTATTTTTTCTATCTAACTGCTAAACAAAATAGACACATGTACCAACTTTTCGAATGTAAGACATGTAATTACAATTTGTTTTTCATGCACCGCATATTGTTTAACATTTTCAAATTAAATGCTAAGCATCCTCCTTGCAGTGCCCCATTTGAAAATAACTTCTATCGCCACAGAAAAAAGACCCGCCGTAATCACATATGTTTAGGACATGTTTTATCTTTTTTCTTGAGTTTTAAAGAAACCAACAAATCATCAAGACTTGTTCCATGAAAAATTAAATATAATCATGGTAATAAACGCATCTATCCACAGCAGATATATGCACATGCCAACCACGTGCTCAGTGGAATGATATTATCGAGGAAACTCGAGCTGTAAACAGAACAGTTTTTCCCGATTTGCTGAAGTGGGGTTAAAATAGCTTTTTTTCAGTAATCAGACGATGCAATGCAACAAATAAAAGTAGTAAGTAATATAACCTAATGATTATTACTTAGTAATTTCTTGTCTTGATGTTATTATGGTCGCATTTATTCTAAAACCAATGCTATTCGAACTCTGTGTGACAGAGGAATGGCGGACGAAATAAACACATGGCCTCAGGAAGACACCCATATGAAAAATCAAATTTTCAAGAATTATTGATAATGACAAGAAAAAAGCGAAACAAATGGTTGTAGCCATATTATCAATGAATCAAACTAACACTATATTCAATGCATTTTTCATCTCGTGAATGCTGTAGCTGCGCAGTTCTAACATGATTAATTTCCACCTAATTAAAACAAAATAAACTTAATTATTAACTGATTTTGGTCTCTAACAGTAGGTAATTAGTGTATTAGCACTTTGAGTAACTTTGGGCTAGTTTAGTAGAGTATTAAGCGCATTCTTGGTATTTCTTATTTTACACCAGACTAGAGCCAATATGGCTTGTACATCCCCCTTAAACCAAAATAAGAAAATAATGGCTTTGTCTGACATTAACAACTCCATTGTTTTTATATACGTAGTATCAAAAGCACCAGTCATCCATACCATCCTCTAAATCGTCTTCTGGATCACAGAAAACGGGAGCTGGGGTTGTTAATTTTGCTATCTCCTCTCTCAGATTCATCGACATGCTTTCCTGTTTACCATATAAATCTTGAGGATATTCCGATATATATTTCACGATGTATTCCGAATATGTTTTAATTTTTAAATGGCTAATATATGGAAACAGAAGAAAGAAATACGACACGTTTAGGCAATTTTTAAAGTCCCTTACTTCCAATTTTCTAACAGTATCCTGCAATAGACATTCTTTCACTTCATTTTCGTAGATAAACAAACTCGCGTGGCATACCCACAATGCATTGCAAACAAAAATGGCAGCTCCCATGGAAAAGTCACAGGCTTGATCACGAGTTTTATTATGCTAAAAAACTTGAAGAAAGTAATACAAAAACAAGTTTATGATATTTTATCACATAAATATGGGATTTTTATGGTTATTGCAGCAGCTGTCATCCTGATAGTGGCAACTTTGCACTTCGGAGAGGTGAGGTTAATCTGTTTCCATCCACCGGTGTTTGATGGGCGGGGGCATCTGAGATTACTGTCACTGCACATTTCACAAATTATGTATTGAAATGAAAAAAAATATGATGTGTAAGTTGTAATCTACTTTTATTTTTACTTGATTTCGAATGGAGAGTGAGATGCATACATAACCAGGGACAGCACAAATAAAGTTTAATAGAACTTAGAAGCTTTCTCTACTGACTCTAGGTTGAGGAAATATGATTTTCTTTTGACTTTAAGCTCCATTTTTCTGTGGATGGATTAATTTTTTTTATAATTATTATTATTTGCATTTTGAATTCTATTGCTTGCTGAAGCCATGGTGATATTAAGTACATATCTTATGTATGAGCTATTCAGTTTTAATTTATTACAATTAAGGATATTGATCATGCAATCTGTGATGATGTACATGATGTAATTGACAATGTGGGTTGGATTTTTGGTGAAAACTTGGACTTCATCCTACAGTCTATTGATCATATAATAATGACACACACAGTGAATTATATTTCTAATTTGTAGGATTTAAAAGCTCCACCATTCACTTTGTTCATTTTGTTTAACTATTTAAAAAATGAATCTTTCCAAACTTTCAATATCTTACAAATATCAAAAATTGAAGAAAGGAAATGCATGTATAAAATCTCTCCTTACCACAGCAAATTTTTAAACTGTATATCAAAATTTGTATTTTTTTTTTTATGTCAGCCTGTTTTTGTACAACTACTAAGTGAGAGAAGCTTCAATCTGCTTTTAATAAGTTAGAAGCATATATACTCTGTCACTCTGCTTATTTTAGCTTTCAAATTACAATTATAATAATTTCAGAATACTGAGTAAGTATTCATTAAAGTGAAGTTGCTTTTAATACATGTATATTCAGTTTTGCCAGCTTTTAGTCAATTTTTTATTTATATACATTACAAACAAATAGTTTTAGTGGGTTACTGTAAATGTATGCCAGGCTGTTGCCAAGTATGCCTATGCAATGCTGAAAATGTAAAGAATATAGAGACTCATAAAATATTGATGCTGTAACATCTGGTTTATACATAAGACAACCCCACTGACATTAATGCTTCTTATTAAGTCCAGTAGCTTTGTTAAATTTAGCTTGAAATTTTCAACATCTGTGCAGCCTCATTGCCTTAACAGAACAATCAATATCACAAGGGGTTGTTAAGTTAAAAAAGACTTTAAAGATTGCAATTTAAGACTCTACATCAATTACATGTACCCACAGTACTTGTATTTTATTTTTACTAAGAGGGCATGTTTTATCTACTTTATAAGTATTATAAATTAAAATTATAATTACCTCTAGGGTTGCTGTGACAAGTTTTGTTTTTTTTTCCCTCAGAAAAAGTTTTGAAATAAATAAGGTTTATGAGAACACAGACGTTTGTTTAATGGGTTATTGACACTTACTGTATACTAGTATATAAATCATGGTGCATTGGGGACTTTGTTCACTTTTCCTCAGTCTGATATCTCTTTTACAGACAGTACTAGAGTGGAGTCATGAGAAATACGCTGCTGTGTTCAATTCCTACAGTGACAACATTGCTGGCAGGTCATTCCGCACCAGGTCCACAAGTTTACAAGTTATTCCTTCAAACAAAATCACTTTTTCTGTATTATATCTATGTGTAGAATGCAACAGCACTGCTGTTTACTTGTAAAATTTTCTTTTATTTTTTCCTTGTATTACAGACTGTGCACACCTTTACCCATTGATATCGTGTACACCTGGGTAAATGGAACTGATCCTAGTCTTCTAAATAAGCTCCGGGCTTTCAAAATGGGTCTAGAACAAGAACACAACATTACTAAGTAAGACTCTTAGAAGTTGTATTGTTTGATTATCAAACTTACAATGTGATAAACTATTTGCATTTTTGTATGACAAATGTTATTGTGAGTAAATATTTTTTTAGGTCTACTATTACAAATGAGTAAGTTCTATTGTATTTTAAATAAAAATATTTGATTTTGCTAGACAAGTGCTTTTTAAATGCTAGGAGAATTAAATTTATTTTAAGCATGTCATGCTAATTGCAAAAATATGTAGTAATTGGGTGATGGTACAGTACAATATATCTATAAAATTATCCCTTTTGGTTTCTATGTATGATGTTCACTTAAGTTGTCAGAACAGATGCTGTTGCAGTAAGCAACAACAAAGCATTGAATGAACTTGTATTTTAACCCAATAAAACAAGAACTCAGTAACGGGAGGATGGGTGACTTGAAAGCAACATTGCTAAACAGCTAGAGTATCTAAGGAAGGGAGAGAATTAATGTCAGATAGCAAGAGGGACATTAAAGGGAGAAAGAGAAAGAATTTATATGCAAGGGAACAAGGGCATAATATAAAGGGGAAAATACTGATAATGTAAGGAGCATGAACAATAATTCAAGGATCATGAAGTTTAATGTAAGGAGCATGAACAATGATTTAAGAGAGCATGAAGAATAATGTTAGGAGCATGAACAATTATGTTAGGAGCATGAACAATTACTAAGGAGTACGAACAATAATGTAAGGCCTTAACAGTAGTAATAGAAGTGAACATGCAGAGAAGGATGGTAATGCCAAGATAAGGGACGGAGATGAGCAGAACCTTTACATTGTCATTCTGTTGTTCTAATGCTTCCATGTTTTTGCTCTTTTGTCCTAAGGGTTAGAATGCATTAAGAAAATGTCCCATTTAGGTCTCCTGTGTTGGAGTTTTCTGTATAATGTGTTATATTTTTACACAGAAAGCAAAGAATTTACATACATGTTATAATTGCTTTATTCCACTCTTTTGTTTAGGGAGGAGAAATGTGTGTTTGCTAACTGCTTGGCCACAAATCTGTTGGTGCTGGATCCCATTCTTCCACAAGGAACCACCCTGGAGGATCTTGCCAGCATCAGATCGGAATTCTCGCTGGCCACAAAGACCTTCACAGTGACCTCCCCTTCCATCTCTAATCTCAACTTCACAGTGGTTGAGTTCACTCAGAAAGAACCAGGTGAGTCTAACTTTGAGATAGTAGTAAGAAGTATTTTATAAGAAAATATTCCTTTGTCTTTCTCAAAGCAATTTTAAATGTATAGTGCTCCCAGCTATCTATCTGTATGTCTGTCTAACTCCCCCTTCCCCCAGGGTAATTGTTAGTTGTATTCTTCTGTTTATTCCTTTTTTCAGTGCTTTCATTGATGAACCATACTTTAATTATTGGAAAACAGAACTTCACAATGACCAGGGGATACTATGTAAGTACATGAACATGTAATTCTAGGCTGTACAAATGTAGTGTTAGATCCCCTTTAAGACTGTAATGGTGTGTATTTCATAGACCAGTGATTGGACGGTTCACAACAGTATCCTGATGTCTGACACCGTAATTATGGCAGGGTTTCCGCCCAAATACTCAGCTGACGAACTCAAGGAGAAACTGCCTGAAAAAGCCAGAGAGGGGATATACAAGGTAAATATATAAAAAGATATACATGTATGTACAATCAAATCTTGGTAGGACTATCATAAATCAACATTGCTCAGTGGTTCAAGATATCGAGATGACTATCTGAGACTCAAGATTGTAATTATTTGAATTTGAAGATAAAGATTTTAGCTTAGTTTATAGATATTGTTGATACTAAGCCACTTTCATTGGTAAATTCATCCTTTAATTTATATTTCCTACCATTGTTTGAATTATTGCTTTACTTGTAGATCTCCATTGATACAGACTCAGGCCTGGCTGTTTTGTACGTTCCAGACAAAAAGTCATTCGATATCTTAGTTACAGTAAGTTGTTTTACATAAAGATTTGATTGGAATGACATAAGAAATGAAAGGGTTTAATCCTATGACTGTTTTGATATACATGTAATTTTTTTTTGGTTACAGGCACAGAACATTTCTATTGATGGTAAAAAGCCCACCCTCAATGCAGCAAACCTTGTGTGGGACCTCAGAGATGTAAGTGATTACACTTATAATTACAGTTATTCTGAGCTAGGCTTCCTTGTTAGTTCTAGAATTCATTTTATTTAGTCAGTGATTCAGCTATTCTAGTACTTGGTGACAAAATACATCTTTCATTTGAGCATAGTTTTGTCATAAGAGATCTTATTTGACACATGCACTTGTGTACTTGTTGTCGTCAGAAAATACATCAAATTGTTTATTTTTCTCCCCAAATTGATATTCAAAATATTTTAAATATATAATACTTTTAAACAAAGAGTCATTAACAGGTAAAAAAGACACAAGATAGATTCAATTTAATTCTAATGTACCAGTAAATTGTTAGAAAGTAGCTGCATGTTTGTACAAAACACCATTCAGTGAGACTGTTGCTATTTCAGTTCAGTCGAGATGAGGATATCTCCAGCAGTAGATTTGAGGACAATGATGAGTTGAGATACTCCCTGAGATCCGTGGAGAAGTTTGCTCCCTGGATCCGACATGTCTTCATCGTGACTAACGGACAGATTCCTCATTGGCTGGATCTGGAAAATCCCAGGGTTACCATAGTAACACACGAGGTATCTACCAAATTTATGTTTAATAAGCTCCATTGTGAAGTGCTACATTGTACAGCGATTGTTGGAAGAAGATTCTTCTGTCTAAAAGAAGCTTAGAAAACTATGTGTAAAGGACATATAGAAATAAATATAAGGAAATGAGAGAAATCAACAGATTTAATGCATTTGTTGAATTAGATTTGATAACCATTTTTCTGTTACACAGGAAATATTTCCCAATAAGAGCCACCTTCCCACCTTCAGTTCCCCAGCTATTGAGGCTAACATTCACCGGATTCCTGGCCTGTCTAAGAAGTTTATCTACATGAATGATGACGTGATGTTTGGTAAGGAGGTGTGGCCAGAGAATTTCTTCACCCAGGCCACGGGACAGAGAGTGTACCTGACCTGGCCTGTCCCCAGCTGTCAGGAGGGCTGCCCCTCGACATGGATCAATGATGGCTACTGTGACAAAGCTTGTAATAATACAGAGTGTGACTTTGATGGAGGGGACTGCGAAGGTTTGTCTTATATTAATAACAGCCAGATTTTAGAATTTAGATTTTAAAAGATAGGAAATTTGAATTAAATGATGTTTTGAAGAATTATTACATTTTTTTTCCATGTCATGAACATGTGTGTAAAGGCTTGTTCAGCAGTAATTTTGATTATATAGAGTGATTTTTCAGTGTTTCATTCATTTTTATGACTAAAAAGACAAATATTTAGGCTTTGTTAATGCTATGTTTATTTTAACCAGGAGAGAAAGCTCATCAGGGAGGGGGAGGGGTACAATGGCCAGGGTATGGATACAGTGCTGAAAGTGAAAACAGTAAGTTCTGATTTTTCATTAACATTAAGAGGAACTCTGAACATTTGACTGATATACTGTAAATGTATTATATTTAGCGCATATGATATTTTGCGGAAATTGGAATTTGAACAAGATAGCGTGGATTCGATTTAGCGCATATCTTAATTTTTCTTCTTTATAAATATATCTGCAAGACATTTAGCATTGTACTTGAATTAGCGGATATTGCTTTCTGCCAGAAACGCTAAAAAGAATACACAGCCAAATGTAATACGTTTACAGTATTATGGATACTGTAACATTGTATAATTTTTATCAGTTGAGAGTGCTGATATAGAAAGAATCACATTTATTAAAATATTTTGTTTTTGAAGAAGTGAAGTGTGCAAATGCAATTAAATGACCTTTAATAGTGAATTTTTTATAATATTTTTCTCCTCTGACAGAGTACTGCAACAAGGGTTGTGCCACCTCCTGGCTAGCAGACAGATACTGTGATACAGTAAGTGTGTGTTTAGCTCTACTTGTCAAAAAAAAACTGATGAATTAGAGAGGTTTCTGTTATATGATAATAATTCCAGAGAAAAAAAATTCAAAGACTTTAAAGCACTCTATATGAACTGAAATTATTACCAGTATATCATTCACAGTGTGTTCCTTGGTATAAACATTGCATATTTTTTTTAATATCCCAAATTCTTCTAAACCTTGTCCCTCAAACTACCTGTAGCTTCCATGTATCCACCCACCATCTAAAAAAGATAACTTCCTTGAAATGAATCTTTTAAATCTTTTATGAATCCTGCAGAGAACTTCGGACTAGGGCCCTTGTAGGAATATAAAGGATCATATAAGTTATAGAAATGCAGAATTTGAGGTCCCAGTGATTTCCTTATTTGTAACCAAGATTTACTGTTCTGGGATTTACTAAAAAAAAATCATTGAAAGCCTATACTATATATCATGTTACTTACTTTTTTCAGTCCTGTAATGTACACAACTGTGGTTATGATGTTGGAGATTGTGGTGTGCTTAACTATAAAGATTTATATGAGATTAAACTGTACAGAAATACAACAAAGTATGCTGTCCCACCAGGTATGTTGTATTCACTGAAATATTGGTTTTGGGTCACGAAAGAGTTCTTTACATTAAATCCTCTCAAATGGTTTTAAATATATTGTATAAAATGCTAAAATTAAGATATATCTGATATTTCTGCTTATATGGTAGTTACAGGATAATATTATTTTGTGTCTTTCAGGGGAGACAATTGCTTTCCTGAACCTGACAGAACTGGTCGGTTCAGAGGGCTCTATACTCAGTGCAGGTCACAATAAGTCAGAGGTCATAAGGTCAGCATCAGTAGCCAACAAGTTCAACGTCATCACTATCCTGCTGTACACTGACCACAACAGGACTGCTGTTCAATTCGACCTGAAAGGTCACACAGGAAATGACAGTAACACATTTAATGTAAGATATTGAAAATATTTTATATTTGTTATGGCTTCAAATTATTATCAGGAGTAATGGCCCTTTTTTTGCAAGTCTACATTGAAATATTCCCATAACTGTAGGTCTAGAAGGCCAAATGTGCTAAAATAATTAAGACTGTTCAACTGATTAGAAAATACCAAAAATATGTTAACATGTTCTAAAACTAGAGCTGTACATTGTTCTTAACAGTTTACCTTCACCCTGATGACAGACACAAAGCAAAGAAAGTCAGCAGAGATTTTACAGAAAATCGCTAATAATACTCAAACCAATATTACAACCACAGAAAAACCTTATATCTATGATATACCTAAACACAAAAGGTAGGATTTTATTAATCCTTTTCTATCTGTTATGTGAAATTTTCACTGCAAATAAGGACCCAACAGGGAAAAATGAAAAAAAAAAAGATAATTTGATTTGCTTCTGTGTTCTGTTTGGAATGTTGTGTATAGTTTCATTCTTAGTTTATTAAAAATTATTATTTGAAAGTCGACCACCTATCAAAGAAAAGCATAGTAAAATGAAGAATGTAAGCTATATGTCTAACCAAGTGTGTCAATATTTAGAGGCCCTAAAAAGCCAGTAGATGTAGAGAAGATTCCAATGATGCCCCATCTGGTTAACCTCAGTGCTGAACCATTGCCAGAGGAACTGCTAGAGGAATGGAAATCCATTAACCAGGAACTTGAAAATGGTAGGTGGTGAAGAGTATACCAATGATTCATGAGACATTTATTGGAATAGTTGTACATGCATTTGTTGATGAGCCTGATTGTGTAATAAATTGGCTGGGAAATTATTATTAAATTGATTTATGGTATTAACGTGTACCTTGATAATGCTAGGTTAACAGAATAAAGAAATGCAGAGTGTCTAATTCTGTTTCAGGGGAAATCACAGAAAAAGGATTCCAACTGAAGCAAAGTTTATTGTGGAAAAAATACCAGAGATATCTGGAGGAATCAAAGCAAGGAAGCATCCAGAGGCGGAGTCTCCTGTCAGTGATCAGAATGAGGCAGCCAATCAGAGACCTTGTTCAGACAGAGGGTGACCTTGATGATGTCATCAGAATGGGAGGTGAACCTGAGAGTAACCTCCCCTGGGAAAGACTTGGTGTTTTCAGAAAACTGATACAGGTAAGTTTAATGATGTAAGTGCCCAAAATGGTAATTTTGCATAAAAATCATTGAAGATCAGAGATGAATAAAGAGTTAATGACCTACTACCATGTATTTGTATACTTTGTATATTCAAAGTTTTAGTCATCATGTTGTTGTCTTTCCACATTTGATTAGTCATTTAGTTTTCATAATTAAAGAAGTTTATATTTTGTTTGCTTAAACAGGTAGCATATTTTGTGGGTACATAAACTGGAAACATTTTGTACTTGTACTTTTTTTGTACATGCACAGTTTCAAGAATTCATACTTATTTCTATTTGTATGTTGTTTAAGGAAAAAGAAAACCAGAAGACAATGGATGCATACACGGTGCCAGCGTTCCAAGGTCGTCAACTTTTGGACACATTTGGGGATTCCCTGAGACATGTCAATCGTCTGTATAACAAAGCTTTCGGTTACACGGCTAGGAAGGTCCCAGGTCACATGCCACACATGGTGGATAAGGACATCATGAATGAACTCCATGAAAGGTTAATAATCCCATGCATATCTATTGGTGCTCTTTAATTACTATTGGTAGATGTTAGACAGGATAAATTAAAGCATAAGCCAGACACTCATTTTGATGCACTTTATATATGAGCTTGGTAGAAGTATTGTAGACAATTATTTTTAGTGTTTGGTTAATTTACACCTTTTAGACAGCAAAAATTTTCTGCAGGTCCCAGCATACAGAATGTGCATTATTTACATTATATTGAGAGAAAAAATTTGTGGAAAATCAAAAATTGGGTGATGTTATGCAGGTTTATCAGATATTTTCTAAAGAATTCGACTTTGTCTCCTCAGTAATAGATGCTGTTACGATTCTATCTTTAATGTTTGACCAGGTTTCCAGCTGAGTTTGAAGTCACCTCCTCCAACAAGATCCGCAGCAGAAATGACATGCAGTTTGCATTTTCATACTTCTATTATCTGATGGGAGTCACTGTAAATAGAACTGCGGAGGAGATATTTGAAGACTTAGACACAGATAAATCTGGGTAAGGAGATTTTATTATTTAAAATATGATAAATACAAATCATGTAAGAAGACTTTGCTGTTTATAATTTGACACAATTAAATTTGGGCAAGGAGGTTTCTTGTTTAGAACTTAACACACAATTGTAAGTTGTGAGAAAATTTTGCCAAAAGATACATGAACATTTATTTACATACATGTATGAAGGACATTTGGACAAAGTTTTGTCATCATGAGTTTTATAAATTCATTTTCCCAGAATTTAAATGTTAGATTAGTCTGGAATGATAACCATGTATTTTTGGGTGTTTTATTTTGTGGCGAGTGCCCCCCCCCCCCCCCCCCTTCAAAAAAAAATGGAGAGGGCTACATTATTCCAGCTAAGTAATTCATTGAGGAAGAGCTCACATGTGTTTGCCTTAGGGATCAAGGGCATTGTTAAACATCAAGTACTGTATAAGTGGAAGTTTTAGCAGGATGCAAATTAAGCGATTTATCCTGAAAATATGGTGTTTTATTTTTAGCGAGAAGTAATTTTAGCGATTTTAAAAAAGCTCACTAAAGAAGCTTTAATGATTTAAATAAAGTTATTTTTAGTGATCTCAGAACCCCTTGCTAATAATGCCAAACTTAAATCCTCGCTTAAATTCTACTTATACGGTAATCACATGTGTACAATATTTGTTTTGAGTTTTTTGATTCAAATAAATTGTAATTCTTTAATTCATTTGTAGGATACTGTCTGATAGAGAGATCAGGACATTGGCTGCCAGAGTAAATGAACTTCCTCTCGAACTCAAGGTAAGATAACTCTCCCAACAATCAAAGTACTGATATGCTTTACATCAGGCAGTAGTCAGTACAGACCTCATAGTTTTTAATATACTATGTATCAAAGATGTGTAAAGCCATATTATTGTCATTGTCTATCATCATGTTATTTTTAGATGTTGACCAACTTAGAGGAGCTGTTTATTAACTGCAGTCAGTCCCCCAATGTCACAGCACAGGAAGTTAACAAACAGGAAGTCAACATTCAGGAAGCAGAGGAATACTATGACAAGAGAATGGTCAGAAATCACTTATTGGGATCCTATCAAAGAATATTTTATCTCAGTCAAAATACTTTATTTATGATGGTCAATCCTCCATTTGTTGTCTGCGTATATAAAGTGATTCTTAGTAGATTGTCATTTCGTCATTGACTTATTACTCTTTGCTCTAGATATTAACTCTTTGTTTAAGGTCGTACATACAATAAATCCTTGGCAGAAAATATTTAAATTGTGACCTATATCCTTACTCATTATGCCAGAGATGTCAACATTAATCAGATCAAATCTGATTGTGCATTTTTCCTTGTACCAATAATTAAGATTTATCAATTTTAATCAATTTTAGCCTCAAGTAACAAGGTCGTTGTTTACTCACTGTGAAGGGGTCAAGGACATGGTGCAGAAAAAATTCCCCCCAGTCAACAAGTACAGGTAAGCACAGTAATGTCACACAAGCTGTTAAGAAATAATGTTAATTTTAATAAATAATATATAGTTGTGTAGATTTCACATTTACAACAAACATGTATGTCATTGAATCAATCATATACTGTAGTTTAGATGTACTTTTTTCCACGGGGTCATAATTCTGCGTAATCTTAATTTCTGTTTAATCCGCGAGTAGAAAATTACACAGATTTTATAGACTGTCACTGTATGCCATACATTTATATAAAGTACGCTTGGACAAATTTCAGTGGATTATTTATGACCATGTACATAGTGTTAATTAATACCACGCGGAAAAAAGTACTTCTATAGTAGAACATAGTTCAAGTCAACACAATTGTGATATACACCATTAAATGAGGTACATGTGTAGCCTACACTTTATTAATGTCAGCAGATATGTTAAAGTGGAGATAAGTGAATTACAGATTTAAAGTGGGTTTTCAATATCAAAGGAAACTAGCAACGGCATAGCACCCTCTTTCTGCATGGTAAAGTGATATTGATAGAGGGGACAGAATTCAAAACAAAATCATAATTCATAGCTCTTAAAAAGTATTGTTTATATATTTTGTGTGTGTTTAAAAAGGTACACAACAGATGAAGACAGTGAAATAGCATTCAAAATGATCAAAACTAACAGCTCCACCACAGTGGGGCAACTCGATGATATACGCAAAAATCCTAAGTAAGTTTGTCAGTTAGTATTGCAAAATTCTTTTTATATTTATTTAATTTGAAATATGAATTCCAGAGAGTTCAGCAAAATATTAAATGATTGGTGTTCTTTACTTGTAGAAAGTTTATTTGCCTGAATGACAACATTGACCATGAAAGTGAAGATGCAAAAACAGTAAGTACATGGACTTCCATACGTGTTAACTCTGTAGGACTTCAATACATTAGAAGTCTAAGCTAATACTAATTTTCAATGCATTGTTTTGCAGGTGAAGGCAATACTCCAGGATTTTTACGAAGCCCTGTTCCCGCTGAGGTGTCAGTTTGAGCTGCCGCGGGAATACAGAAACCGCTTTATGCATGTGGATGAACTGCGGGAGTGGAAGGTGTACCGCGATTGGATGAGGCTGCTAACGCAACTCTCCCTAATATTACTTGTTCTTTTTATGATCTCTTCTTATTTTTATGAGCAGGTAAGAAAACTTTCTGATTTATAATTTTTAACTTTTACTCTTTCATATGACATTCTCTTAAAATTTGCTGTTTGTAGCAGTGAATGACTGTGTAGTGTTATTTGATAAATAATTTCTTTCATATATGCCCCAATCTTCTGAACTTCAAGTTTTACTTATGTAATATAAAATTTGATTTCATATTTTGTCACTGAGTAATAAATTTTTTTAAATCCTTTATCTTTTACAGATTGAGGCCTGTTATAGGAAATACTGCAGGCGGCGAGTCCGAACTTCCTCCGACAGTTCTGTATCAAGCTCCTCCGGGACCCTGATCACCGTTTGACGGTGGCTGCTCTGGCTGATTACGCCAGACGTTTTAATGGTGCTCCTGTTTGTGACAATGTTTTTGTTGGTCTGTCTGTTTGTGGCAGAGAACAGGATGTTTGGTTGAGTGAATGTCCCTTCTCCCACTGCTTGTTGATCTCACACTGAAACATATCATTATGGGATTATGTAGACAGGAAGCAACCAGAGCGAGGCATTAAGTGATATTTTATTATTGTATATGATACTGTATATTATTTTTTTTGTCAGGTTTTTTTATGTATACATGTATATTTATTTCCTTTCTAGATTGATATGTCTCTTCTGCTATGTATTATTTACACACATTATGACACAATGCAAAGCCTTTGTTTATTTTAATGGTGAAGATATTTTATAGCATATAAACCCCGTGGATAAAAATGTCTTCTGATGCTATCATTTTTTTATTTGAATGTGAGTGTAGAGATTTTTAGGTCAGGAAAAATGTATTGTGCAATCATGAAAATAACCGCAGATATTACTCAGTTAGCATGTATGCATTGTTAATTATGTAGATTACTGCATATTCTAGGTTTGATTCACTTGAATTCATTCATGAATGAGATTTCACTACAAACATTCATAGCATTGTAACAATCTAACATCATGTTCCATTTTTATAACATGGTTATAATATGTCACTTTGTTTAAAAGGGAAAGGTTTGTTGTTTTTTATTTTAATATTTGAGCAAGAACAAATAATAGGTTGTTTATCTTAATGTGCATTATTGCAAACACTTGTCATTTATTGACGAATGCAATCATTCCATATAACAATATTCATCATTGCATCATCAATTTTCCACTAATTGCCCTCAATATGAATTTAATGATTTGGAACAATGACAAATTTGATTTGCCTTATGAAGTTCTTTACATGTAAGCATTTCATAATAACTGTGACCACTCTGCATGTCGACAGAGGAAATGTGGGGGCCATATTGGAAAACCCTCACCGTTAACAAGTGCTTGAGGTGGCCCATTGTTTCGTGTAAACTTGATGCTGTTTTTTTCCTTGATTTCCTGTGCCTTGTAATACATTCCAAATGTGTCAGATTTTAGTACCTGTTGATTCAGCAAACATGTTGGCAGGAATATTTTTTGTTTTTGTTTTTTGTTTTGATGTACTTTCATTTTGTAACAGCATTTGATGTTGAAATATTTCAGACTTATGGTCGATGTGTATATCGTTTGATGATTTAAGAGTTTAGATGTGTAAACATGAAAAGCATTTGTGCAAAAATGTGTTATTTTGAGTGCTATAAACAGTATACATGTGTATATAAAAAGACTATGAAACATTCATTTTTTATGCTTTTATATAGATTATTTTTGTACATAAGTAAACAAAGACATACTGTTGCTTATATCAAATCATGTGCTTATATAAAATACTCAGGTAGACAAATGTGTCTATAAATACTTTCTGTTGAGCAGAGAAAACTTGAACAACTTATAGTTTTTTTCTTGTGGTTTGAGGAAAAGAATATGATTTTTGTGGTTTTAATTCTGTTTATGAAGAAGTGCTGAGTTGTTATATATTTGAATGAATACCTTAAATGGGTGGCATGAATTTATGGTGACATCATATCATTAAAACAACTAAAATTGACTCGGCCCACACAAATTTGTGATATTACAGTACAGTGGAGCCTCATTTATCTGGACGCTTTGGTTCCCAGTCAATTTGTCCGGATATGTGAAGCATCAGGATACCTGAATCACCAGTTAAACAAGACAAATTTACGTTTAAAAATTCCGTTCCGATGAAAAGTCGTCCGGATACTGAAGCATTCGGATATCTGGCGTCCAGATATCTGAAGGTCCACTGTATATCATACTCTTATTTCTAATGTCAGATTTTTTAAGTACTAATAATATTGATAGTTTAAAGTAAAGTATTCAAGCGAAATCCACGTACTGTAAAAAGAGGTATGACATGTATCATTTAGTATTTGTTATGTTGTTTATCCTGCCAAAATTTTCTGGCATACATGTAACTTCTTGGAAACTTTGCAATTACATTTCTTTCTGTTTAATAGTAATTATTATTAAGTCTTGAAAAAAATTAAAGTTATGGAAGAGTATTGTGTCTTTTATGTTAATGGCTAATTAATCAAAAGTTTGAGAGAGAGAGAGAGAGAGAGAGAGAGAGAGAGATTTCCAAAACAAGTTAGTTAAAGTTTTTAAATCAAATGTATTTAGTAAAACTACCATGACAGCCATCATCAATACCATCATTACATACATGTACCAGCTTCTAGTGAAATAAACTGGAAGAGACTAAGGAACGGACGTTGACGAGTGCTCACCTAAATTCCTTATACCTCCAATAGAATGCTCGCAAACGCTCGCTCTGTTGAACAGGCCGCAGTGTTTAGGCCAGTAAAAAAAAAGTAATGAAGAAATACACTCAACAAAGCCAAGAAATTTTCAAGAATAATTGATATGGCCTGTTAGATGTAGGTAGGTTAACTGTTTAAAAGGACGTTCAATCTTGTGTTTTTGAGTCGATTTTGGGCCTTTATTTCTAAAATTCTGCATCATTTTTCCCTTTTGAACTATATACAGTACTGTTGATTTTAGATTTCTATTTTTCCATGCTAGTTGCACACAAAAAGCTAGTTGACTTTAAAATAATTTTCCTGCGTATTAAATTTTCAATGTCAGAAAATTCACAATTTGTGTGTGCAGAAAGGTCAAATAATTGATTATGCGTTCAGCAATTTGAAAACTTTTTCTTAGTCGCAATTTTAAAGTGTTTTTTTTTTTTTTTTGTAAAATAGAATTATAGTTTATTTTGTTCCATGCTTTTTTGGATGAAAATACCGGAGGGAAAACGTTGAAGATTTTTTCTCATATCAAATGGTTTTAAGAAAAATCATTTTTGGGCATTATTTTTTCATTTTTAAAATTGTCAAGAAATTTTACGTCAAACACTTTTTGCAGTATCAATTGCACAATCTAGGGCTACAGAATGGGAATATAATTCTACAGTCTTCTTTGCATTAAGAACATATCAGGAAGTCTAATTATCGTTTCAAAATGAGAGATGGACGAACAAGGCGTGCAAAATGCCTCTAGCTTCAACAGTTTAAAAAGAATTCATTTTGCAAATTTAGCATTCAGAGTAATGGTATTATAATTGAAACGAACGAAATATGACCACAAGTTTTTTTTCTGTGAAAAATTCTCTAAGCAAAAAGTATGATTTTTCTATGACATTCTCGGAGTTCAAGCCAAGCAATGAAAATTCCGAGTATCTGTATTTTTCTATGAAACAAAAAAAGAAAAAAAAACCTATGACAAGAACATTCACAAATAACGAATTGCGGCAATTGAATCATGCTAGTGATACGAGTATAATCCATGATAAAATTTACTTAAACTATTTCTCCGAAAGGAACAATTATTGACGCAAAAAAGTGTAATTTAAAGGTAAAGTAGGTCCTTGTTCCGTTTTTCATTACCCGAAAACCGTATATTTTAACGTATACTTTGAAGATAAAGTTTTAAAAAAGCTCGTACATTTGTATATATTTACATCACTGTATATTTTTTCTCTTTAATTTCTTAAGAAACACTGGCTACATACGAGGAGAAAGAGACAATGAAACAGGGACCTCGTCAACACTGGCTACATACGAGGAGAAAGAGCCAATGAAGTGGGGACCTTGTCAACGCTGGCTAAAGAGGATCGAGAGACACTGGCTACATACGAGGAGAAAGAGCCAACGAAGTGGGGACCTCGTCAACACTGGCTACATACAAGGAGAAAGAGACAATGAAGTGGGGACCTCGTCAACACTGGCTACATACAAAGAGAATGAGCCAATGAAGTGGGGACCTCGTCAACACTGGCTACATACAAGGAGAAAGAGCGAATGAAGTGGGGACATTGTCAACACTGGCTACATACGAGGAGAAAGAGTCAATGAAGTGGGGACCTCGTCCGATGGCTACATACAAGGAGAAAGAGCCAATGAAGTGGGGACCTCGTCAACACTGGCTACATACAAGGAGAAAGAGCTAATGAAGTAAGGACCTCGTCAACACTGGCTACATACAAGGAGAAAGAGCCAATGAAGTGGGGACCTCGTCAACACTGGCTACTTACAAGGAGAAAGAGCCAATGAAGTGGGGACCTTGTCAACACTAGCTACATACAAGGAGAAAGAGCCAATGAAGTGGGACCTTGTCAACGTTGGCTAAAGAGGACCGAGAGACGCTGGCTACATACGAGGAGAAAGAGCCAATGAAGTGGGGACCTCGTCAACACTGGCTACATACAAGGAGAATGAGCCAATGAAGTGGGGACCTCGTCAACACTGGCTACATACAAGGAGAAAGAGTCGATTAAGTGGGGACCTCGTCAGCACTATCCGTAGCTACAGACGAAGAGAAATAGCTGATACAATAGTGAACACGTCAGCGATAGCTACATAGGAGAAAATGAAGCTCATTCAAAAGTGAAGACGTCAATCATACAAGAAGCTACATACGAGGAAATAGAGTCAATATCAAACGGGAACCACATCTACACTTACTATATATACAAGAATAAAATCTATGAGGATTAGCAAAAAAAACTCTATTAGACCACGTTTTAATTATTGGGTCGGTAGGTAGATAAGAATATTGTTATTCTGAAAATTTCAATGCTATTTTTTTTAAATTCTATTAGTATTTTCCAGAGTACTTAAAATTACTTCAATGAGGTGAATTTTTTTTGTATCGGGCCATGTTTAGCCAGTCGGTCGGGAGAGGGCAATCAAAGAAAAAAAAATTAAAGATGGCTTTACAATAATCCTACACGAAAGTTCTGTTTTGATCATTGAAAAATACAGCGTGAAACTGTCAAACAAAAATATCTAAACACCTTCTGTAATGTAGAAATTTATTTTTTTAATCTTGACTTTTGTGATCAAACCAGACTAAAACAAACTAAAAATAAGAGAGTAAGGTTAGCAAAATAGCGGAAAAACACATCCAAAAATTCCGTACACTTTGACTGAAGCAGAAATTTAGGAGTCTTTGAATGAATTAAGGTGTGTTTTTTCCGCTAGTTTTAAAAGGAGAGTTTTTGTTTTAAATAAATACATTTTCTTTTATCTTAACTCATTTATGGACAAAATTAAATCCTAAAATTATAAATTGCTTTCGTAACATCAGGTGACGGGGGAAATGACTCATGAGATCGCGTACGGCATGCTTGTTTTATCAGGCGCGAAAAATCAAATAGTCTTTACACGGTTCTTTTACAATTGATTGATCTTAACTTCTCATTGAAAGGGAAGCGAGAGAACAGCACTCTTTGATATAAAAAATGCAAATGTCCCCGGAAATGTAATGTTAACTGTAGAAAGTGTTAATGCCTAATGACCTGATACAAGCCCAGGGTGATACAAAGTGAGATTGAGAAAATTCGGATCAATATCATTGCAGTGATTACAGTAAAATGACAAAAGAACATTGCACTCCTTATGCATTGTTTCAAGTATTGCGATGGAATTCATGTCAAAGAAAATGCTTTGAATCGTAGAACGTAGAGAATATATCCTATATCGGCAGGAACGGATCCAGAATTTTTTTTCTAGGAGGGGGGGGATCCACCCCGGTCCAAAAAAAAAAATCCAACCCAGAAATTTCTTGACAAGAAAAAAAACAAGACAAAAAAAACGTAAACTCGCCCAAACTTCAAAAACCTTTCTTGAGAGCGGGGTGAGGGGTGGGGGGATCGACGACTTCTGATGTTTCAAATCTTTGACTTTTCATACCAATTTCACAAATTCCCGTTTACTAGGGGAGTCTGTGTTTTCCAAGGGGAGTCCAAGGTAACTTTTTTTCTTGCTTTAGTATATAAATTTAATAACCTTGCAAATTCCAGGGGGGTCCTGACCCCCCGACCCCCCTCTAGATCCGCGCATGACCGGTATATAAATGTACCAGTATTTACATAAACACTTTATTTATTCTAGGAATAAACATACACATTCAAATTATGATTCGTGTAATTTCTTTCGCAAAAATGTAACAAAACAGTTCTTTCCTTTTTTCGAAAAATTCATCTCGCCATACGTTTTGAATCTATCCCTCTTGTCTCCGTCACTGATCATGTTCCTTCAGGTGCACGGCTTTAATACACTAAGGACCACCACAAGTATTGAATACCTTGTAAAATATATATTTATTTTCATTATTTCATATCAATAATGACCTTTTCCCAATTTTCTACGTCTCTCTCGCCAATTAACCGACATCAAACAGAAACTATAAATCATACTTATTTCCATTTCCTTTCTCATTGATGTTTCTCTCAAGATTGAAAGTCTAGCTAAAGAAAATACTTTATTGTGTAGAGATTTTATAACATAAATAAATTTAAAGCTTTTAACACTAGATACAAAATAATGGAAGTTGGAGAAGTTTTTTGCAGACAGCACTTCATTTATGCACTATAACACACAATCTCTCACTTCCACTAAAGGTTAACTGTTATAAATATGATTGGTCCATAAACTCGCTCGTAATGACGTTCGCCTCTCTGATTGGTCAATTGAACTTTGAGACAATTTTTCCTTTTGGTCCGTTTAAACAGGTCTATTTAGATTTATTTCGTAGCATCCTGAATACGGATCTCTTTCTTCGTCCTGTAAAGAAAAATTTAGGAATGATAAATTATTTTGTTTGATGTTTAATCTGAAGATAGCATTATTTAAAAAAAAAAAGCAGCAAAATATTCAAGGAAAAATGCGTATAAATCAATCAAAAATCTTGAATATATTTTGTTTAAATCAGTAGATCTATCTTTAAAATCAGTAGAATTTAGATTGATGGTGAGTTGAATTGGAAACTGCGCTCTAGAATGTAGTTCACTTTTGCCTTGCGAATACTGAACTACTAACTGCGTTCCAGTAGAAGGGAAGGAGAGAAAACAACAATCTTTGATATCAAAAATGTAAATAACCCCGGAAATGTAATAAATTAAACTATAGAACTTGTGTGGGCTAACATAGTATACCCAATTTCAATAGTGGTTCATTTGGACAACAAGTTGCTCGCTACATACGCTACGATTGGTCTTTCAATATCAAGAATTGGAAGTACGAACACAGTTAATTAATCAAACACAATTAGTACCGCCGATAGGAGAACTGTCAATAGTGTTCGTCTTATTGCAGACATTTGTCAAATTCGGGTCAAACTTTGTCTTCTTGAAATAGTAACTCCCAGTGGATATACATGACCTAATTGGGGATTTAGTAAATTTCGACGAAAGGCACATGACTGAAATGATTAAGATAAATCTGTAACAAAGTGTGAGATCGATTATCACCCAAGAAGATTTTTGGTCTGAGACAGGACAGCTAATTAGAAATGGCATTGCATCGACGAAATATATTTTGGCTATTGACATGACTATTCATGTAGTCTCCAAGGACATACTGTCGCAGGCGATAGTACATGTATATGCCTACACTCGCTGTACAATACCACAGGCGCTTGTCGTTTTTAACCTTTCTTTTCATAAATAAAAAAAACCCCATACTATAATAATAAAACCATGTTATAAAATACTTTGACTGAAATAATTATATTAGTAAAATTGAAAACGTTATGACCATGATGACTGTAAAATTATTTTTATGTGATCAATTTTTTTTTATAGATCCTCACCTGGATTACATCTCGGATCCGCCGCACAATCGTCAATGATCCTGGCGAGAGCTCGGAATAAAGACGCCCGTCCGGCTTTTTCTGCCATATGTGTGTACATGCAAGGGAATCCTGCACAATCTCTTTTGATTAAATTATCCTGGTTTTCGTAAATTGACCTGCAATATATATTTTTTATCAATCATAAGATATCACACTGAGCAGGATGACATCATCAAGACATTTTGATTAATATTTTGGAAATAGAAAAAAATCAAAATAGACAATCATACAAAGATAAGAAATTAAAGTAAAAAATTTATTTGGCATTTTATAAACTTGATATAAATTAAGTTTTTCTATGTTTCTGTTTTCGTACAAGTTTTCGCAAAATTTGAATCATCTTTTTTTCGCGAGAAATGTCCAAGTGTTTCGTGACCTTTTACTCGGAAAAATTTTTTTGGCCAAGAACCCTTTATTCTATCTTGTTTTGTAATTTATACAATGACTTTTTCCTCCATAAATGTAGAAATATTAAAGAGTCAGGGTAGAATTTTAAACTTCTGAATGGCGATCGAGAACAATAATTGTTACACAGTATTTCTGACCAAAACCAATGAATAAGATAATTATCTTTAACTATGAATTCATATATGGATTTTGTTTAATAGTTTTATTAGGGCAGGTTTACAGAAAACGTTCCTTGTTTATTTTTCAAACAACAGACAGTTAAAGGAATCAATTCAAAATGATGAAGTAATTCAAGAACAATAAAAAATTGTTGGCGGTGTTTGTAAAATTTACATTGAATATGGAAGACAGAAGTAATGGCCACATAAAACTCAATATCCTTATCCAAAAAGCATCTTAATTAAACATTTTGCAACCCTTGCCTTTCCTGTCAAGTGTTAATTAATTTAGATCACTTTACTCATTGTCACTTCTGATCAAGCACCATCAGTAAACAATGCTTTACATTTTTGGTTTTCATGTTTGTATAAAATGCAATAAAGATGAATCTACACGCGTTAATAGAAATGGTAGCATACCGACTTCCGTGTGAGTATATTTAGATTATGATTTTTGCCAACCTTGATTCAACCTACTCATTACATAACAGAGGATATTGTTTCCAACAAATAATGGAATTACCATTAACAACTAAAAAAAACAACAAAGAGATGCAAGATACAAGATTTCCCTGTTTGAAAGATTGTACTGTTAAAATGCAAAGAATAGCTATTTTTTTCTCTCTTTACAAAGTTGAACAGCTTTTTTCCTGATGAACCTCAGACGTGAGTACAATTATTGACATTACATCCCAAAATGATGTAGAGATAGTTATCGACTTTGACCTAACCATTATCAGATCCTGACCTTTCAGAAATCGCGATACGTTGATTAGCAATTCATTTCAGCAGTCAATGAAACATGGCGATTGCTTGACCTTGCAATTTCAAGATTTTGTTAATCATCCTCCGTCTAAGTAGATCAGGGAAAAATAATTTTGGATACAACTATCATAGATATAATGATTAACAAAAATGGAAACTAGTGGCAATACACAACGAGCCAATTACGTAATTAGGATCCTTATAACTGAGAAATTATGAGGTCAACAATGAATGAAAACTCGCACTGGGTAGGTGTACGTTTTAGTCTCTTGTCAATTAAGGTGTTGGAAAGATAATATAGTGGACATTTTTGATAACAATGTCAACATAAAAATGCATTGTCGTTATGACGCAAGTTCCCAGAGGGCAATTACCCCAAGGTGAACCCTCCTGGACGGAATGCGTAAAAAAGAACAATAAAAACAAGTCCTTGTTGTCGGTATAATTAAGGTTTTCAACGATATCGAAATATCGTGGACATTTAAAAAAAAATAATCATAGAATTATCACTTTTTCGAACTAAAGATATCTTAGAACATTGGTACTAAAATTTAAAATTATGACTACTAAACAATCAGTGCTTATATATTTACATACATAGAGAAAGCGTTGAATTTTCCCGTTATTTATTCACGGTCTTAAGTTCAATTTTAGTTCTAGTAATGAATTTAAATTTTTTATGCAGAATACCCCTATGCCAATAGACAATAGAAATTATTGCAATTCAATACGATATTGATAACTAGGAGATTGAGACCCTAAGTAATGAACAAACTAAGCTAGACTACGTCAGGAATGTGTGAAAAGGGGTCATAAACCTTTTTCTAATGAGACACGGGATGTACACGAATCCTTTTATAACACAACACCTACAGTAGGCTTACTATTGAGACCCTAGAGAAGCTGCACTCGTAATACAACTAAAAATCACTATAATTGATAAAGGTATTTATTCACAAAACACAGAATTGGGACAGTTTTATAACGAATTTGACAACATTTCAGCCCAGGGTTATGGGTAGATATTGATGATTTCTTAAACGGTAGCCATGATATTATGACAAGAAACAAATTGTGTTGCCATTTATGAACGCAGCGTTGTTCCGACTAGGTCCAACAACAGGTCAACGACCGTGGTGGTATTCGAATACATGTACTCGAAATGTAACTCGATTGACAATGGAGAAGGGCAAATAAGGCATTCAAAATGCTCATAACTTCAAATGCAGAAAAGTCAAATTCAGTACAGTTTGTGAATTTAGTATTAAGAATTAAGTTCCAATTATTGAAATGTTAAAAATTATAACAAACAAAACTTATTTGCGATGAGAACTCTTTCGGCAAAAATCAATTCATGCTTTAAAAAATGTAGTATACATGCAAATCATTGGGGGAGATTTTATTTATGAAAATTAAATGAAATAAGTAAGTATTTGAAAAGCAGACCTTATGGGTAAGTATTAATGGATTCGAAATGCCAAGGAAGAAAATTTCAATTTTTAGGGTAAATTACAAATACTAGTAGCTTTATTGCTTCTGCATTAAGGCAGTCAAACAGTTCAAGGCAAGGAATTAAAAAAAATGAAGATTTACACGTCTGAACTACATCTAAAAATGAAACGTATAACTAGCTGTCTTGATTAATGCGTTTCTCTCTGTTCGTCATTGCGTTCGTGTAAACTTGCAATTGTCCTTGGTAATGTTAAGCATTAAGCAAGGGTAGCAAAACAGCAATTTAGTTACTGTACATATTGATGGCCCTGCTTAGAGGCTTCATTATCTCGCAGAACTGAGAGATTTGATGTATCGTCAAAAGCCTCAACAGAGATCTGCAAATATTTGCTTTACAGGAATTAATTTTGAGCCGGTGCTCTGACTTCTAATAACGATTTGGTAGGAATTTTTTTTATCGAAAGGATTTTGACAGTTTTTTTTTTCAGTGTGCTTGATCCTTTACGACAAATTACATGAACAGTTTTTAAATCCAAGTTTTAAAATGATAATCCATTGCATATCTCATTTACCTTTACCTAGTACATTCAAAATTAACAAAATATAAATATTACATGTAGTTGAGTGTAACATTGAAAATTTTCACCCCAAGAAAACCATTGTCAATCGAGGCGCAGTCGAGGTTGACAATGGTTTTCAGGGGTGAAATTTTCAATGTTACACTCAACTACATGCAATATCTATTATAGTATAGTATACTGAATGTTTTATACAAATACATTTAACAGTGAACCGTGCGCACATTAATTCTGCGCAGTCGCTATTTCTTGGAATATCACCCGTCGTCAAGTACTGTTGACTGTTGCTACGCTGGAGGGCGTGGCTTCATTATTCAGCCGGTAATAGTGTTTTTTAACAAATGTTTCTCGACCAATCAGATTCCACTAATTTACATGAAAGTATGATTTCATAAAATAATTCATGGATTCATTTTAAATTTTAATTGATTTCACTTCATGAGCTGTCAAGAACTACAGAATCACTGTAGGCTAGATTGCTTTCAGTATTGACAGGGCTAGAGGAAATACGAACAAAACTAAAAAATATGTGATCTTCATACACATTTCAACAGAAAATATTCCCTGATCACCGATAAATAGGAATTTTTTTCACAATTTGAAATGTTTCCTAGTGCAAGAGAAATGGAAATTAACATAATACGAAAATGAAACACATTGCAACACATATATTAAGAGTGTGAGCGCTGTAAAAAAAATATCAAATTTTGTGATGCCTAATGTGGGATAACACTTCAATTCGTTAAAAACATTAAAATGCTTAATGAATAACATTTTAACCCTATTTATGCATGTGCACGGGATTTATAGGTAATTTTTCAGCCAAGACATATGCCTTTTCAAGATTTGCAACACCCTAACATTGATAGTTATCTATTCCTCTCTTAACTTCTTTCCATTCATAAAACAAATTACTAGATTACAAAGGTGACAGGATCGATTTCTTTCACGATTTTTTTCCAGGAAGTTGGGGCTTTTATTTTGAAGCCCTATGTTTATTTTCTGTGGGAGCTGAGATTTGTACAATTCAGAACCAATCCGCGGCATTTCCGCCAATTGTATCCAAGCAAAATCCGTGCTTCGCATCTGTAATACCGATGGCATTGTAATTCAATTAAGGATTTCTCCCCATTTGAAGTATATTATGTTAATCTCTCGAGATTATTATCATTCAATAAATGTGTTTTGTCCGGATTACTAGTGTTTCCGACGTAGATTCCACTTAGTTTCCGCAAATTACCGTTCGAAGCGAGAGTTGAATAGGTTGAACGAGAACGTGAATATCGGTATCAGGATGAGAGAGTATCAGAGAGAATCTACAACACTGATCGCGATTATCAACTCACAAAAAAGATGACCTAATAATAAAAAAGAAACTAAATTGGCATTTAGAGCAAATATCATAGTGTTTAACTGTTGTTTTTAACCGCATCCAGAAAAAAAGGCTTCCCTCAAGTTAGTTTTAATTATAATAAATACATTTAATATTATGCTAAAAGTAGTCACACTAAAAACTTTCATGTGAAATAGAATTTGTACCAAAGACACCAGCTTAATGTTTTATTGGAATTGCTATTAAAACGGTTTTGACCTTTCATCAATTCTTTTTAAAGTTAAACATCTTATTGCTTATGAGGACATTTTTTAATGTATTAACCTACTTTCTCAGCAAAACCATTTTGAAGGAAATGAACTATAGAAAAAAAATACTAAAATAAAACATCTATGGGCAATATAGCAAAAAAATTAAGGTACATTAAGTAATAAGATAATTTGAAATGTTAATGAAGGAAGGATCGGGAAGTGGCACCTTTTACCAGTTCCGAGCTTCATTCGCCCAAGGAGTGTCTCGACTGCCCATCCATGTTTGTGGTATCGATATGACAGTCAAGGAGAGCGTACATAATTACCTCTCTAAGAAACGTAGCCGTGCTTAATTTGCATTAATGAGTCTACCCAGCTTTTCACTGCTCGCTGAAGTCGGGTTTTATGTGGCATAAACATTGTAGATACATGTAAAACCGATAAATATCCCCATCGACTCGAATATTATTGAGATTAATTAACTTCCGGTTAATAGAGGCAGTTATTGTAATGCAAAGGCATGATGGGTTTGCTATTCCGCATAGTAATACTAAAGCGTGTAACTTCATGGTGTGCCGGACCGAACTTCTAGGAAGTCAATGTTATCAATTTTATATTGTCGACTGTATAATTTTATAGATTGGCTTTTGAATAAAATTCATCCGCCTCCAACCCTTGTTGACTAAAAGGGGGACCATAAAAATCCTCCTAAAAAGAATGTATTATTACAATGGAAAACGTAGATTAATACAACCTCCAAGCAGTAGGTCAAATGACACCCAAAAGGTTACGTTGAATTCTCTAGGTCAAACAAAAAACATCGACTTTTTAAACCTAAGCATTCCAAAGATATTTTAGGGGCTAGCAAAACTGAAGCTAATCGTTTGTGTTCTGGAAGTCCGTTCCGCCCCTATAAAAGGTCATTAAACGGGTCCCAAAGGTCTAAGAACTAGCTTGATTATGGAGTGGTGTTGTGTAATTTGAGGTGCCATGCTATTATAGTATTAGGTACAAAGCCTTCTGCAGAGTTTGTCGTCTCAAGGGTAATAAATTTATCCATCTTTAGCCTTATTTTCAGGAACAATGCCGAGAGAAACATTTAACTTATTAATTTTCATCATCAGAGTGTGGTATGTGTCAGTTTCTTGCATTTTTAAAATATATGGCACCGAGTGACTTTATATTGAATTAAAGTATGGACTTCTATATATCGAATTACGAGAATCAGGGACGTGGACCAATGCAGCTTATCGTGAGGAGAATATTGTTTAATAAGGAAAACCCGAGGTCTTGTGTGGGCAATTGCTATTCTTCATCAACTATTAATGAATTCATGTAGATTAAAGCCAAACATGGTTCTAATTTTACGTCATATGGTATCCATGTCCCGACTTACGAATGCAAAAGTCACAAGACGATAATTAATGCGATTTTTAATGTGGACATTAATGTAAAGTAATTTTCTAACAAACGATGTCAGCATTTTATTTTAGGTTTGTATTTATTACATTGGCCATAAGAGCAAATTTGCACTGTACGGTGGCGATCAAACACGAAAGTTGCCTGTTATATATATATCCCCGTACATAAATGACGTATAGCACTCACTGATAATTGACAAATTCACTTTATTTTCTTTTACAAGCTTTAAAGTTGTCTGTTGTATCTAAACATCATTACGTTCAAACGTATAAAACTGCCCATAATATTAAATCGTTCAAGCCTTGAGGGTCTAAACAACAAATTTCATTGGATGTCAAAATTTATAAAAAAAAAATTGATTCCAATTTATTTAATAATCAAATCAATCAAGAATGGAAAAGTATGTAAAATGCTGGTATTAACCCCTCATAGAAAACTGTATTCATCGAGTCCCTGAAGTGAAAATGTTTTATGAAGTACATGTATATCTATTACATATCTATTACATAAACTCCTTAGAGATCAATGAAATGGATTGATAACCCAGAACTATAAGGTTGCGTATTCCCTCCTCCCTCCCCCTCTTCTCAGGAGAATACGAAATATATTACTTTTTGGGTGTAAATTTCATAATCGAAATCAGAAAATATCCGTTTCTTTTGAGGGATTTCATGCAACCTTTAGATATCAGATGAAACTATTCTGAGGCCATATCACCCAAACAATCTAAATCCACCACAGCGGACAAAATTATTCCGGAGAAAGTGATTTTTACTGTCCAATTATTTCCTTTTCGCCGATGATATCTGCTATGATGCACTTTTTGCAGTTCGAAACTCTAATACACACTATTTATTAAGCATTACTTAGCAGTTTTACGGAAAAGAATAAATTCGATTGTGTCGTTTTAATTCAACTTAAACTTTTGTCAGTGCCAATTAACAAATCAGATACCAGAATATCCAACGATGTCGAACCGCCCGCGTGACATAGTGGAAGGAGCTTTAGCTTTTTACGCTGTAAATATTTTCACTGTCCTCATGTACCATATATTTTAAATGGTTTTGAGTGAATAAATGAACTTGAACTTGAGAAATTGATCCTTGCGTTGCGGATTTGACTCCCATTGTGGGACTCAGAGAGCAGTCCTTTGGTTGAGACCACACAACAGGTACAAATCAAAGTTGTATTTGCAGAGGGTTCTGTAACGGAAAAGATCCCCCATTACTGAAGGTCATTTTGCAGCTCACCACCGTCAGGCGATGGTATCCCAATATAAGTGAAAAATCCTCGAAAGGACGTAAAAAAAACCAAAACAATCAAATACGTCGAAAAACTTTCCCTAACCGTTGCCCTAAATGACTTTTCAGGTCTGAAGTGGAATCTTTTATGAATTTATTTTCAACTCAAATACAAGACCCATATATAAGAAAAAGTTTTAAAGATAACTAATTTAAGGTTTATTTTAAGCAGTGTTACCATTACTCAGTTTTATAGCTCACGAGAGACTCTTGTTTTAAGGCTTTTCATGGTACGAAATTAAGCTTATATAGAGTTGTCCATTTCATTCTAATCAGTAATTCCATCATTATGAAAGTAAAAGTTTTTTTTTTTTAAATTTTTGTGAAAGGAAAATAATATTCCTGATTACGACTAAATTAAATTAAAGAAAAATGGATATACATCTTTATACGAACAGCATTTTTTTTTTCAAATTTTGCCGAGCTTTAATTAATGTATGCAAAACATAAGTAGAACACTCACATGTCACAGAATATATTTTAACGATGATTTTTTTTTGCTGTTTATTTGTATTTACTTATACTTTTCAAAGTTTATTTCCCTGCACGTTGTATATATCTATAAACGAAAAATCACCATATAGGAGCAACATCACAATGAGTTTTGACTAATTAGCGATATATCATGCTCATTACTCGACAAAAAAGCAAACCAGGACAGCTCTACCTATCACGCCATACGTGGGTTTCTCCGATTTACCTAATTAAGATGGACACAGATGCTTCATGGATGTTTTACGTATCGACTCTAACTACTTATATGGAGGTTGCAGGTCCTCTTGCAAGTTTGTTCAAGATCGAATTCTTGAAATAAAGATACGCAAATACTAGTAATTAAATAACATTTAAGTAAATTACGGGTTTTTTACTAAAATTCTTTTCCGTGTTACAAGTGCAAAAAAGCCACGAGACTAATTTAAACATAATATGTTGTCTTTCGTCATAAATTGATAGCCATGTGCATAAAAATTAAATATCAATTTAAATTCAGTAAGTAATCGTAAAAAGTAGTTGAATATTAAAAACATCACATTTTTTCAGAATGAACACATTTACTATTTGTTTGTTAGACTTACCAATCGTCAGGTGTCTTTATCACTTCTAACTCATCCAAAGGGAAAGCTATTGTTAAACTGATTATCGTACATAGAAATATTGTTAATAAAGATATGATATAAGAATAGTTCACAGACATATCCAACCGACTGCACAGTCCTACGAACAACACAAACTATAAAAAATAAAGTTGGTACTCTCTTCCAGTCACGACGCGGTTCTCCCTGTAAAGTTTCAAACCGTTTTTGCTAATGGCATCTTTAGTTTGGTATCAAGTCCGACTGATCAATGTTACTAATTGTCTTCAATTCGCTACAAACCGTAGTTTACATATTATATATGCTCCCACTTCTTCGGGGGTGTGGCAATTTTTTTTGCAAGAATCCAAGTTTCTTTACAGTACCGTTCACAGGACCTTTAACCCGGAAGGAACTTTACGTCATAAGAGAAGAGTATGTCCCTCCTTGTTGCTTGGTGGCTTTACGAAATACCTGGTCTGTATTGTATCAGCTTTGCTATCAAAGTCGATGATGTGGGAAATATCCGACGAATCCAATGGAACAAACGAAATTATCATAATTAAGTCACGTCCTTATGGTTTCCGATCCTGAAATAACGGATATTGAAGAATGAATACGTATTTCACAAATATCTTCCAAATGATATTAATAATGAAAAAAGATGAGCACCTCCGCAAGGATTTGCTTTACTGATTTCATGAAGTCTGCGTGACGGATTTTTTCATAATTTCAAAAGCCATTAACAGCATTCTGCCATCCAATGCAGTAATAGAGTTGCTTTTTAGTTTTTATTGACAAAAGAATTCAACGATGAAACACAATACAGGATTCAAAACCATGGACTGATGCACCAAAAACTTTGTATGCTTGACATGTATATTAATAAAAAAGATAACTTGAAGACCAGACTTGACAGTCGTATTGGATATATTCTTTTTTTTTCCAAATTTTTTTTTCTTGTTACTTTCTTGAGAGAAGGTAAACGAATTCGTTAAAGGTATCCTTTGTATTCTCTTATCGTTCTATAGAATAATTTCTCTCTGGATTCATAAAAAAGTTCAATGGAGGAAACATACTGTGAACAATGTAATTGTCATAATCATCCAAATTCATATTAACCTTCAATTTAATACAAATGATCTGCCAAATTATCATCTTACAAATTTTTTGAAAATTGAGCATAGGACATATTTGTCAAAAATAATAAAATTGAAAACATGCAGTTCTCATTTAATACAATAATATACTTATAGTAACCAAACGAAGAAAAAAACAAACAAGTCAATCATGAAGATCAAAAGGAATTCCATGTAAAGTCATTTCCTTGCTAAGTGCAATTTATTTTAAAATAATGAATCTAAAATGTAATAATTAATTCACCATGCATTTACATATTGCTGCAAGTCTCAACCGTTATTTCATTTTTATAAAATAGAAGAGTTCAAATTCGCTCATTTCTGGAATTATCGGCAGACAGTCCAAGAACGTTAAACTGATGGATGAGACCAGCTCTGGGCGGCACTTGTATTGCATTGATACAGGTTTTATCATTTTTTAAGTAGTACAGATATCTGTACGTTGAAAATTGGAGACTAGAATTTTAATTTTTTTTTTACTATTTGACAAGTAAAGTGGCTTAGAGGTTAAACCAACAATGGGATCAAATTATGTCAATAATTTTTCGCCGCAGAAACTCGTTGCTCATCAATATTCTCGAGTATCTGCAAGAAAAACCCAAGCATTGATTTTGTAGTAAAGCAAGTTAAGGAATATTAAATCGAATTTAAAAAAAAAAACAAAAAAACAAAAAACAAAAAAGCAAAAAAAAAAAAACCTTCAACCTCTTAAAATTTAATCAAAATTTATAAAAAGCATTCCTAATGCTATTATCCAGCGAAAATAATCAAAAATTATAATCGATACAAAATTAATATAAGAAAAGTCTTAGGTATAAACATTTTATCAATCTTGAATATCTGTGATATTTATAATTCCAAGAACAGAAATTCATCAAAGAAATGCCTATAGAGTCTTTATAGTGGGCAACTAATTCTGCGTTGACGGGAATCATTTATAAATAATAATCTGAAAACATAATTTTTTCCCTGAGTGCTGAATGATTGAAACACAGTAAGGGTGTGCCATTTTATCAATGAACATAGAAATCAAATGTCCTCTCAAATCGAGGTTATAGTTTGTCACTCATGACGTTGGCTTTATCAAGGAAAAGTATATTATTTTATAGATCTACACATAAGTTTCTGCACTTGAACTATGATACCATATCGATCACTTTATTTCAGTCATAACTTATATTTCACCAAATGCAAGTCATTGCAATAAATCAAGAATGAAATATATGCCTGTTTTTTATGAAATGCTGCTAAATAACCCTTGCTTTTTCAGATTGTACAGATGTACTGAACAAAATGATACATATTCAGGGTCTCCCCCATCTTTCACCATTACGTGTAAATTATTTTGTCTTAATTGCACTAATAAAATCTGAATTTTCAATATCACAATTTCTTTTTTAAAGTTTTTTTTATGCATTTTGTGTTGATAGGTTAGAAGTATCGAATAATTTTATTATAAGAATTAGTATTAAGGTAAGGCCATTGATGTAATGCACATTTTATGAGAAAAAGGTATATTTATCTTGACTTTTCATTAAATTTGCATTTTTTGGCAACGTTAGTTGAAAAATATCCTATGCTTGATAAAAGAAACCCCTGTGAGTAAAAATAGATATCGGACCAAAAATCCAACATTTTTCAGAATTTGAGGAAATCCTTCGTAGCATCCTTCTACAAGAAGTAGTCCATCATAAATCTTATTTCTGAGCAATTTATAGGAGGATTTGAAATTGACTGTTGTACAATTTTTTCTTGTTTAGTTCAAATACATTATAGAAATTTAAATTGTAATAAAAAATATAATATTAAAGGTTCTAAATAATTTTATTTTTTCAAAAGCTGCCGGGTGACCATGCAGCCTTATAGTTTCCTGGACACAAATTTTTTTTACGTCGCAAAAGCATTCTGATTTTTTTAGTTTAAATAATCAGCAACGGGCATCTTATTTCACATTTTATACTCTTTTTTAGAGGACTTGCAGGCATCTTTGAGAGTATTGCGTATGCAAAGCACAGCCCTACCGATATACTTTGTAAACCTTGATTCTGTCAAAATCAACCAAGCGGAATGATATGCAAACTTGCAATCTATAATTCATAAAGTGCCAAGAAAAAGTCCGAAAAACCAAACGGGACAAACAGCCTGATAGAGGGAAAGATATTCAGTACAAAGAGGTTTAAATTTCAATTTAATTGTCGTTCTCTAAAGAAGAATTAACAGAAAGCTAACTCTGACAATAAGAATTTAACTAGCTTTTTTTAAGAGTCCTATTATAAACATAACAAGGTAAATTTTTCTCATACCGTAGAACATCATACATATATATACTATGATGCTCTCCTTCTACATCTATAAACACCCACATATATCTGTTGCAGTTTTAAACAGAATTAAGCTGAATGATCAATGTACGTTTGTTATACTCACAATCTAATTTCCTTATTCAGTGCCGAATACAAAGATTACGTAATTAGGAGAAAATAGTGCGCGATAATAAAGTACAAATTACGTTTACAATTGCCAGACTACGCAAACAGTTCCCTGCAACGTTGTAAGTACATTTTGTGTGTGTTCTTTTTCATGTCTGCATCTATATGCATTAAAGATAGATATCGGTTTTCATTATCAAAAATTCTATTGAAAATGACCGAAATAATTACAGACCAATTCTATCTTGCTTTTTTCATGAGTTTGAATTTTAATACATGTAATTTGAATTTCTTTTTAAAGCGAATTAATCAAAAGCATTACTTCTTTTCGAGTTCAGTTGTTAGAAACACTTCAAAGACCACAATTCATAACAATATCCGAAATCCTTACTCAAAATTAGCATAAAGAAACAAACAAGAACAATATAGAAGGGAAGGCTGAACAACCCTTTTGTCCCTGTCCGTAATCCTGGTATTTGACTTATTGGTGCTCTACAGGAAACTTGTTAGTTTTGGTGATTTACCACACAGAAGCTGAATCTGTTGCTGAAAGGACAGATTTCAGTGGCTCACATGAGATGATGTCGAAGAATTCATTGAAATGCAGTAATATTTCATTGCATTCATGCATGCAGTTTTCATGATAAAATCACGTTACAAAATACTTGTGAACTAATACTAAAATTTAAAACCTTTATTTATATATACAGGACACCATCAAAATGCTACCATCCAAAAGATGATTAAGTGAAATATATGGAGATAACAATCTGTATTCAAGCTCAGAAGTCCACAAAACAATACAAAATTGGAGCAGAGCAAACAAGGACCTGCAAAACATCAGAGGTGGGATCAGTTGCCATGGAGAAATGAGCATTCCCTGCCGACCGGTCACACCCGCCGTGTATTTGCTGACACGGACATTATATCGACAATAAGACCCTCGAAATGATGACTTTAAACGACACTGCCTATATTATTGTTTCATCAACTTGTTTGTCAGTAATTTACCTCGATTAAGAAATGTGTACATACGTAGAGCATGCTCTCGCGTATCGAATAAACAGAGATATATAAACTCCGTATGCAGGCAATGAAGGTATATTGCTGCATAAGTAATGGAGATTTACGGTTGAAAAGTTAAAATCATCACATTTATCATAGAGTTTGGTTGTTAGATTACCATCAACGTCTTTTTCATAGAATATCCAAATATGAGAGAGATGTATCAGACGCTGAGGTATCTTTTATCTCAAGCTCACCGAAATATATCGTATCGACATAAGAATGGAAATAACCATTGTTAATTCACAATGCGTCGTCGATATATCTAAATGTCGAATTGAAGGTCACAGCAAGTGTTTTCTTCTTTTCACATAAGATTTTGGACAAATTCTTCTTCAATATGAATACAAAAATAGATTTGCTTATAACAGGGTGCAATTGGTACCCATGGGAATTCTAATAGATTGTTTGAAGACCTGGTCTCCAAACACCACATAGATATTGTCAATCAGAAACTCAAACGTCTTTTTGATGACAACTTCAGAGTACTTGTGTGTACAATCAGAATGTTTTTTAACAAGATTTTTGCAAATGACCAATGACATGGTAAGTTAATTTACGAGTTCCATTTTTATCTAAAAAGCAGCTATCAAACAGTGGATTTTAATTTATAGTGGGGAATGGTTGTGTATAAAGTTGAAAAGTTTTTAGTGTTTAAGTTGTTGATTTTAGTATTATCTTAATTTTTTAAGTAACCAAATCTGATTTACACCACTTCTCGAATATATTGTTGAACAATACTCTTGAAGTTTCTCCTTCACTACTGTTGATATCTTAGTAAGGAGTAAAGAAAAAGGCTTAGTTTACATTTACTGGAACCCACTATGTATCTTTGTAAGGCTTTTTATGAAGTTTTGGAATCGAATGTTGATATGGTAATTCAAATTCATTTTGGTTGTTTGGGATATTTAAAATACTCAAATGATTTTGAAGTTCTTCCTTAGAAAGGGAACTATGGGTACAAGTTGGATTACGACTTGTAGAATTAAATTCAAGTTCTTCTAAAATACAATTTATATAATGAGCCACACAAAGGAAGACAATGTTGTTATCTGCTTTGTCAGCAGGGACCAGTACGTACTGATCATGCAATATATCTAATTCTTTTTTCACTTCTGGGTTATTGAATAAAGAAGGATAGATTGTTTTTATATTGCCCCTCGATTTTTGAATACAAGATTGTAACTTAAATATGATACATTTGATCCATTGTGACAAAGTGTCAACGTCTCCTTTTTTATATCTGTCCCATCACCTGGCGTAATCTTCAACAAAATCCATTATATCTATGAAATTCGGACGCCAGTTGAAGGATCGGGGTTCCCTTTACTTAGGACCTTTGAATATTAATGATCTAAGGTGCTCATTATTAACTATATTTACGTCACCCGTATTAACGTGTCAAGCAGAATATTAGTTACAGGGTGAAGAAGGCAATGAACACGATGGAGGATTATGTTTCATATACATGTATTTAATATACAGGCCCTGTAAAGTTTGTTATTTTTAATTTAAAAGTTTGGAAACAATAGTCGATGTATGTTTGTAGGAAATCCAAGGTGTAGTCTTTAACTTGAAATATGGATACTGTGAAAAAAAACCAAGAGGCGTTCAAATTTTTGTAGAAAAAAATAAGTTGACCACTACATTAACAGAATTCTCAAATATCGTTGCATATCTATAGAAAACTTCCAATCATAATTTAAAAGGACTTTATAGTCCTCTAATTGCCTTTAGGGGAAAATAGAAATTTCGAGACCTTATTGCACAGTCACGGGACACCTTCAATTATATCAATCAATCAAAAATATAAAGGAGCTTCCGTAAAAAGGAGTTCATAATTTTATATTGTACCCCGAGTTAGCATCCAAGGTAAAAACGAAAATTTCAATATCTTTCTGCACATATTCATGATACCACTGTAGGTCTTTAAAGGTTGCCTATTCAAGAAGTGTACAACTGTACCCACTTTTAAAGTTCATATGATTTTCCGCTCAAATTAAGGCCAAATTCTTCGTGTACTAGTAAAAGAATTCATATAATATATCTAAAGTAAGACAAAATAACTCTAAGATGTATTTATCTCAAGTCAAGGTTACATGTTCTTTGAATTATTACAATAGGAATGTTTTTCAAAGTCGGTGTTTAAAGGAGAGTTTATCAAAACACAGTTGTATAATTTGACCACCACAACTGTATGATTCTACCATAACGGTACAAAGATGGTTCCAATGCAGAAAGAAAACACAAAAACCCTTTGGAAATTCTTATAAATTATAATCAAAGAGTTTATCAAAACCTTTCCGAATATAAATCAAGAATAATGATTTCAGTTTTATAAAAAAAAAAATAAAGTAGCAAACATTTTTAAATCATATTTTGTTTACTTACTTTCGCAATGTGACAATTTGACATAAACTTTGCGAGAGAAAAAATGTGAGTTTAAAAAGTACGCCAAGCTACAAAGATAACTTATTTCTGAACTGGAAGTAGTTATAACTTTTCACTTTGTATTATTACATCTTTTTCCCGCATTAGTTCTCCTTGTCACTTTGCGTAATAAGAATTTTCAAATTTTCCTTTGTTGTTTTATCCTCATGGGCTATGGTACCGAAAGGACAAATTTGTTTTCAAAGATGAAATTACGACTGAAAAATTTCTCAGGTCTTTCAAATTGATAATCTTCATTTTCACTCTCATCAGTCTTTGAAAAAAAGGTGACAATCACATTGATTAATCTTAAACAGCACAAAACATTGAAATTGGCCTAAAACACAGACTCCTGGAAATCCCAAAGTTGGAGACACAGGTGATAAAGATAAGTAAATATCAGTTGTAGGAAGAGTAAGCATCTCCTGTCACGACCTTAATGAGTCCTATGTATTGATGGTGTAGACAAAAACAGTGCGTAGTTAAATTTAGAATGAAACAAGTCAGCCAAATAGGACCTTATTATTATATTTGCTATCTACATTATTTATAACGACTGTAGAATTTACGAAATACTGCATGACTTTAAATGATGAAATCTTATCATTGTAAGTTCATCTCATCTGTAAGTCGCCTGCATCTGTTTTTAATTTGATCGTACAAAGAGGCCAAAACAAGTCTTTTCTTTTGCTATACGCGTTTTTAAAAGCCTAATATGGACTATAAAGACAGGTCAGGTAATAAAGAAGCACACTAAGCGTCTCTCGAAATTTCCAGCTGTGTGTTGGGAGATCTTGTCTCCGAGGATTACATAAATATTGTCAATGAAAAACTCCCTTCGATACCCTCTTCAGAGTTCCGTGTGCATAATCAGAGAGGTTTTTTCCAAAGAAATTTTGCTGATGACCAATCACAAGATATCACAAAAATTTCTAAAGTTCCATTTTGATTGAAGAAGCATATATGTATGATTTTAAAAAAGCTTACATTTTATTTTATCCTTGAGAATATTGTTAGGAATGGCTGTAAGAAGTGTATAGAAGACGTATATTTTATTATTAACTTTTGAAAAAAATGGTGTTTCCTATGCATAACATTTTAATATTTATTATCTAAGAGCTTTTCTTTGCGTCGCGGGTTCGAATCCATTATGGGATGTGGAGACCGGACGAGACAGTATAAACTGGAGTCCTGTGTCACAGCAGTTGCTGGAACGAAAAAGAACCCTCCCTGTTCAATGACCCCAAGTGCCGAGTATAGGACAAAATTTGCAGCTCTCTACCGGCAAGTGGTGGCGTCTCCATATGAGTAAAAAATCCTCGAAAGGGACGTCAAACAATATACAATCAGTCAATCAACCTTAGGATTTTTACGTTTGTCTGACCATGATGATAAGGAATACTAGTACATGGCAGATCTGACCGGTCGGCACGCGATCCTCAATCCTCCAAAACACCTTATCCCACCTCTGGTGCTCTAGAGGTCACTATTTGCTCTGCTTCTGAATCGTATCGTTTGAAAGACTTTTGAGTTTATATGATGTTCGTTATCCCCATATTTCATAGCATTTGACACTACTAAATGCATTAAATTGAGTGAAGTCGGAGAATGGTTTCTCAGCGTATGTAGTTACAGCAATTTCAATATCATTTCAATTATTTCAGATTTTGCCTAAAAACAAGCTTGAAACCGTATGTTTCATGTCATTTCTCAAAACAAACTATCTTTTAGAATAAAGAAAAAATACAACATTTTTAAGAAAACCATGCATTACTCTTAAGGCTAGGCTCAGTTGACAAAATTATATCACAAACGTTTATTTCCAAATTTTCCAATGTTTTCTTGAACGTCGCTCAAAACATTTGTTTAACGTGGCATGTTCTATAAATGATGATTTTAAAAACAATTCCTACCAGCTATATTATAAGTGACACAGATAAAATGCTGTAATCTTAAAATGTATAGTGATTTTTTCTACAGTTTATTTGAAGTCTTATTTATATGCCATTTTAGATATAATTCTAATATTCTATTTCCTGTTGATTATTTCTTGGACATTTAAAAATCTTTTTTTTTTAAAATTATAATAAGGAGTTATCAAACATGCATTGAAAAAGGACTTTCTTTTCTTTTTGATGTTTCTTTTTGAGTCATCAGTAGCATAGAAACATAAATTAATAATCGTTGATCTTAATTTACATTTTCTAGCATCAATGGTTATAAGTACATGTAGTTCCAATAGCTTTTTCCCCAGTTGAAACATGAAACATTTCTTTACAAATATTTAATGTTTTTGATGTATTTTGTTCATTATGTAAAATTAAGGAAAACCCAATCTATTTATATATGAATTTAGGTTTTTTTTTCTGAGTGGGTCAGATTTTACCAAATCAGTGACATTGTAAATATAAACCTGTAATCACTACACGCCTTCGGTAGATATTCATCGGGTTCACGGTGTGTTAATAGACAATTTTTGTAAAATGTACTCACACTGTCATTCCCTTTGTGATGGTAACGCACAGGAAACAGATGCAATCGTTCAAAGACAAATATTTACTTAATGTAATTACTTTGATAAGGTCCTAATGTGTTTTATATGACGGTCTGATAACACGAAACAATATGAGTTGTTTTAACATTTTCAACTGTATTTCAAATGACAGTTGGGCAATCGGGTCTCTTAAGCACATGTTTATAAACCACATCGATTTACTTATCTATAAAGTCCTCATTTGAAAGAATTCTTTTAATGATACTAATATTTAATGATAAATAGAAATTTTAAACAAATTCATGGATGGATAAAATAAATGTTGTACAATAAATGTTTTCTTAATTAATTTGATTTTTAAAAAAACTTTTCTAGCCACTTTTCATCTTTTTACAGTACTAGGGTATCTACCATGATAAGTACATTTAAAGTGTCACAAAAACTGACAAAAAATGCTAAAAATCCCTCATTTAAAATTTTCGAACATTTGGATTTTGTTAAAAATTTTCCCTGTCAAAGACGACATAAAATTGTTATTTCCCAATTTTTTTTTATTCCATTATTAATTTTGATATTATGAATAAAAAATGCAAACATATGTAAAACTTGTGTTTCATACATAGAGTTTCAAAAAGCCAAGCATTTATATTATAATTACATGAAGTATCAGCCACTTGTAAATCAAGTAAAAATATAGATCACAATGTTAGCCTTTTTACCACTTTCAAATAAAATTTGAACTTAATTTACAAGAGTACAAATTATATATCCAAGAGCTCTGTTATTTTCCTCTATATGCCATACTTAACATTTGCATTTGGGTATTAATAATCACAGTTGCCATTAGAGCTTGCAAAGATTGCGTAAAAATATGCTTCATATTTGATATGTTGTTCTGTAGTATTCATAGGAATCCTATTAAACATGATTGTGGGTTATTATGAAAAGCCAAAAAATAAAAAAGGAAATTATTTGATAAAATTTTACGAATCCACGACAGAAGTTTTAAAAATTGCTTTAAATATCATTTTTTTCATATGCATATATCGATATAATGATCAGTATTCAAGATTTTAAGTCCATTAAAAATTATTAATCAGAGACAGAGCAAACAAGGACCTCTAAAACATCATATATGGGAACAATTGTGATGGAGGAGTGAGCATCCCCGACCAGTCACTTCCGCCATAAGCTCCTTGATGGAAAAATACGCCGACAATTCAGTGTGTAAATACTGTAACTGTCAAACAACAAGTATAAAAAAGGCAATGAGTATTTGAATTAATGATAGACTGCATTTGCTTACATGGGCATTGTATCAACCAAAAAAAAAACATGCAAAGTTATGACTTTTAACGAGACTGTTATTATTCTTGTTTAATCAACTTATTTATCAATTACTCGCGTATCGAATCAATATTGAGAGATATTTAAACCCTTTATGCAGATGATAAGAGTACAAGGGTTGTTAGAAAAGTTCGCGGACACATTGAATTACGGAAAATCTATTGTGTACTGTGAAGTATGACCTATTTCTGAATAAATTCCTACATTTTGTTTATTAGTATGTAAAAAATCAGATCCATTTACTAAAATCTTGAAAATTTACAACGATTTTTACTATGATGTCATAGGATTCACGGAGCAATCCCTTGCCGTAAGGCGACGTGACAAGATTTCAATCCGTTATGCTTTGTCGCAGTTCTAGAAATCTTTCCTTTCTTCAGATTTTTCTTATCTTTTTTCTATTTTAAAATTAAATATCTATATCAAGACATGTTACCTTTCTACTATAATGTCTTTTGTACTAATTCAGATTGTATTTATTCGGATATTTTTGAAATCTTTAAAAACGTCTATGCAGTAATTTGATCAGGTACGAAAACTATGCAAAACCATATAGGCACAACGTCCATGCGATCAGAGGGTATTAAAGTATCGATGGAGTTAATCATTCAAAATGTTAATCCTTCTAATTATATGAAGTCACAACCATTTGAAAACTTTTGTCCTTTGTGTGTGTAGGAAATTACCGGCAGCATCTTGAAAATTTTAATATCTTTTTTGACATTTTACTGTCTACACACATAATTTTTACGTAGTGCAGTGCTCCATGACGCTCAAAGACGTTCCGATTTTTGACTGTGTTTTTACGTGTTGATCTTTTATAAATGGCTATAAAACGGTCATATACCCTCCAATTTAATTCAAAATTTCTCCAAGTGACGTTTCATAAATACTTTAGCGATAGGTAAAATATCATCAATCTCTTTGCACTACGATTGTGCAATTTTTTATTTTAATAAAGAGACTTTGTAATGTAAACGTACCAAAATGGAGCATAATCCGTGAAGCAAGATTTATCAAAATAAAAAAGCCGTATATTTTTCAATGATCACCGGAGAGCACCAATTTTTTGAATATTTATTGGGAAATAGGTTAAGATTTTATCTGGAAAGTTTGACCGGTTTCGTGGAAATAGCGCGCTCACAATAGAACTTATCAGCGAACTTTTCTAACACCCCTCGTACATTGCTAAATAAATAAGGAAAGCTGCCGATTTAAAAGTTAAAATCATCATATTTATCATAAACTTTATTTTTAGAAAAACCATTCACGTTTTTCTAGTAAAATATGAACAGATGTAACAGACTCTGCTATTAAAAAAAATCACTGGGGTATATCGTGTCAACACATGAATGGAAATAACTGTTGTTAATTGATTAATATGCGTCATGGATACTTCTAAGCGTTCTTTTTCTTATTATGCAGAAAATTTTGTATAAATTCTACTTCATATGAAAACAAAAATAGGTCTGCTTATAAAGGAGCGGCGCAATTGTTACCCATGGGAATTCCAACAAGTTGTTGAAAGACTTGGTTTTCAAAACCACATAGACACAGAATTTGTTCAAAAATCGTGAAAAGAAGAAACATTTTCTGTAGCGTTTGACTCGACATTTAGATATCTTGATTAACTCTAAATATTTTTCTTGCATAATAACCTGTTCTTCTTTGATTGTTTAAATAAATGTAGGATTGAAAGTTCTCTTTACATAAGTTATATTTAATTAAAATTTAATTTTAATATCTCAGAATGTTTTCAGTCAAATCGTGTTATTTATTATGAAATTGTGAACTAATGAACAATTTTGCATTTAATGAATCTCTGCAGTTTGAAAATACAATAAAAGTGTACTTTTTGCCTGCACTTGCTACTTTTTGACATTTAGAGTATTTCACCCTTTGATTCCTATAATAACGCCTCTATCCTTGTTTTACAATTACAATGACTCTGCAATACAAATAGGCCTTAAAGAAAATATAAATTTTCGTTTTCCAAGGGTGAGTTTCTAAAAAAAAAAAAAGAAAAAAAAGTTCCTGGTGATTATCTCTAAACAAGGTATTTGAGTTATTTAAAAAAAAAAACACGAGTTTTATGGAAAAAAGAAGCTATTTTTGACTATGCAAGACAAGAATCCACCTTCTTGAGTACAATAGCCCGCAAAGGGTCTCTTTATTGATGAATCTTCTTCATATCAACCCAGTTTTAGTAACAGAAGAATGCAAATCTGTTGTAAAGATTATTTTTTAAATACAGATTACTCTTTTTATTCGTTGTATTAAAATATTTAAAAAGATGAAAAAGTATCCCCTTCTCATTCGATTATCTATGATAAATGACGTAATAGGGGGAAACTTTTATGATGGTCTTTCAGATACCCCAATTTACAAGAGGACTAGTTTGATTGAAATGCCAATGACATTTTAAACGTTCTAGATTAATACACACAATGGGAGTTGATGGAAGGGCGACCAAATGGTAGTCTCGTGCCAAACTCCCTCTCTCCGAGTGCTTGTACCTAATTTACCGACATTGGAAGAAATTTATATTTGGTTTATTTGAAGTAATATCATATATATGAAAGCAAATAATGTCACTTATATAAAATATTTCATAAAGTAATTACCAATTCTTGTTAAAATACAAGCAGTCCATTCTTTACAATACATTTGTGATGAAATTGAAAGAAATGTATTTGTCATTTGTACTGGAATGAAAACAAATCATTCTGGGATTTTTAAAATATTAAAAGTAAAACTTTTATCCATCTTAACTTTAAAAAAGTACAGTTCATTCCAATTGCTTCATTACCTAATAAACATTTTACAGTTGCAAGAATTCAATAAAAATGGCCATTACAGTTTATTTCTGGAATGCAGTGAGAATATTTTTAGATTCTAATAAGAATAGCTTATGGATAAAAGGTGGACCTTATACTCTTGACTCACAGAAACCTTCGTTCTATCACGTTGTTAATGTGTATTTGTTGTCTCATTCCCACCCAGCTAATTACACTGATTGACTTTTCCCTATTTTTGAATTATTATGCTTTTCCAAACATGGTAAAAATGAGGTTTTAGTGTTCAAGAATGTTTTTTTTCTTCAGTGTGATCATATTGTCAGTAACGCGAATTTCAATTTCCACTCGCCCGATTCAAATCTTATTATTTATCCAAAAATATAAGGAAAATGTGGTAAACATAAGACTGTGGGAGGTGTAAAATTAGATTTCTTTCATTAACTCTTCATATAAATTAATTTAGTTCTCACATCGGTGAAATTGTGAGGGAGTGCAGTGTAGCAGATAAATTTTCTTGTTTGTATGTGTGATTTAATAGCGCCTACTTCTCTAGCATTGTAGAGTAGGGAAATGAAATTAATGAGTGATAGAGCGCGGCTAAAGATAAAGGAGATCGCAGGAAATTTCATGTTTATGTAATCGTAGTGGACTACAAAAGACATAGTATGAACCTATTAATGTCCATTATCATATGAACATTATTGTCAAATGCAATGACTTGGTCATTACAAGGCTGCTGTGCAATCCCTTTCTTTGAACCAAATGTTAAAATTTCACAATAATAAATCTATTACTAAACACTGATAAAAAGTCTAGCTGTAGTTTGAACTTTGTTTTACTTTATTTTAGAAAGTTGAAGAGGAGCTTCAACAGAGAACAAAAAACGTTTTCCTTCAACAGAAAAATCAAAATGCAACAAAACAAATCATTAATCCTTTTCTTTCTGAAAGAAAAGATTAACAAAGACAACGGATAGTTTATTTATAGATAATTGATATAAAAATATTTTAGATGTTATGTCCATTTATATGAAAGATGTATAAAAACAATATCCCAAACGCTTCAAAGCCACCAAAAAATAACCTCCTTTTGAACTAGCAATTGAATGTTAATTGTACATTTATAATTACTGAGAGGGTTCTAGGGATATATTCATTACATAGCATGATTTAGTAGAAGAATATTGTCTATGATAAACAAAAAGTTATCATAAGATTTCTTTGTCTGTTTTTTTTTATTGTATGCTTGCTCGTATATAAATCTATAGAACAAATATCATGTATGCAAAGTATGAAAATTATCCCCAAAAGATAAAAATCCTTGTGAAGCTTGGTTGAAAGAAATCATTTGTTTATGCAATACAAAAGTCACCTTCCCACAAGCCTACTCTTGAAACATTGATACCTAGGTAAAGGAAAGAATGGACTCTTAATAAATTTACCCTGGACACCAACAGTAAAAAAACATAAAAAGCGGGAGCCAAGAAAACAAGAAATATAAAAAGAAATACATGAAAGCGAAGTAAAATTGGCATATGCGTCCTGGCCTTGAAAAGTATGCAGTTTTCATTATAAAAAGTCAGATGAACTTGGCCATGAAAATGGGAAAAAATAAGATGACATTTGAAAAATCAAGGTAAAGATATAAAATAAATACAGATAAATTCTCAAAAAATATTTTTGATTTAATGCCAGTGATTTTAGACGTAGGAAGTAATCAAACGTAATAATTTAAGTATCAGATTTTCCTGACAGGTTAAATACCTTGTAAATTTGACATCAGATCAAAATAAAACTGAAACAAACATTTAAAAATTTAACTTTAATATTAATAAAAATACAAAAGTTTCAAACAGTCAATTTACAAATATTTTTCTTGTAGAATTTATATATTCTTATGTACAACCAACACTAGCCTTGTTTTATTTAAATGTAAAACGGTGAAGATAATTAACTTTGATCGATTTCAAAAAACTTAAAACAATGCAAATAAGCGAAGACACGAATCCCTGGAAACTCCTGAGGTAGATTCAGATGTCTTAAAGGAGTAAGCATCCCCTGTTGACTGCGACCACCCCGCCATGATTCCAATTTGTTGATCTGAAACATATGGAGATAACAAACAGTATTACAGATCAAAAGTCCATAAAACAATATAAAATAGGAGCAGAGCAAATACTGACCTCCAAATCAAAAGAGGTGGGATCATGTGCCATGGAGGAGTGAGCGTCCCAATGCCGACCGGTCACACCCACCGTGTGGTCCTTGTTATGATCGGGAAAAAACGGAAAAATCTGTCGTCAATTCAGAGTATAAATAATGGACTAACAATTCGTATGAAAAACGTCAGTCAGCATTTGATTCAATAAATTGTATTTGCTGACAAGGTCATTGTATCGACAATAGAACATACAAAATGATGACTTTAAACGAGACTGCTGATATTATTGTTTCATAAACTTGTTTGTCAATAATTGACTTCGTTGTAAAAAATTTTCATACGTAGAGCATGCTCTTGCGTATCGAGTCAACTGAGATATATAAACTCCGTTTGCAGGTGATGAAGGTATGTTACTGCAGACGATGGAAAAGTTAAAGTCATCACGTTTATCATAGAGCTTGGTCGCTAGATTACCATCAACATTTTTTTTCAGGTAAAATATCCAAATATGAAACAGATGTGTCAGACTCTGTGGTATCTTTTATCTCAGGCTCAATCGGATATAGACATAAGATTTGAAATTCCATTGTTAATTGACAGTACATCGTCGATATATCTAAATGTCGAGTTGAAGGTCACGGCAAGTGTTTTCTTCTTATCATGCGTAAGATTTTGAAAAATTCTGCTTCATAGACATACAAAAATATGTCTTCTAATAACGATTTTGGTTAAATCATGTGATATCAAATTGTCCAAAAGTTCTTGGGAATTTTTAAGTATCCACATTATATTTACATCACTTCTGAATACAAGTACTAGTATATTGTTGCACAATACTCTTGAAGTTTCTCATTCACTACTGTTAATATTTTAGTGAGGAGTTAATTTCCAAACTGATGTATGATTTTGAAGAATTTCTTCCATAGAAAGGGAACTATGAGTATAAACTGAATTATCACTTGAAGAATTGAAGTTCTTCCAAAATATAATTTATATAATGAGCCATACAAACGAAGACAATGTTGTTACCTGCTATGTCATCAGAAACCAGGACGTACTGATCATGTATAATATCTTATTCTTTTTTACCTTCTGGATTACTGAATACAGAAGGATAGATGGTTTTCATATTGCCCCTCAATCTTTGAATACGAGATTGTAAATTACATCTGATACATTTCATCCGTTGTGACAAAGTGTCAACGTCTCTTTAAGTGTCAACGTCTCCTTTTTCATATCTGGCCCATTGTCTGGCGTAATCTTCAACAGAATCCATAATATCTATGAAATTCGGACGCCAGTTGAAGGATCGGGGTTCCCTATATAAAGGTTATTTTAAAATAAGTGATCTTATGACCTCAAATAAGGAACTTTCTGCAGTCAATACGGCACAAGAGAGCATAAGAAATTGTATATGTGTTTCAAAATTCTGGATAGAGGGTTATTATTCATAGAAGGTACCTGAACTTCACCGACACCATTTTTTGAGTGCCAGATACGTTTCAACCAAGAATGTATTTATTTCCTAGTCTGTAATATGCTGTCAGTTTCTCATTGCTCTTTTTCAATAACTTCCATCTTCATTTATAAGACAGAGAGGATTTGTGGTTTACTATTAACTATGATTATTGATGTTAGTAGGATATGGAAATGGGATGGTCATGGAATGCTTGTATGATATGAGAACCATGGAGTGAAAAGCTAAATTTTTTTATTTTAATTATTTTTAGAGAAATTATGTTGTTTGTAAGATAAGACTACTTAACATATTTGATCGAAGAACATTTTAGACTTTTTTTTTTTTTTTATACATTTTTTCGGAAAGTAATGTACGTGATCCTTTGTTTTGCTCTCATATAATAGTGTATTTTTACAAAATTTATTTCAATATACTTTTGTAGTCAAAAAACTAACTTATTTATCACAAATAAACGGATAATAATATATTTAAAATATGAAAAACACAAGAACATAAGATGCGGAACATTGATTTAACCTGAAAGACGCAGTTTTAATTGCGTATTTCAAGTTATTGCTATCTTATAGTTATAATTCCAATGATGACATTCCAAATTGTTCAATATCTAAATTGGTTCAATTCTGGTTCTTCTTTAAAAGATCCCATAACAATTATGAAAAAGCATCTGAAACAGAAATGTCTTTGACAACACAATTTTAATATTTGATCTTGAACCAAAATCGTGACAAAGTAGAACGCATGTGGTATTGTGGGTATTTGGCGCTTAACAAAGAAGCATTGGATCATGTACTTTTACGTTTGAGACCGGAAGTAGATTTTCCTACCGCCCCTTTAAGGTCTATAAAAGCTATAATGCGGTTTTCAATATTACTTACTTTGTTGTTAAGGAACTTAGTTATGTTCTAGAATTTTTGTTTGAGGCTAGTACTTAGTTTAGTACATAAATCGATATAAGGTTCAAAATACTTCCAGATTTAAGGATAATATTGCAAAAAGTTTATGAAAAAGGACATGCACTTTTTACAGACCCATTAAAATTGTCTCTTGGGCATGCCTCATTCCTTTACTCTTTCACGATAGACAATATCATATTTGTGATTATTTTTTCTTATTGTATATTATGTTTTCTTTTTAGCTTTGATTAAAGATAAAGGAGATACTTTGAAATACATGTAAAAATATTTAACATTCATTAAGAAGATTTAAAAAATTCTGAAGATCAATATTAGTCAAAATAATATTCTTAATTTGAAAAAATAATTCATTTTTACTATAAAAAAATATTCTTATAGAAGACTGATTCAATCAATAAAATTTTTTTTTCGTCGGAGAATTTAAGGGGTACTGTAGCTGTAGTGTATGGAAACGAATTAGAGACTTTTTGTAACTTTTAGTTCCACAGAGATTAAAGTATAAATGTATAAATTTGACATTCTAAAGAACGGATAAAATATGAAATATAGACTAATTAGAAGAGTTTGAATTTGTTTTATTTTTAGCATTATAAAGTTAAGAAAAACTGATAGGAAATTTTCCCCAGGCACAAAGTCTTCTGAATGAAAAACTAGCTGCACTAAATAAGAAATTGTAAACTGGAAAGCATTAAAACCCACATGGTTTAGTTAAAATGATTCATTCGTCACAATACATAATCCCCATATGCAATTTGCTAGATCCTTTTCAATATTTTCATGCATGTGTAAATGACCAAAGCTGACATAAAAGGAGACATTATGTTACGTTTTAATTATATATTAACCTTGCTATAAAAGATATATTGGGTGTCTGAGAAATGTTGCGGGGAATACGAACGGATTACGTAATCCAGAGAAAAGTGTGCACTTTTTCAGTTGTCATGAAAGGAAGATTTCTTTTATACATTTCTAATTTGCAGCAGAGTTTAAAAAAGGAAACCATGAATTATGATTAACATCTTTCTTATTTATGTGCAATCTTAAAATAAGATATTCTACCTTTAAATGTATAGTTCTGTCAATAATACAAATGATCAATATTTATTTTGAAACATATTTATTAGTATTTTAAGGATATTAGAGATATTGTGATTTTTCTTTAATACTAGTCATGGAATCTATTATGCTCTACATTATTAGCTAGGGTCAAACTAGTTCTTATGTCGTAGTAATGCAAGAAGTGAATTGGCAACACCGGGAATGTGGTTATATATCTTAGTAGAAAATGACAGGGCCATTAAGAAATGCTATTAATTGATTTAATTTTGACCTTTACTTCTATCGAGTTATCCCTGATGACCACACAGAATAAATTGCAGGCACTATGGAGACAAGAACTATGAATCTTCATCAGTGGCAGTTGAATTGATTCAAAATATAGAGTATTAAATATAAATACTTAAAAAAGAAGGAAAAGAAATTAAACTTACGTGGAATATTTTTATTCTGTTGAACAAATTTTACTCTAAAAAGGAAATGGGGCAGAAGGAATTGGTATCATGAGTTTTTGGAAAATATTTCATAAAGTCTCTATCAAAATAACATCAAAATATATGATTACCTAATATTCGTTTACATATACGAGAACAACAAATGCTGGTTAATCAGTTTTTCCAAATTAACGGTCATAAACATTATAGGTGGGATCAGGTACCATGGAGGAATAAACATCCGTGTCGACTGGACACATCTGCTACACTGTATGTCCTCCTTGTCATGATCGGGCAAGAGGGAAAAAAATCCGTAAACAATTCGGATAAGTGGAAATGATGGCTTAACAATTTTGTTTGAAATGTACGAAAATGTATGAAACATTCAATTTAATGATAGATTGTATTTGCTGACACGGTCATTTTATTGACCATAGATTTTTAAAAATGTTGACTTTAAACAAAGACAACTAATATCAAAATAAATACATATTTACTTTGATTTTTTATGCAGCAAAATAATTTAAAATGAAAAAAAAAATTAAATTAAATTAAAAACTTGATAAGATTTTGGGTATCCCATATTGGTTGAAATATATTGATAATTCAAAAAATATGAATGTAAACTCCAATAAAGAATTTTATCAAATATAAAAAAGCATCCAAAGATACAGGCTTGGTTTAAGAAAATTTTACGACTTTTTAAAATTATACTTAAACGCAACAGACACAACTTCCTGTCTTAACTTTTAACCGTTGAAATGGTTATAAACTTCCTAATATGATTGAAGTAAGAATATTATGCACCATGTATTGACGCGTCAAGTTCATAAAAGACAAACCAGGGAAGGGTTTGACGTTTCAAAATGTATCAATTAACTTTCGAAAGTTATCGAGAAAGTCATCTCGAACACGCATATTGGAGAAACAACTTCATCAGCCTTATTTACGATGTATTGACGGGAAGGAATCCATATTTCGGAACAAGCTTGATATTTATCTGTGTTAGAATACACAGCTTTATTCCGTTCCTCTAAATGCTTTCAAAGGTGTGGCATTTCACAAGGATGTCACCAGCTACAACAGAACACGTAATAAGCCAATGGTAATCAACGTGTGATTAGCTTTTCAATTGTTACAAAAATCGAATTAAAAAACCTTGAACAGCTGATTTCATTTAAGCGATTGTTGGCAGATAAATTTTCTTTTAGCGGTTAATAACGATATCTAATTGAGCTTCATTTAGTTTGGTTTTTGTATCATAATTGAATGCGGATGTAGCAACAATAGGCCTTGTTAGAAAGTAATTACTCATATGCATTGACCTTGCAGAATAACTGGCTGTTTCTTCACGTTGACACGGTCACCTAGAACAATATCTTCCTATCATCTAACCTCTTCTTTACTTCCTAGCATTATGAAAAAAATGTATTGATATGAAGCAATGCAGTGAAAATATGAACAAGAGTTAAATGAACCGTAAATTTACCAAGAAAAGAGGAAGGATTTTAAATGGTGAAGGTTATGAACAATAAACCTGTTCGATAATTAACAAAATCTTTTTAAAGAAAATTCAGGTTTTTGAAACTGTTTAGAAATCCGCAGTGGGCCTTAAAAGATGATTGTATTACAAGCTTCAAAGCATATTAAATGTAAAGCAAACATAACTGGAAACAGAAAGCGGAAAGTAATGGGAGTTTATCTTTGGACAAATATAGCAATAAACTGGCGCGCCCATGAAAGTTATTTTCTACAATTTTAAAGACAGGGTTGAATGATACATTTACACGAAAAATGATAAAGAAATTCCTGTAACAAATAGATCTCAATGAATTCTTTATTAATGCAAACTTACTTTATGTCAGTGAACATTTTGAAGTCACAAAATATGTCCAAGATTAACAACATTAAAGATTGTGACTTTTCAACTTAATATTCAACCATTTCCAACGAAAATTCGAAAGTCAAGGCTTTTTGATATATGAAATTTCATATATTCACTGTAATATTCCGACATACAATCAACACAAACACAAATCAATCATACAATCACACAAATCAAGCTTAAAGTCAATAAAATGTAGAAACGCTGATAACATAGCTCTTCGTGTATTCAAACTTCTCTTTTACATTGATGAATGGTCTTGATTTTGTTAAGTTGTAAGTAAAATACAAATATAAATATTTTTTGCTGTAAAAGTAACTTTAATGCAAAAGTTTAATTTTTTCTAAATGTAAATACATATATAATACACAATGCTACAAAATGTTGCTCTTTTAAAAAATATTTAAAAAAATTTAAATTGGTCAATAAGTGCAAGTATCCTTGCATTTCAAAGTTCAATTAAAAGTTATTCTAAGATATATCGATAGAAGGACCCTGAAAGTGAATTTGGATCAATAAACAAAAGAAAAAATTGCATTTTATTAAAATATATTGTGACTAATAAAATAAATGTTTTTATTACAACATGTATAATCAAATATTACATAAAATACAAATAAATGATAAAAGTATGCATTCATACATGTCACTTCGTAAAACTCTTAACTTGACAGCGTCACGTTCGCCGAGACACATATTGTGGGTGTAAATGCACTATAAACAAGGAATTCTATAGTCTGATGATTTTAACATAAATCATTCTTTTGAAGCACATGACATGCTTTTAAAATAAAACTTAATTAAAATTTTAATTTTAAAACCAAAAGTACGTGAAGTTTGCTAAACAGAGAAAAATAGTTACAGTAACTATAGACAAAGAAATATGTTTGTTTCGAAAAAAATCAGCCATTATAAAGGAATAAAATGTCTTTTTTCTCTATAAAACTGATCAAGAAAAAAATTGTTTGAGTTATTGAGTTTTTTTACCTCAGGACTTTAGACACTTAATTAAATTCTCATTAGACTGTTTTTGTACGACAGGGGGTAAGAAAAAACTAGAGGAAACCGAGGCACGGCATGAATATAAAAACGCGCCCTTTTCATAATGACGTGTTTATTGACATCACAGGCAGACGACACATGTGGTTTGATGAAAGTAGATACAAACCCAGGGGACAGAGGCAGGGAGGGAATGCACTTCTAATGCGAAATATTTGATGACTAAGGTAAACAATTAAGTATTTATTCATTATCCTTAATTGAAAAAAAAAATCATTTCTCAGATAAATAGAATTTGTTTGATTTCATTTTACTCATTGTTATCTTTTAATAACAAAATATCGATGTGCTTTTTGTAATATTCTGGTGATGAATTCTCACTTTTGAGATACATTACATTAACTCCTCCATATTTGTTATTTACTAGATATGAAATTTTAATATTGCGACATATGTAATGACTCCTCCATATAAATATCCATAAATACGAGGTAGGTGTTAAATTTCATGTACCTACTCAAAGCTTTGAAATAAACAATTATGTATGAACCTTATATTTGCAGAAAAATATATCGTTACATTTTATTATTTGTGCTCATTCATTGTGAACACTTTCAACAACATAATTAAACATAAATTCAAATGTACAAATTCAAGAGCCATTTGTGTTTTGCAAAACCCAGGGAAAGACATCCACTTAAATTTCTCAATAAAAAAAATAAAAGGCGTGTTCATATAATTATCAAGAGGATAAATTGAGGAAAACAATGCTTAAAGTGAGTTAAATTTTTTACACGGATAGTAACTCGACATTACCCAAAATCTGAAGATAAGGTTGTTTTTGTAAATCAGTTATTCATTTACTGTTAAAAAACTACTGAATTTATGTGATTTGATTGATTGATTGATTGATTGTATACTGTTTAACGTTCCTCTCCAGAATATTTCACTGATATGGAGACGTCACCATTGCCGGTGAAGGGCTGCAAATTTAGGCCTATGCTCGGCACTTACGGCCTTTGAGCAGGGAGGGATCTTTATCGTGCCACACCTGCTGTGACACGGGGCCTCGGTTCATACGGTCTCATCCGAAGGACCGCCCCCTTTATTCGCCTTTTACGACAAGCTAGGGGGTACTGAGGACCTATTCTAACCCGGATCCCCACGGGGTATGTAATTTGATGATGATAGAATGTACCAAAACTACTCAAAAAACACATACTAGTATATCAATTTTAGTTAATAACAAACACCTTCATACAACTATTTGAAGGAAAAAGTAATTAGAAAGGTAATTTTTACCAGATTAATAATCTTTAAAGATCCCAAATATACAACTGACATTTAGTTTTTAGAATTGAGGAAATAGATTGGAATTTTTACAAAGGTATTCTTGAACAAGATATTTCATTTTAAAGCTATTTCTGTTTGGTCGACCGTAATAAAGATAAACCAATGCCACAAAACTCCTGTGATCTGTTTAATGCATGGCGGTTTGTCCTTCTCCTGATATTTATATTAATCAAAACTACTTGTACATTGACTACAATAGTGCATTCACAATTATTCTTATCCTGAAAATCTTTGATATGTATTTAAATTGCTATCGAACTTCAGTGACAAATCGGTGCTTTTCTTGGAATCAAAGAAAAGAAAAAAATGATACAAACAAAGTAATTATTATCTTTTACTATAAATTTATGTCCGATTTAAGAAATTTCTTCATTTAATACCACGTGATTAGGATTGTCAGGTTTCTGACTCTGACGTCACAGTAACCCATCTTCAAGCGAAATTCTTTTATTTATTATAAAGGCAGTATTTTTTAATCATAGCATTAAAAAATAAATAAACACTTATTTCATGTCACACATAACACAAACAGGGATATGTATTTTCAATGTTCTATCAGCATTTTATATGATGATGCAAATAAAAGTGCATGAATGAGAAATATACATTTTTCAGAATGAAGACTTTTAAAGATTACATATATACAACTGGCACTTAGGTTTTAGAATTGAGGAAATAAATGAAGTGCATGAAAGACAAATATATTTTTGAATTGACTGCCCAATCCAAATTGTAAAGTATATACAATAAAATATGTTCAAATCAATTGATTGTTCCCTAAAAAAATAAAGTATGCTATTTTAATTGATTTTTATTATACAGTATTTCCAATTTGAAATCAACATTGTAAAAGTCTATTGATACGTTGGCACTTCGGCACGGTTTGGAAAAAGTTCTGTTTTGATTCATCAATTTAAGATGAAAACTACTCCCTCATATAATAATCGGTACCAAGGTACAGATGCATGTACACCACCAGAACATGTTAAATTATTTAACATACAACTAACCGATATAATGGGGATGTGTCATCTGTTTTGTCAAATCATTTCAATAAAACATTTCAAATTCTAGCTCATTAAGGTGTGCTTCAAATGGTGTCATGAGAATAATATTTTATTCCCCTAAATACTCCATTTTGATCACATCAGATCAAAAGCAAACACTGGCCTTGTGACATTTATATGCCAATTGCGTATTGTAAAGACGGAGCGATGACTTCAGCAACCGTGTGAACAAAAGAGGAGACACAAGTTTAATATTTTAGCCGGATGGAGAATCATTGAAGTCTGAAATTGATATCCATTATAATTCTCTCTAAAGCGGACAGCATCAATTAGTATTAAAAGTGCAAAAATTGGACATCCTATCACAGAATACAGAGATAGCAATCAACAGATATTGGTGATTAATAAATGGTGATAACTGTACAGCACAAACGCAGATAATTATGATAAAAGATGTTCTATAACGACTGTAAATCTCTGTTGTGTAATTATTGGGAAAAATTAATCAGCTTTATGGCATAATTCCTTTTTATCAATTATTATTTATGCCTTATTGACACATCCATAAAAGGCAATGATTTATATCATTAACATTGAACAACTTTGTGAATGAAAATAATAAAATTAAGAGAAAAATGTGTCAGATGTTTAATAGTAAATATTGGATACTCACTCTTTTTTGTTAAAAAAGGAAACCATGAATTATGATTAACATCTTTCTTATTTATGTGCAATCTTAAAATAAGATATTCTACCTTTAAATGTATAGTTCTGTCAATAATACAAATGATCAATATTTATTTTGAAACATATTTATTAGTATTTTAAGGATATTAAAGATATTGTGATTTTTCTTTAATACTAGTCAAAGTATCTATTATGCTCTACATTGTTAGCTAGGGTCAAACTAGTTCTTATGTCGTAGTAATGCAAGAAGTGAATTGGCAACACCGGGAATGTGGTTATATATCTTAGTAGAAAATGACAGGGCCATTAAGAAATGCTATTAATTGATTTAATTTTGACCTTTGCTTCTATCGAGTTATCCCTGATGACCACACAGAATAAATTGCAGGCACTATGGAGACAAGAACTATGAATCTTCATCAGTGGCAGTTGAATTGATTCAAAATATAGAGTATTAAATATAAATACTTAAAACAGAAGGAAAAGAAAGTAAACTTACGTGGAATATTTTTATTCTGTTGAACAAATTTTACTCTAAAAAGGAAATGGGGCAGAAGGAATTGGTATCATGAGTTTTTGGAAAATATTTCATAAAGTCTCTATCAAAATAACATCAAAATATATGATTACCTAATATTCGTTTACATATACGAGAACAACAAATGCTGGTTAATCAGTTTTTCCAAATTAACGGTCATAAACATTATAGGTGGGATCAGGTACCATGGAGGAATAAACATCCGTGTCGACTGGACACATCTGCTACACTGTATGTCCTCCTTGTCATGATCGGGCAAGAGGGAAAAAAATCCGTAAACAATTCGGATAAGTGGAAATGATGGCTTAACAATTTTGTTTGAAATGTACGAAAATGTATGAAACATTCAATTTAATGATAGATTGTATTTGCTGACACGGTCATTTTATTGACCATAGATTTTTAAAAATGTCGACTTTAAACAAAGACAACTAATATCAATATAAAAACATATTTACTTCGATTTTTTATGCAGCAAAATAATTTAAAATGAAAAAAAAAAAATTAAATTAAATTAAAAACTTGATAAGATTTTGGGTATCCCATATTGGTTGAAATATATATTGATAATTTAAAAAATATGAATGTAAACTCCAATAAAGAATTTTATCAAATATAAAAAAGCATCCAAAGATACAGGCTTGGTTTAAGAAAATTTTACGACTTTTTAAAATTATACTTAAACGCAACAGACACAACTTCCTGTCTTAACTTTTAACCGTTGAAATGGTTATAAACTTCCTAATATGATTGAAGTAAGAATATTATGCACCATGTATTGACGCGTCAAGTTCATAAAAGACAAACCAGGGAAGGGTTTGACGTTTCAAAATGTATCAATTAACTTTCGAAAGTTATCGAGAAAGTCATCTCGAACACGCATATTGGAGAAACAACTTCATCAGCCTTATTTACGATGTATTGACGGGAAGGAATCCATATTTCGGAACAAGCTTGATATTTATCTGTGTTAGAATACACAGCTTTATTCCGTTCCTCTAAATGCTTTCAAAGGTGTGGCATTTCACAAGGATGTCACCAGCTACAACAGAACACGTAATAAGCCAATGGTAATCAACGTGTGATTAGCTTTTCAATTGTTACAAAAATCGAATTAAAAAACCTTGAACAGCTGATTTCATTTAAGCGATTGTTGTGTCGGTCCTTCAGCACCTCGCGATAAATATGAGTGTCTGAATGACAAGGGGAGTAACTCTTAGAGGGAGGCACATTTGCATAATCAGGTTCTGAGTCATCAGACACAGGTTCCTGGAACTGACTATTAGTTAACTGTTGAGATATCTGACTACTTGGTCTTTCTTGCACATTTTCTCTCATATCTGTCAAACTTCGCTCTGATCCTCTTGACGACACACTCTCATGATATGATGTGGATGGGTCAACCTTCATGGGTTGCATGCGTAATGAACTGTTGGAGGTATGGAAATCAGCAGAGGGCTGTTTAAAGGAACCCTGGGAAGAATGAGAGTCAGATTCACGATTTCTGGATGAGTGCGATGCCTGACTGTCTGTTCGTTCATGACGCACAGCACGTATAGATGAATGCGAAGTATCACTATCAGATCGTTCATGAGGATAATAGTAATTTTCAGTATAGTCCTTTGGTGCTACTTGCATACCTGCAGCAGCATAAGATTTAGGTTCAGAATAGGTGGGGTCATAGTTCACAGCCTGCTGTTCAACATTTATTCTCTTATACGCAGTACTTCCATTTCGCTTTGGCACACCAACATAGGCCGGATTAGTACGGGGAAAAGATCTAAGTTTTTGTGACATCATAGAGGGACTAACACTCCCCTGCTGATGGGCAATGTCTTGACTAAATGGTATACACTCATGGTCTGGTCCGGAGGATAAACTTGGACTATAAATTCTCTCATTGATATCAGAACTATACATATCCTGACTTCCACTACTATACACGAGTGGAGGTGGTGTAAACATGTCCTGACGACTCGATGTGGACCCGTACGAGTCAGAACGACTTGCATACTCCCTGTCTGACGAGAAACTAGCCTGTCGCCTAGCTGGGTGATATGGAGATAAGTCATGTGACACAAATGTATCATCCCTGGCCCTATAGTCTGTGAAGCGGTAACTGTTGGACCGACTAGACGGCCCACTCATGCTCTCCGTGTGTGCCCTCTGCATAGAATGGGTCCTCTGTAGTCGAGGTGAATCGGTTACCCGTGGTGTCATTTCTAGTGACGAGTCGCGGCGAATCACGGCTTGTACAGGTGGACTGGAGGAGGAGTAGCCGGCCTGTGTGGACTGTGACGACTGACTACCACGGCGGCGGACTCGGTCTCCATTACGCTCGCGGAAACTCTCATGATGACTAGAACTACTCTGGGAGGAGGCAGAGTCCTGTCTGTTGAACCGGTGCTGTAACACAAAATCACATACATTACTTATGGGGTATACAGTTTGCCATTCAGAGGAGTGAGATTAAAATAAAATCTGAAGAATATATTTCCATTTTTGTTAAATATATTAGTGTAGATTGTCCATAATGCTCATATGCCCTGATCAAACCATGAGAATATGAAATTGTACTCTCTTAATTACATTAACACATAGTAATCCATAAACTTGAACACATAAAAAAATCTTTTTTTTTTTTAATTATAAGCATGATAAGGATGCCATAGATACAATATATAAATGTACACTTTAACTTTTAATTAATATTTAGTGAATTACTAAAACTTTATATCAAAAGAGATTCCTATGCTTTTCAAATATTCACATGATAGTCAATAGTCTTTATAGGAAAAAAGTCTCGATTTGATACAACGTTGAAGTCTTTAAAGTAATTTTTTTTTTACTATTAAATCAATTCTACAAGAAATTTTATCAATTCCAAAGGCATGAGAATGCTTCAATTTCATCCTCCACTTTCTATGTAAAGGAGTATTAAATTACTTTTCACAAATAATCTTTTGGGTAATCAATTACAGTTCATCACTTCAAAATACCCATACTTCAGGCAATGACCTATCGAACAGGAAGAAAAAACAAATAATATCCCAAAATACCATTGAACTTCAAGCCTTGATCCCTCCCAACTGAAGCCTGCTCCACTTACACTACCCAGGCAGGAGATTTCCCGATTCCTGCGAGTGATACAGAATCAGAAACAAACTGGAATGTCTTTGACACAATGGAATCAGGACCATGTCCGACAGACATAAAAATTATCAAAAATTCTGCCAACACACTTGATGCTTGAGAAGCTTGATTGCCATGGTTACAGATTTCGGAATGTGAGTAGTAGATGTGTATTTCTTGTTTTTTCTTTCTTAACTCAAATGCAGAAAGGATGTTATATGAAAGTACTTCTAAAATTAACTCTTGATTTGATTCCTCCCTAACACCAG